>JADLZK010008160.1:0-319508 GCA_015847255.1 Hyparrhenia diplandra | reverse complement strand
GGACCGAATAGGCGACCGCAGGGGGTGAATGGGAGCCTCAACTAAATTCTTTCGAATTAGTGACCGTGTAGCTCTCACCACCCCTGAGCAAATCGAATGACACACGGTGTGATCACCCACCTGATGCAAAGGTGGATGACCTAGAGATTGCTCTAGAGTCACGGCGGATCAACCGGAAACCGCATCGAAACGACCACACAAGCGGGAGAAGAAAACAGCTTCAAAACCGGGAGCTCGGACTGTCCCACGCCCAGGACTCCTGACCGTCCGAGTGCACAGATAAACATGAGGCCGGACTGTCCGCCAACTTGGTCCGGACTGTCCAAAGCCACAAACTTAAAAACCAAACAAAATCGGGCCTTTGGAATTTAGGCGACAAACCGGCGCGGGGGTCCTGACACCGTTGCCGAAATCTGAAAACTCAACTTCACGGGACGTAAACTGAACCTGGCCGGAAATACACGCCAACAGTCCGCTCTCTAGGCGGACAGTCCGTGTGGAAAAATCGAAGACGAACCGAACCGGATCGGTTCCGACTTGCCACGCCACGGCTCGATCGTTCGCCCGCGTGGGTCGGACGTCTGCCCGCGGCCGAGGTGGCAAAGAGCCCCTCGCCTCGGCTCGACCGACGAGTCCCGACGGCCGGATCGACCGCCTCGGGTTCGATCCCTCACCGCCGTCTGAAAAATAATCGACAAAGCGCCGCTGTGGCGACTCTCCTCAAATTGATCCAAACTCAACCAAATCGAAACCTCAGTCACACAAAAATCAAGCCATAGCATCTAGGCATGTGGGTGACCATTACCCCTTTGAAAATTTCGAGTTTGACGGAGTGAATCAAAAGAAATCACGAATCACACCAAGAACACACCAAAAAGATGAACTGAGATCTAAAACCCCGCCCCGATCTACGTGCTCGTGAGGAATTAGCTCAAACCCTTCGGAAATGATCCTCTCACATCCTAGCACGAATCAAGGCAAGAAAAACGAGATCAAACGGTGCCAAATCGAAGAAATCGCTAAGAGAATAGAGGGGGAGAGGATGAACTCGGGAAGAACAAGTGAAGAACAAAAATCACAGCACAAGAACAACAAAGAACACCGATCCAATCATCCCAAAAAGCCACCATGTGACAAGCTACTTTCAGCTAGCCCTTGCTCAAACAAATTGATACAAGATCGGTGGACCTCTCACACCCGAGTCCGAACCCTAGCTAGAAATCGTGAAAATGAGAGGCAAGGGAGGATGAAGGGGTATGCCTCTCTCGCTAAATAGCCCCAATTCCCTCCTCGCCTAAACTACCCCTAAGATACATGAGTCGATTTTGTAACCCTAAGGCTATTTTGGTCGACTCGGGTAATCTTCGATCCGACGGCCACCGCGCCCCTCATCGGGTAGCCTTGCCTCCACGCAACCTCCCCGATGCCGCCACGCGCCGCCCTTCCGCCCGCCGGAACACTTCGGGTTTTGAGGCCCAAACCCGCAAAACTCCGCGCCGTGGTTTTGAGGCCCAAACCACCAAACCCGCGCCCCGTGGTTTTGAGGACAAACCACCAAACCCCGCCCGTGGTTTTGAGGACAAACCACCAAACCTCCTCGACACGTGTCATCGCCGTTTTGACCGCCCCTCGAGTCGCCAAGTCATCCGAGCTCCCCGCTCGCCTGCACGCCGCCGCCTTGACCCGATCGACACGGTCCTCGCCACGCCCTCTTGCATCCGCCGATGTCCCGGATGTCGCCTCTATGGCTAGCCACCCGGCGATCCGGTCCCCGGTCCAAGCCTCACGCCCGTCCCTTCACCTCCGTCCGTCGGGCCCGCAGACGCCCTCCTTGGCCCCTTCACCTCGCCGTCGGCCTACCATCTCCGAAGCCCACACCCGCACAACACGAAACCAAGAGAGATACGCCTTCGACACACTCCACGCAGGTGCCGTGAAACATAGCCGAAGCAATAAAAGATAAAAGAAAATAGAAGGAGAATGTTGGATCGCTGACAATCACTACATCACAAAACTAAACACATGCGACCTAAATCAACCATGTGTTCGCACTCTCCCCTTGATGAGTGCATTGTCAACATTCAACACAAAGACAAGAAGGTAGAAGATAGCACATCCAAGTGAACACAAGCTAGACAATCACCGGATAGCAAACATGGAGCAAACACTTGGTTCCCAAAGACATGGGCAAAAGGCTCGACACAACCAAGCTAAAAGACAACTAGTCCTCAAGAAGAGGTAGAACAGTGCTCAACACCACTAGCAAAGCTCCAAACCAAAAACTTTCACACACACAAACGCCTAGACCCTCAAGACAGAGGCAAAGGCTCAACACATCTAGCTCAAAGTGCTACTCCCCCACGGACAAATGCAACAATCGTCTTTGTATCTTTCTCCCCCTTGTTGGCACATGCACTAATCAAGCTATGAAATGCAATATGTCACAATGCAAAGCTTCAAGATTATATTCAACCGAATGAGAGAGTGCTCAAAGTGGTACCATAGCAACAAACTACAAGTGCTAGCCAGAGCTCAAGCTAATCGGATGATATAAAAATATGGCACAAAGCATTTTGAGCAAATTTTAGTATCTTGCAAAAGGAGGTTCACCATCAAGCAAAGCACCTAGCACAAGTAGATAGGAGATCAACTAAGTGCTTAAACATGTAAACCGGGTGAACTACCCCAAGCAAAATGTTCGACATCATGCTAGACATTGTTGCACAAACTTGTGTTCATTTTAGTTCAGAGTTGCAAATGTTCACAAGTTACAAAAGAGCATGCGAGTGGTTATCCACATTTGCCTTGCCTTACTAAACAACCATGTCAAGCCTATGCGTGTGAGCAATCGAGCTTAAGACAATGGTCCGGGTCAAACACAATGAAGTCCAAGTTCATTCAAGAGTGCAAGTGAAAGCAGCCTCGAACTTCAAAGTGTGGCAAAATGGACCCACTCGATCTTTTCATCACTTCAGCTTTTAGACTTCATGTTTTAGCATGGTATTATCATGAGAATCTAATCAAGTGAATGAATCAAAGCATGAGACATAGCTACCAAGCATACACATAAAAGCTCAAAGGATCTCAACATCCTACTCATGATAGAAGCTAGCTCAAAGGTGAACCAAGATTAAGTTTCATCATTCATTAGTCAAGTTCACATTTTGAAAAAAAAGTTGCTCAGCTCATAACATACATCACATGATTAACAAGAGCTCAAGCTAGAAGCACTATCATACTCATACTACTAAGAGCACAACCTCATTCAAATCAATATAAAAGTGAAGCTCATGATATGCAAGTATGATACAAAAAAAGCAAAACAAACCTAAAACTAAATCAGACATCAACTACAAAGCTACCCCTCAAAAGGGATAGCACACGCCCAACTCTCCACGAAGTCGGGCAAAGCGGACTTGGTCTAAAGGTTTTGTGAAAATGTCCGCAACTGTTGTTCCGTACACATGCCGCATATCTATGTCCCCTTTCTCCCGGTGATCTCTTAGAAATGGTACCTCACCTCTATGTGTTTGGTCCGGGAGTGTAGAACTGGGTTTTTTGGCAACACTCCACGGCTCCCCATGCTATCACACAACAAGGGTACACGAGAAAAACTCAGCCAAAATCTCTCAAAGTGGCAACCATCCACGCTAGCCTGAGAACAACAAGCGAAGAAAGAGCCTACGCACTGCGCCCGACAATGACCGAGCGACACCCGCATCGCCTTCTAGGCGACCAAGACACAAGAGAAGTACCAAGAAACCGACATACCAGAAGTGGACTTTCTATGCATACGATCACCCGGCATAATTCGGAGTCCGAATAAACCGGTCGAGGAAAGGGTGGAAGAGGCCGCCGAGTACCATAGGCCAAGTCGGGGTAAACCGCAAGTACCAAGATCCTCTTCACGCCGAAAGTGAGAGTGCGCTGGGCGACGATCGAAAAGCGTCTTGTGCAGAGGCACACCGCGAACCGGATGTCGGGGCGCGTCGCCGCCGTACAAAGAAATAACCGAACCGATCATGCCCGGTACTCCCTTTGGTCCACAAATTCTCCATCCTTGTCCTCGCCCAGGGGCCGCCGCCGTCGCGACATGGGCGCCGAAAGAGGCTTGGCCTCACCCATGCGAAACTTGCGGATGATGTCCTTCGTGTACTTGCCCCGTGTACTAAGATCCCGTCCCTTGGTTTGCTTTTGATTTGAAGTCCAAGGAAGTAGGTCAGCTCGCCCATCATGCTCATCTCGAACTCCCCGCTCATAATCTCGCAAAACTCGATACCATAGCATGTGAAGAGCCACCAAAGATGATATCATCCACATATATCTCCGAACCAGAGGATGTCATTGCCCTTCCTAAGCAAGAACAAGGTCTTGTCTACAGCTCCCATCACAAAACCCTTAGCTAACAGAAGGCTTTCAACCTCTCATACCACGCCTCGGGGCTTGTTTGAGGCCGCACAAAGCCTTGTACAATTTGTACACATAGTCCGGGTGTTTAGGATGCTCAAACCCCGGGGTTGCCTCACATACACCTCCTCCTCTATGAACCCATTTAGGAAAGCACTCTTGACATCCATCCGGAAGAGCTTAAAGCCCTTCGAGGCTGCAAAGGCAAGCAAAATCCTAATTGCTTCTATGCGGGCTACTGTGAGCTTAAGTTTTCCTCATAGTCTATTCCCTTTTTCCTCGCAAAAACCCCCGGGCAACTAATCCGCTTTGTTTCTCACCACCACACCATCCTCACTGCTTTGTTTTGAACACCCACTTAGTACCTATGGGATGACACTCACCGGTGGTGGAACTAACACCCAAACTTGGTTCCTCTCAAAGTTCTCGCAACTCCTCATGCATGGCATTGACCCAATCCGAATCGAGATAATGCAAAGGTAACATCTTTGGGCTCAATGGTGGAAACAAATGCGTAATGAGCGAAATGACACATGGCATAAGACTTGGAACGAGTTACCCTTTTGATCAAGCCCTCCAATCATGGTCTCCGGGGATGGTGACGCTGAATGAGCCGAGGCGCCCAGGCGCTAAGATGTCGCCTCCCCTCGACAGAACCTCCTCGTGCATGCTGCCTCGCCTGAGGAGCTGCTCCACGGGACCCCGTGAAGTAGTGGTAGTAGGGTCCGTCCGTGAGCGTCGCCGTTGTCACAGGGTCAGCTAGGACAAGCGGTGGAGTCGCCGGGATCACCCCGACCCAACGCCTTCCTGCTCCTCCCTCCACAAAGATGCTCGGGCTCCATCTCCTCCTTTCCCCGCACACTCAAACACGTAAGAGGAACAAGGCGCAGCCTCATCGAAAGTAACCTCACATGTCTCTACAACGCTGTTAGTCTCAAGATTAAGAACCCCTGTAGGGCATGTGAGTGCAAAGCATATCCAAGGAAAATGCCATCACCGATCGAGACTCAAACTTGTCAAGATTACCTTGCTTGAGAATGAAGCACCTGCATCCAAACACACCTGAAGTGACTCACCTTGGGCAATCTCCCAAACCGCAACTCATATGATGTCTTCTTGGTGAAAGCACCTGAGGAAAATGCGGTTGGAGACATGGCAAGTCGTGTTGATTGCCTCGTTCAATACTTCCTGAGTCTTGTGTTCATCAAGCATGGTCCTAGCCATCTCCACAAGAGTCCTGGTTCTTCCGCCAACAATCCCGCTCACCGCGGGACATAAGGGCTAGAAAACTCGGTGCTTGACACCCAAGTTAGCACAAAGAGACTCGAATCGAGAGTTCTTGAATTCTCGTGCCATTGTCACTGCGAATCGCCGAATGGTCAGTATCCGCCAACTCGCCCTCGGCCTCAAAATCAAGTCACGAGCAAAACCGAAAGCCTCATCCTTGCCCTCCATGAAAAAGACCCAAGAGTATCTCGAAAAAATCGCCAACGATCACTAGACAATACCACTTCCCACCCACTCGACCTCACCCGAGATGGACCAACTGTGTCCATGTGAAGGATCTCTCCGGTCTCGAGGTCAAAATCCGAGAAACTGGGTGGTGGGAAGCGAGATACCATCTTCCCCGTGACGACAAGGGTGACAAACCAAATCCTTCTCAAATTTGAGTTTAGGCAATCCTGGATCGATCCATTGAACTCAACCTCGCGAGGAGATCGAAGCTCAAGTGACCTAGTCTCCTATGCCACTTCCACAAATCGTAGGAGGACCCGGCTAACAAGCAACAAGATGTGCCAAAGCCTCGAGAAAAATCAAAGACGAAAAGACTTGCCCAAATGGCACAATCCAAAGAAATGAGATCATCGCGAGAGTCCAAAACTTCGAGAACACCCAACCTTAAAGCGTACCTCATACCCGCTCCGCCATGAGCCGAGAGACGCATGTGAGATTGAAGTGCAGGTTGGAGACGAGTGCCACATCCTTCAAAGCACAAAGTGGTCATTGATCCCGATTGACCCTCGAGATAGAATCTTCCCTCTGTTCTTTGTCCCGAAAGTGATGTACTCTTTCGTCTTCATCGGGTGAGGCCGAGAACCACTTGGAACTACCGGTCATGTGTCGAGAACAAAATGAGTCAATGAGCCACATGTCCTCCTCCCTTCCAGCCAGTATCAACGATAGAACATGGGATGAGCATATGGCACAACACCGGGTTAGTAAACTTGGAAGAGTACCGGTGTTGACCATCTTGCCCCAAATATGCATTAGGCAAAACAAACATCCCACGCCCCATCTTCTCAAACTCGCTTACCACGCACAACAAAGCATGGTGCTCTCCTCTTCTCAACCTCAAAAACTCCCAAAGCGAGGATCTACGTCCACTCGCGAGCACGACCACCAAACGGTCTCACAAACCGTGGTCCAAACCTCTCGAGGCCTCCTACCTTCGGGCCTAGCAAATCGCCTCGAACCGACCGCACACCCCTCTCATACAAAGCAAGCGGTGGGTGATACATGTCACGGTTCTCAAACTCCACTCGACGCCTAGCATCCCTCTTCCTCCTAAAGCAAACTCAACCAAGTGACCATCTCTCCGGCAATACTCACAAAGTGATACCTCACCTCTCTCTTAGGTGGTGGTTGGTTCACTCTCTTGGGTGGATGGTTCACTCTTGTTGTGGTCTTGGCCTTAGGAAGGGTTTCCTCGTGGATCCCGGGTAAAGTGTCAAGTGGGTTCTTGAGGTGGTTTGGTTTGGGAAGCCACACTTGTTTGGGAGGTGGAGTCTTAGTGGGCTCTTGGAGGATGCCATCTTGCACAATGGGTTCGGTAGGCTTAGGTGGAGTGATCTTGGTCAATTTGGGAGTGTTGGTTGGTTTCTCACTCGAGCTCAAACCACTACCTTGACCAACCTTGCCATAACCCACTTCTCCCTTCCCACCTATAGCAAAGCCTAAACCCGATGTGTCGGTCCCCTCTTGAACTGACTCATCATCATGCCAAGCCGCGGCTCTCCACATGACACCCAACTCAAGACAGAGCGAAGATACTTGATCTCCTCTCCTCGACTCTCTCGCTTGTCATGTCTACAGACATGAGCTCCAACTCAAAGCTTCACACTTAGCACAACTTCAACGCGGTGCGATCCGAGCCGGCCTTCTTAAGACAGCGGCAAGCTTGGCGGCCTTCTCGCTCAACTCCGGACGCAAGTCGACAAGACTTGCACGCACTCAACAAAGATCGACCTTGTCTTCAAATCAGCATGCTCATCTAGCAAGGCCGTATACTTAGATCAGAAGACATGATGCTAGACATATGCACAGCACAAGCATCACACTCCGTCTCATCGGAGACATCGACAGCTTCCTAAGCAACTCTATCTCGATCCACAGCCCATCTCCCACTTCTCCTTGTACTCCTTTCTCTCTCTAGCGGCACGCTTAAGCAATTTCTCTTGACACACTAGCGCATCGCCCAAAGATTCAACCTCATCAGAGAGAGACTCGATAGTAGGAGGTACCTCGGAGGGAGAGGAAGATGAGTCATTGTCGTGTGCCTTGGCGCTGTCGGTCACCGCTCCATCGAGGGCCATGGTGCGTAAAACCCCGGGCTTGAGTCGGAGAAGAAGCAAAGTCCATTGAGCTTGTCCTCGACCTTGCGCTTGGACTCCTCGTCGCTTGAGGAAGATCCGTCAGAAGAGTCGTTGTCGAGGTCGCCGAGGGAGGCAAGGAAGGCGTGCTTGTGCTCCTTGGCACGCTTGAGGTACTTCTTCTTGATCGCCTCCTTGTCGAAGCCCTTCTTGGACTTGTGCTTTGCCGGAGGTGTACTCGCGCTTGTCCTTGCGCTTGTCGGAGTCGTACTTGGAGTAGTACTTCGCCGGAGTACTTGTCCTTGTTCTTCTTGGGGCAAAGGGCGACGGTGGTCCTGATCTCCGCACTCGAAGCATCCGCCCCTTGGATGGGCCGCCACGCCCGACGGTTCAAGCGGTTGTTGTGAAACCATGCGAGAATCGGGCCGATGACTAGTGCAAGCTCATCATCCCCAAGACTCTCCATCCGCTCCTCCGTCACGCACACCAAGGAAGACAAGGCGAAAGAAATCGTGATGGGTTAGCGTAAGAACCGAACCGCCTTACCGTAGATGAGTGCGACGCTCAGCGCAGGGGTTCTTCGCTTTGCCTGGATCCGAGCCTCGATCTCGAGAAGACTTGAGCTTGCTGTAGAGCTCGCCGGGAGTGAGGGGTGTCGTAGTTGGCGCACTCCATGATCGCGACACCTTCACACCCCACACCTTCCGATCCAAGGCGTCTGAAAGCGCACGCCTTTCTCGTGCTCGTCCAACCTCTCCGACGGCTTGTTCGCCCGAGCTTGTTGCGATCGTCCCAAACCTAGCAAAGAGAGAATCGATGGACTCGCCATCAAGCTAGATGAGGTTATTGTACTCTCTCTTGTAGGTCTCGTAAAGGCGGGCCTTGACTTGTGGGGTTCCCTCGTGGTAGCTCTCTAGTGTCTTCCACACCTCACGAGCGGTCTCACAAGTGGCTACTCGCTCAAACTCACTATCCTTGAGGCTAGAGAACAAGACGCTCCTCGCCGGTTATTGGCGTTGTGTTGGGAAATTTGATCCTCACCCACTCGAGCGGCTAGCACTTGGTAGTTCTCGTCCCCTCGACGATCTCCCAAACTCTCCAATCTATCCCCATGAGATGCGCTTGCATCTTGATCTTCCAATAGGGATAGTTGGTGCCATCGAACTCCGGAGGCTTGCCACCAAAGTGAACAAACCTCTCCATGTCGCCTTACGTGGATCAAGAACCGATTAAGGTGGATATGATCCTTAACCTGCCTCGATACCAATTGAAGGACCCAGAAAGGCGACCGGAGGGGGTGAATGGGAGCCTCAACTAAATTCTTTTCGAATTAGTGACCCGTGTAGCTCTCACGACCCCTGAGCAAATCGAACGACACACGGTGTGATCACGACCTTGATGCAAGGTGGATGACCTAGAGATTGCTCTAGAGTCACAAATGGATCAACCGGAAACCAGACGAAACGACCACACAAGCGGGAGAAGAAAAACAGCTTCAAAACCTGGGAGCTCGGACTGTCCACGCCTGGGGACTCGGACTGTCCGAGTGCACAAGAAACACTGAGCCGGGATGTCGCGAACTTGGTCCGACTGTCCGAAAGCCACAACCGTAAAACCAAACAGAATCGGGCCCTTTGAATTTAGGCGGCGGACAAATCAGCGCAGGGGGTCCGGACAGTCCTCAGTGAAATCAAAACTCAACTTCACGGACGTAAAACCGAACTCCGCCGAAATACACGGCGAACAGTCCCGCGCTCTAGGGCCGAACAGTCCGGTGGGAAAAATCAAAGACGAACCGGAATCGGACTGGTTCGACTTGCCACGCGACAGGCTCCTGGATCGCCCAACAAAATTCGGACTGTCCGCTCTTTGGAGGTGGCAAGAGCCCTCGCTCGCTCGAATCGACGAAGTCCCGATGGCGAGATCGTCCGCCCCTGGTGGGCTGGATCGTCGGCGCCGTCTGAACAAATACAATAGGCGCCGCCGGTGGCGACTCTCCTCAAATTCGATCCAAACTCAACCAAATCGAAACCTCAGGTCACAAAAATCAAGCCATAGCATCTAGGCATGTGGGTGACCATTACCCCTTTGAAATTTCGAGTTTGACGGAGTGAATCAAAAGAAATCACGAATCACACCAAGAACACACCAAAAAGATGAACTCGATCTAAAACTCGCCCGATCTACGTGCACGTGAGGAATTAGCTCAAACCCTTCGGTGGAAATGATCCTCTCACGTCCTAGCACGAATCAAGGCAAGAAAAACGAGATCAAACGGTGCCAAATCAAGAAATCGCGAAGAGAATAGAGGGGAGAGGATGAACTCGGGAAGAACAAGTGAAGAACAAAAAATCACAAAGACAAGAACAACAAAGAACACCGATCCAATCATCCCAAAAAGCCACCATGTGACAGGCTACTCGAGCTAGCCCTTGCTCAAACAAATTCGATACAAGATCGGTGGGACCTCTCACACCCGAGTCCGAACCCTAGCTAGAAATCAAAAATGAGAGGCAAGGGAGGATGAAGGGGTATGCCTCCTCGCTAAATAGCCCCAATTCCCTCTGCCTAAACTACCCCTAAGATACATGAGTCGATTTTTGTAACTCTAAGGCTATTTTGGTCGACTGGGTAATCTTCGATCCGACGGCCACCGCGCCTCCTCATCGGTAGCCTTGCCTCCACGCAACCTCCCCGATGCCGCCACGCGTGCCGTCCTTCCGTCCCCGGAACACCGGGGTTTGAGGCCCAAACCCGCGAAACCAGCGCCGTGGTTTTGAGGCGCAAAACCACCAAACCCGCGCTTTGGGTTTTGAGGACAAACCACCAAACCCGCGCTTTGTGGTTTTGAGGACAAACCACCAAACCTCCTCGACACGTGTCATCGCCGTCTTGACCGCCCGAAGTCGCCAAGTCATCCGAGCTCCCCGCCCGCTCGCGCTTCGCCGCCTTGACCCGATCGACACGGTCCTGCCACGTCCTCTTGCATCCGTCGATGTCCCAGATGTCAGCCTCTATGGCTAGCCACCCGGCGCGGTCCCTCGGTCCAAGCCTCACGTCCGTCCTTCACCTCCAGCGGTCCGTCGGCCCGCACGCCCTCCTTGGCCCCTTCACCTCGCCGTCCTACCATCTCCGAGCTCCACACCTGCACAACACGAACCAAGAGATACGTCTTCGACACACTCCACGTGTGCCGGTGAAACATAGCCAAGCAATAAAAGATAAAAGAAAATAGAAGGAGAATGTTGATCTGTTGACAATCACTACATCACAAAACTAAACACATGCGACCTAAATCAACCATGTGTTCGCAGAGTTATATTAATTTAAGAACAACCTCCGATAAACCACACATCACAGCTGCTATCCTCAAACAAATTCACCAAACTATTCACATACAGTGGGAAGAGCTAAACTACAAAAGAAAAACATTTGACTCTACGGGTCATCATAACCACAACATATTCCAATTTTACAAACCACACAACACATACTAGTACATCAAGAAAAACCTTAGCTTTGAGGCTCTACCAATGATCTAATGAAAGACCTTCTCCACCATACCTGGAAAGCTCTAATAAGGTTTGGACACTCAGCTCCTTTGGTTGCATAGAACTGGAACCATTCCTCGAACAAACATTGCTGCTGCCTGAGAGGGAGGGTTAAAAGGCCTCGCCCTAAATTCTCCTCCAATGATCTTAGGTCTAGACCTTTGGGGCAGCGCTGAAGCCAGCCAAAATCTGACAACATTGTGCTGAACCATCCATGAAAGAGGAGGCTTCGTACGTCACCGCGACACTGCACTTTTCCTTTGCCAAGTGCAATGAACACACCAGCTGAGATTCGGCTTAGCTCATACCTGACCATCGCTGATGCTTGCTCGTGCATCCTAATAAGCCTGTCTTGCTTCGCCCACAGTTCTACAAATTCTTCTGCAATATCGTTGTTTACTAGAATCTCCAAGAGCCAATTGAGGTTCTCTGCTTGCCTAGAGACTCGCTCAATCAACGGTTTACTCCCTCTAATTGCCACAGAATGACCAGTATAATCTGTTAGTTCTCTTGCCTCCTCAAACAGATCAACCAGTGAGTCCAGACATGAATAACAGATCTGGTACAGGCTCTCCTTGTTTAGCCCTGACGAGTCCTTTTGATAGACTGAACTTTTGCTTAGAAGACCATTTACCAAAGATTGCATGTCTTTTCTGGCCACAGTGCTGGTGCTGCTAGTGACAGATTGAATAAGCTGTACAGTGAGGTCATCTGAGTTTCTCCAATTGTGTGGCCGCAATCTTGCCAGTATATCCTGGGATATTGCTTCGTCAAAAGTGAATCTTGCAAAGAGATTCTTCAGCTTTTCCTCCTCATTCTCATTCCAGGGAACAGCTTCTATGTATGTCAAACATGATTTGATTCCCTTGCTGAACATGATAGAGGAGCATACCTATTTCAAAACATAGCATCATTTAGTAAAATTGTGTAATCAACATTTAATTAGCCAGATTAAAGAACTTAATAAAAAAGGAAACAGCTAGTGCCCTTACAATTATAGTTCCATGGTTCAACACAAATCTAAGTCAACTATATAACTTAGATCTGTATTTGCAAAACTTCACACCTAAGCAGCACCAGTTGTACATTTTGAAAACTGCCGCTGGATATTGATTAATGTCATTCAAAATACTCTACAATTCAATTAAACTCACTACTACTTCAATATACGAATTAGCTGGGGAAACAAAAAGAACATATTACTTATGATAGAGGCATTGCCATCATGCTACCATGTAGCATCTCCACAAAACTCGCTCTATACATTTTGCAACAAGAAAATGTTCTCGATCGTATATGATCAAGTGTTGATTTATCAGAAAGACATGTATGGAAGTAGTTCATTCTAGTCCTGGAATAGAAGTTTAGAATACTTGATTCATATATTTGATACATATTAGCTACATTGGCCGGTGTAACTCATCCACCTAAGAAATTACCTAATACAGACATAATGTTACATGGTCATCTAGTCAATCCTGGTTGCCAGGGGACTGACTGGGAGACTAATTGCAATTAGTCAAGACCAGTCCAACTAGTTGGGCCTAGTCAACCATAGTTGTCCAGTATGTTCTGAGATATATACTATATTGTGTATACTATAAATCAAGAAGCTGGAGCATAAAAGCACTACTGCACTAGAGCAGCAGAGTTTTTTGAAAGCGGTGGCAGCTTCAGCACCCGGACAGTTCTTGACCTGCCTGAGGTGGGCAAGGGAGCTGGTAGCTACCCTTGTGCGCCACAAGATCTGCTGACTGGTGGATGCAAGTGCCAGCAGCAGCAGCTGGGAGGTCATGGCAGGCAGAGAACAGTGCAGTAGCAGCCGATGGTGCTGCAGTTCTGCTTTTCCAGACACATGAGTTTCCAGCGGCTGTGTGATGGATATAGGGAGGGAGCAGCATCCAATCTGCTGTGAAGTTGGTATGCCAGGAAACTGCATTGGGCCGATATAAAAACTCCCAAGTGGTCAGGTGACCAGCAGACCAGCCTGCGGCCCAGCTTACAATGTCCAATTAGTTGTCCATCAACTAATCTGGGGACTAGATTTCCTATACAAATCTCAGAGGCTGGAATGAAAGCACCTGCGCACCGGCCGTCGGTTGTACAAAAATAGGCTGTCATGAGATATGTACACAAGCTTGAAGAAATTGGGTACACTTTTCCCACATTCTTCTCTTTACTGATGACAGCTAATAGTACCAACATGAGGGACGATGTTGCAGGATTGGCTGCAAACCTGGCTCGGATGAACCGAAATGATGTGGTAATCTCAATATGTTAATTTATCACTTAGCTTATATCTAGAAATGATATGATAATCTCGATATGTTCTCATAATTTATTTTTTAATAATTACAGGTTCAAGCGTATGACTTAACCTACGCTGGGTGTAGTTATGCATCAATTCTAACCCAAGCAATGTCAGCATTGGGTTATGTTTGGACCTGGGCTAATCCAATGCCAACACTAACTATAGATGGATATCAGTCAAAGGTGGTTGCCCGTAAGATTCGAGACCCATTGACACGTATAGCTCGGTTAACCATCGTCACACACCATGTCCTCGTAGTTGTGAAGCAAAGGAGGATGTATTAGTTAGAACGTTGTTGTGCATTTCGGAGATCTGTGCTTTCAACATCGGTGACCTACACTTCACCCAGTTATTTCAAAACTGGTAGAAGTGAGTTGTAGTAAAACTTGTATTGAACTTGTAGTTGTAGTAGAACATCTTTGGATTGTAGTGACTTGTTTTAAATTATGCACGTTTTAAATTATGCAAGTTTGTCTGGATGTGATATATGTGTGACTTTTTCTAAATTATGCATGTTTTAATTAAGCAAGTTTGTATGGATGTGATATATATGTGATTTGTTTTAAATTGTGTTTGTCAAGGTGGAATGAGAAATCAGAAAACAAAAAAAAAATTATGGTCAATTTGCCGAGAGCCATGGCCAAGGCTCTCGGCAAAATATGTTTAATGAGGGCATGCAAATTAGCGCCGGTAGAAGAATGACCATATTCTACCGAGCACCGACCTACCCCTCGGTGGAGTTGACGGTAGGGGCGCCGTCGATGATGTCAGACGATGGGGCGTCAACTCAACCGGGGGTGGTTCTTTGTGGAGCGAAGCCTCTCGGTAGAGGCAGACTCTACCGAGGGCGCCGCGTTACCAACAGTAGGGCAATCTCTACCGAGAGTTTTCTTTCTTCGACAGCTGCTCTTTGTACAGGGAGACTCTACCGAGCGCTTCTCATAGGGCGCTCAGTACACTCTCTGGCGCTCGGTGGAGGCCGCCTGTGCGGTAGTGCTTATACGAAACCCTTTTCTATCCAATCTGCATATATATAGTCGATCAATGTATACATGCCAATGATCAATGTATACATGCCAATGATCAATGTATATATAGTCGATCAATGTATACATGCCAATGATCAATGTATACACTTCACCCAGTTATTTCAAAATTAGTAGAAGTGAGTTGTAGTAGAACTTGTATTGAACTTGTATTGAACTTGTAGTTGTAGTAGAACATCTTTGGATTGTAGTGACTTGTTTTAAATTATGCAAGTTTGTCTGGATGTGATATATGTGTGACTTTTTCTAAATTATGCATGTTTTTAATTAAGCAAGTTTGTATGGATGTGATATATATGTGATTTGTTTTAAATTGTGTTTGTCAAGGTGGAATGAGAAATCAAAAAACAAAAAAATATGGTCAATTTGCCGAGAGCCATGGCCAAGGCTCTCGGCAAAATATGTTTAATGAGGGCATGCAAATTAGCGCGGGTAGAATGACCATATTCTACCGAGCACCGACCTACCCTGCTCGGTGGAGTTGACGGTAGGGGCGCCGTCGATGATGTCAGACGATGGGGCGTCAACTCCACCGAGGGTGGTTCTTTGTGGAGCGAAGCCTCTCGGTAGAGGCAGACTCTACCGAAGGCGCCGCGTTACCGACGGTAGGGATCTCATTAGAGTAATCTCTACCGAGAGTTTTCTTTCTCCGACAGCTGCTCTTTGTACAGGGAGACTCTACGGAGCACTTCTCATAGGGCGCTCAGTACACTCTCTAGCACTCGGTGGAGGCCGTCTGTGCGGTAGTGCTTATACGAAACCCGTTTCTATCCAATCTGCATATATATAGTCCATCAATGTATACATCATATATGCCATGATCAATGTTATATGTTCTTCCTTTGTATGTCCAATACCAACGAGGGACCCAAGCCATTCAACAGTGCAAGGGGAATAGGAGGCATCGGGAACACATCGGTTTGGGCAATGTGTACTGGTGCTGGCAGCACAAAATGCATAGGTGCTACGCCCAGCTAGTCCAACTGACCAACTTCATCACGTCGTCTAAACGGTGATCGATGTGGCCTTTTGCATTTCATGGTGCCAAGCCGATGGCAGCAATGCTAGAATGACGAGAGGATCTGGTGTTAATATAAGTATGTCCTCCATGAACCACTTTGAGGAGGCAAACACAAAAAAGTCCAACGATAGCTGAAAATAATGTATTGTACGTGTGAGTAGGTCAAGAAGGTATACATGGGGCGGAGCACAGCATGTGACGAAGACAGATCCACGGGACATCAGGAAGGAGTGTCAAACAAGGAACACAATTGATCCATGACATGAAAATTCTTGGCGTCTAACATTGGGCCTCATATGTTTGGTGGGCAGTTCTAGCATATTTTTATATGCTTAATTTAATGCACACAGAGGGGATCATTGTACTGAAAAGGTTGAGCAATTCTTGACATGTGCTGGTTGTGACAACTGAAGACCGAGGAGACAAAGTTTGGTTGAACTCATAGAAAAAAAAAAAATGTAACTAGTATTTACGACACCAAGTTAAAATTATAAGCATGCTAGCCAACTATAGCTTGTATGTGGCAGAACACAGAGGTGCTGAACATGAACGCAGGGGTGCAAATTAGAGTTAATTAGGTGCCCCTCCGACCCTCTTTGGCTCAATTATTATTGTACTAGTTCTCCAAATTTTTGAAAAAGTAATACAAATATTTGAACTAAAGAGGGTCGGAGGGGCACCTAAAGGTTACCCCTTTGCACTCTTACATGAACGTATTATTAGGCTCGTCCAAGTGATGGGTTCAAATATTCTAGCTCAGAATTGTAGCATGTCCAGTTTTGCAATTGAGCAGATAACAAAGAAACATGTGCAACTAAACAGACTAGCTTGTATGTGGCAGAACACACAGATGCTGAAAATGAAACGTGTTATTGAGCTCGTCTTCAAGTGATCATTTAGAGTATTCTAGGCATCTCTGTAAGCATATAATCCACAATAGAAGGGAGACAACCTGCATGTTTTTCTCAAGAAACTTGAATGTTCATTTCAATAAAGCTGATTTGATCAAGCTTGCAAGAGTGGGAAATCAATCCACATCTGGGCCAGAAGATCGTAACACTAGTTTGACAATCAGGGTAACACTGCGAGTTAAGTAGCAGATCAGCTACCATCTAGGACACAGATAACAAAGAAACCACTCAAGAAAGGCCCTCTAGACTCACTGAACTTTCCATGATGAATAAATAAACGTGTCCAAATAAAGTTTGTAATATGTTCAGGAAAAAATGGAACGAAATTAAACTATCAAAATGCAAGCAATTGTAGTTCTCAATTCATTAATAACTATACATGTTTTTTTTTTTCTAGAACATGTCTTCTTAATAACTACACATATTAGAAGCAACATTAAAGATCGGCAACTATTCTTTATTTGATGACTCCGATCTTTTAAATTTTCTTGGACTTTGTCAGATATTAATTGATATACAATTTGATTACAAGCAGTAACAATTGTATCAAACGTCACACACTTTTCATAATGTAGCACTCAAGAATTTATCGGTTCAACTACTCGATCTTTCCAATCAAAGATATTTATATTTGACATTTCTAAATGTGAATGTGTGACTAACGAGGAATGTAAAATGAGTTGGTCACTATACACATAGATTATAGAATACGATTGTGTGTGGAGCTAATTAATATCGACCTGCCTAGTTATGCATTCATCAACGGTGAAGTCTATCACTTCCTATATAGAGCGTCACCTCTTGTTACATTTCCCATTTGTTTTGGATATATATATAGCTAGCATATTTTCATATCAACACCAACACATACAAATGGTAATGCATGGGTGTTGTGCGAAAAGAGAACAACGACACCTCTCAAGCACTCCTTGTAAGATCTCAAAGTACGATGCAGTTGGTTAGGACTTGGAGGCACTAGGAAGAACTAGTAAACTCGTGTGAAACAGAGATGAAGAGCAGTGTGTGCCACTGCAGTACGGTTTATTACATGGCCGAGCTGGCGATATGTGTACTTTGGGCACAATACACCACCTTGACAGCATGAGCAACAAACGGCCGTGTTGCTCTAGCCATTACCACCGTGACAATGTGCCAGAGAAAAGATCACTTAAATATTATTTTTTCTTGTTTATTTTTGTGGGACATAAGAACATTTGAGCTGCAACCGTAACGTTCTGCAATGTTTTGTTGATAATCCTGTCATTCTCCAATGTGTTCAGGGTTTAGAGCGAAACTGGATTAAATTAAAATAGATTAGAAAACACCAAAATACGAACCAACTATTGCCGATTAGCACAAACCGGTACTGTTGCTCTAGCCATCACTGCCGGATTGAATAAAAATCGGTAGTGTTAGGGTTTAACAACACTGAGGGTCCCGAACGAAAGTGTTAAGAAAAACAATATTGTCGGGTTGAACCACAAACCAGCAGTTTTGTTTTGCTTAACACTGCCGGCTTAGAGCTCCAACCGACAATGTTGGTTCGGCTTAGAGCTCCAACCGACATTGTCGCTTGTTCCTTGAGCTGACAGTGTTTGCTTTATAATCACTGCCAGTTTGGCGCACGTAAGGTTCCCAATCGTAGGATGCTAACATTGTACACTCAAGCTTGCCTGTGGTTTAGGACGTCACGTCGTGGTAGTGTACCGTCTTATAGTAGACCACCAAGTAGAATACACTACAACAAAAAAGCTTACTATGGAAACGCCTGATTTTTTGTTTAGGGGCGGTTCTTAAGACGAGGCGCCCCTACAGTGGGCACTAAGGCCCCCTAGAGGCTAGCCGCCCCTAGTAACGGCACAATAAGGGTGGTTGGTGTTACGAGCCACCCCTACTATTAGCAGGGGCGGATCAATATCCAGCTGCCCCTACTAATGTCCACAGTTGGGGCGGCTCTATATTGAGGCACCCCTGTTGTGGGTTGCCTTTGAAATGAGACACTAAAAATTATTTTTTTAAAAATACTTTCGGATGGGAAAATGACCTAAATAGAAGATTTAGATCTTGAAAATTTATAAATTTTTGTTGTTAACAACTTTTTCATTTAACTTCATTTGATGCCTCAAAATCTGTGGTTCGAATGTCTAAATTTCAAAATTTGAATTTTCAATCTTGCTCCGATATAAAAACTTTGTAAACAAGAATTGTAAGTCTCAAAAAGTTTTAAAATTTTATAGTTTACCACTTTTTATTTTAAAATCATCTACTCATGAAAAAACTACGTTCAAATGTCTCAAATTTGAAATTTCAAAACCTCGGATGGAAAAACACCTTAAATGAAAATTGTAGATCTTGAAAAGTTATGAAATTTTGTAATTGACCACTTTTTTTTTTAACAAGCTACTTTCCATATGGAGGATTTCGATAGTTTGTAACACCATCGTCTTGTCCTTTGGGCCTTTGTTGCAATACTCTGCTTCATCCACATCGGTAAAGCTTGGTATTTTCCTTTAAATTTGTGTACCATTTCTGCACGAGGTTGGCGTGTTTGTGTGTTATCCAGGCACAAATACGCATATTTTGTAAACTGAGGGGGCGATAGTGAGCCAACAAGATACTATATATACAAGAGCGATCGAGCTAATAATACTGCACTTCAGCACACACTGCACCAACCAACTCCTGCTGAAAATAAATAATGATGCATGCATGGGCATAGCTCTTAATTATGTATAAAAGGCCCTATATATACAGGTCTTCCTTTTCCCTTTAATATACTATATATATATATATATATATATGAACTAGTAACTTGAGTCCCCAAATAAAAAAATGCAGTATTTAGGGCTATCAATAGAGTCAAGGAAGGAAACCTCGGAACCGATCGGTACTGTATGTCCAAGTGCTGGAAAATGGGAAACGGAGGCATCTGGAACAGCATGCCATCGCCTATCCATGTTCAGACTACGCAGATGAGAACTCACGCAGCCTCAGCTTCGTCAGCGTCTGTTCAGTGGAAGCATACGCCAAACATTTAGTGCATGGTTGTTATCCCTTACATCTCTAATGATAACACTCCAATGCTATAGGAGTCCATCCGAAAGTACCAGTCTGGTGTCAGAACTCCAAGCCATTCAGAAAGCAATTCAGCAGTGTGTCCTACTAGCTAGCTAATTTGCTTATAAATTGTAACGGTTTACAAAATAAGGAGATCTCCATCAGAATAAAGTTGTGGATGTTAGTGTAAGCTTGTGTTCACAGATGATGCCAGTGACGATGTTGAGTTGGTTTGGGAAATGCGTTGGCAGAATTTGAATTAAAGCTTTGGCGGGAAACGGTGGAGTGGAGCAGGAGCGTGGTCACCACACCCACGACAGCGTTTTGGCAGAGCGGTTCTTTTCTATCAACTTGTATCTTGCTTTTTGTGTTGTAAGCAGATGCTTTGGCTACTGATATAAGTAGTTGGATGTACTAGGTGTGAGTTAGCGCCGTGGACAAGTTGTAACCTCTTGTAAACTTTGAGTTGTGACTAGTGAAAAGGGGCACTTGTCGACACCCTGTCGACAGTTGCTGGTTCGCCTGACTCTGTGCTTTTAGTGCGCAATCTTCATTTCTAGGAACAGCTACCGAGCAATTTGTTTGTGATTGTTGATCCTTTGCTAACCGTGGATGGACTTGGAGCAACTAGAAATTGGTCTTAGAGAGAGTTCAGTATATTTTTTCTTGTTTTCTATAGTATGTTAAGGCACTCCTTTTTAATGATACACATTAATTTCAAAAAAGCTCTACCATTTCACAAAATATACATTGTTGTAGCTAGGATCAATCACAAGGGACAACAAGTACATGATAAACGTGATGGTGCAAACAGAATTGAAAATAGATGCTTGACAAGAAAGTTATTACATTTTAAAGTTTTTGTACCATTTGAAAAACAAAAACAGATCTGACAGTGGTCCACTCCGCTTCCCACTCTGCTTCACAGTTTTGTGTGCCACACGTCCGTGCGCTGGTACCGGACTCAGTGCACGCGCGTGGATTAAAAATTGTGGGGCACGGAGCCCCTTGTTCATGTGCATGGTCCTATTCTTCGTGTTGTGACTATATATGTCCGTATTCTTCCTTTTGCATAATATTTTTGTCTTAGAAGTGGTCAATTTTTTAATATTACGTTATGTTAATTATACACCTGCCAAGTTTCATATGTTACATGCATCAAAGGTACCAACATCTAGCATGTTAATTGAGCCATAAACTTCAGCAATTTATTACGGTAACACGTTTAGAATTGGTTGTGTGCCTGAGTTAGTGTATAAAAGATAGTTTGTTTATTCTAATTAACATATATTTATATTCAAAGTTGCAAAATAAAAAAATTTGTCATATCTAATAGATCAGGTGAGCATCAATTAGATTAAAAAGTCTTTATATCTAAAACTTTCTTGATGTCACCTATTACCTCCTAAAAGGTATAGATGATTTGAACCATCCGATCTAATTAAATGGATGCCCTTTTGTACACAAGCATCCGGCTATATTTTTTTTTCTCGTCAATATGAAACGGAGCAGAACGTCAAGAGTTAGTAGGACTGTATTTGACAAGGCAACTCTCATGGTGTCATGGATACTACAACCTGTGATACATGTTAGCGAAATTAGCTCTTCAAGACCATAGCATTTGGTATACTCAACTTGTAGGTAGGCCAGCTTAGAATGTGGAAGAAGCATCGATTTTGCTGTAGCAAGTTAATGAACGTTGATGTATTTTTGTGCTTATATAAATATAAAGGTACCATCCTCATTGATGCTTTGTACGTTGGTATTGAGATGGGGCAAATGCATGAGAAAGAGAAAAGAAAAGAACTCTATATATATTCATCTTTAGATAACATGAAGCTGCAGTGAGTATGTAGTGGAATATACACAAAGGTACCAGAGAGAGCAAATGCATCGTAGACTAGCCGGAAACATGCAAGAGTCGATGGGCCAAAATAGTATACAAGTGCATAAAAAAAATGGAATTTACCACCATGTTCGGAATGGTAGGTATCTGGAAGAACATTTGCACCAATCGATGTCGGTGATCATGTGGACGTCGATCCCGGCAGCGTGTTAATTCAGTTCAAGAGAGCCAACTCGTCTTCATCTAGAGTTGTCTACAGCAGACTACATCAGTGATTCAGCAAATGGACAAACAACGTGACACCTTCATGTGGTCTGGGAAAACCGATGGCAAAGACTCTCCAACAAATTGTTTGGTGGCATAGCCAAATGTGTGCACTACAAAAGACATAGCTAGGAGCCAACTGGGTGCAGACAGGGTTCAAGACACCTTCAGTTGTTTGCCATGTGTAACTCTATCCCGCATCCAGTAGCTAAGAGTGTTCGTTCTTCGTCAGCTTTGATCTCTCTCCCCATCACGGCTGTACCATTTGTTTTAAGAAAAAACTATTCCTTTTAATGAAATATGGGTGAATGGACCGATCGCGAAAAAAAAGACCTAGGAGGGCAGGCCATCAAGGATGGCACACAAAACATTTGCTATTAAAATTGGTACAAAGATTGCACTCCTCTGAAAACTAAGCATGGGCACAAATAGGTAAGACAGGGAGCATGTATTACAACACTGAAAGGAGACCTGCAGGGGGGAGACTGGAATGTACATCAATCGATCCTCAGTGACGGAAATCACTTCTGGTTCGACTTGTCATACGGTGACCATGCTCTAGCAAACACATACCAGGCCCTCTTCAGTCAATGCAGGCAGCAGGTTGTTTTAGTGTGGCAGGTTGTTGAGGACGCACTGCAGAGCAGAGAACCATCATGGCCTCCATTCTTTCAATAATGACAGCGCAATAGCTTCAGGAGCAGCAGCATGGTGGGCTGCTAATGTAATTCAACAAGGGGTATGCTGTCTCTCGTGCTCTCCTTTGGTTTGCGAACACATGGATCAGAGTGGAAACCGATGTAAGTGGCAAACCGATTGCTGCCGCTAACTAGTTTTTGACCAGCCAGCTCTGTAATAAATCGTATTTCTAGTGGTAACTAGTTCTTATGAATCATCTTCAGAATGGAGGCCATCTCCACCGCTCCAAGTTGGGAAGCGTAGCGTTGCGTTGAGAGACCTCCATGACGGCAATCTATCAACGCCTCCATGGTGCGTCTGGGCCTGAGCATGATCTGTTGAGCTTAGGCACCACTCCCTCTCTGCCACCCTCAGATTTGTATGTATAGTGCTGGCTAATTAGTTGGTTTTTCTCTGTTAATCTGATTTGATGATTCAAAAATTGGGCTTCCACAGACGGATAATTAGTGCTTAGGCACCACTCCCTCTCTGCCACCCTCAGATTTGACTGTCTTGGGCAGGAATTGTGAGTAATTTGGACACTCAATATGTGTATAGTATTTTTGGTATTATCTGCTACTACATGATCCATTCATATTGCAATGCACAACATACAAACCATTTTTTTGCGTAAAAAAACACACAAACCAATTTTCATTTGTTAAGACACGAAAAGGTAAACGAAGAAACTGCATTCTGTAACGTATCTAATATGCTAATTCAGTATCATAAATAGTATTGTTCTTTTCTATAAGCTCCAACTGGTTGAGTCATAAGGCATGTGATTGTGTGAATAACTGAAGATGCCCTGGCCCGGAATTAATCAAGCAATGTGAAGAAACAATTTCTATTACTCCCCAACCCCACCCCCACCCCCCAAAAAAAAAAAACAAAAAGAGGCGTGGATGCACCACGCAGTGTAAGCACCAGGAATAGGAGGTATCCGGAACTGCGAGCCTTGGTGTGTTGGTGGTGTTGCTACGACAGTCACCATTGGCTCTATCCCATGAGTAAACGTAGCTGGTTCTTTCAAGATCCTTGGAAGTTAAGGCAGTTGACTTGAGTTCTGATTAAGATGAATGTTTTTGGGTTCAACTGAATTGTTGCTATTGAATTAATGGACGGCTCCCAGATAGAGGGGATAAGCATTGATCTGTGTTGCAACAAGACGTATTGTCACCTGAGACCTGACAACCAAAACTTCTGTGGTGTATTATGTATGTGCACGTCATCTAAGGATTCACAACCGAAGCAAGAGATGCTCTTCGTGGCACTCTTTTCTGTTTAGTTCTCCCCTTTTCATGTTCCCTAGGTGTTCATGAGAGGGTGAGTCTCCATTACAGTTTGTACTTTAAATACTTTGTCAATTGTGTAATTTCGTTGCGTGAAGTAATGAAATTCGGTTCGCCGTTGTGGAAAAAAAAAACAACCGAAGCAAGACTCTCAGCGATATGACCCGATATGTGGCAATATGACACAGCACTGTCTTGTCCAACTATCTTTTAATCATATTGTTGTTAGCAACTTCAAATCATTACACAAGATTGAAGACTATCTACAGCGTGGCCACCAAAGTCAAAAATATTCTACCTCAGCATTGAGATAGACTCCAACAATAATTATTTAAGATGCACACAAGTGACGATAAGAAGTATTATATGTCTAAAGAAAAGTAGGTGAATTCTTTTCTGCAGAGGATCCCCAGATGAGGCTGGATGAAATGAATCAGAGAACCAAACAGGTTGTGGAGCAACTCCATCGAACCATCAGCTACGCCACATGTCAATGCGCCCCTAGTCATCACAGTGGACAGCTTCGTTCCCAGACTTGGAGGTGGCAGGCCTCAAGCTGCAGGAGCACCAACACAACACCTGCTCCACCTCCCTCTCTTTTCCACTTCCATGCTTCCATTCTCAAGATCAAGCTGCTTGGGGCCTGCTCTAGTTCCTAAATACAACATCTTGTGTTTTCTAGATCATGCTGTTCCTAAATTGCAATAAAGTGGACCTTCTTTAATAAGGCCAATATTGTAGCATGTTAGTGAAATCAGCTCTCCACGATCATAGCATTTGGTATAAACAACTTGTAGGTAGGCCAGATTGGAATGTCGAAAAACCATCGGTTTGGCAAAGAAAAGAACTCTATATACATATATTCATCTTTAGATAGCATCAAGCTGCAGTGAGTATGTAGTGGAATAGACATATATGGTACCAGAGAGCAAATGCATCATCGACTAGCTAGCTGGAACCATATTCAATAATGCAAACATGCAAGATCCTGCTCAAAGAGAGAGCTTGCTCTGGCACCACAACAGTATACATGTTCATATAAAAAAAAATGGAGTTTGCCACGATGTTCGGAATGGTGGGTATATATCTGGAAGAACATTTCTGGAGTCTAGCCCATCCTTTGCACCAGTCGATGTCATCAGCGGTGACTATGCTGTAAACTCCTTACCTCGTTGATGTTGTGGCCACTGACCATGTGGACATCGATACCTGCGCCATGGCACATTTTCACTGCTGCCCACGATGGAACGAGGCCGAACACCGCTATGGGTGTGTACCGTCACTGGGTATGTCACGGATGCTACCAACTTGCCAGTTGGCCAGGCAGGGCATGCACCATGCCTCACACAGGAACGGCCCGATGGCGATATGATGGGTGGCCACATGCTTTTCCATCCCCTGTAGCAGTTTAACAAGCTACAGGACGTAGTAACTAAGGCCCTCGGACGTGCCCTTGTTGAACAAGCACAAGAATGGCCGATCGAGGATTGATATAGTCCTTGGAGCCTTCAAGGAGGCCCGGCCTCTTGAATGTCAGAATCAGAACTGTAGTTGACATTTCATCCAACCTCATTTGTTTGTCGCTACCATGACAAACTCACAATTTACACACGAATGAAATCAAAAGAATTGTGATTCTTATTAAATTAAGTGCATATATACAATGTACAACCTTGATTGTCTATGGATGATTTTTCTGTGGCAATCCTTTAATAACAAGCTGCAGGTTGCCAAGAGTCTTAGCAAACGTGGATGGAAAGGGGACATCCACTGCGGTCTTTGTGGGAGGGTTGAATATGTAAACCACCTGAATAATTGCCATCTGCTTGCTAAAATGTTTTGGGGAATAATCAAGGAAATCTTTCAGCTGGACTGGTGCCCATCCTCTATCGATGATTTCAGCTGTGTGTGGTTACAGGGCAGGGGGGGCTCTGTCCAATCAACAGTTAATGTTCATTTTTGCAGGTTTCACTTGGTGGCTTCGGACTGCTAGAAAAAAGATGTCTATTGAGAAAAGCTTTCCCAAAGCTGCCTCTGATGTATTATACGTTGCTGTGTCATTGATGAAGAAATGCAGATCGCTGCTCAAGGAGAAAGAAAGGAACGTATTGATCATATCTTGAGAGGCATTTTGACGTATTTATCATACCTTTCGCCCTTCCACTATTTCACTTGTGCCCTAAAAAACATAAAAAATTTATCTTTCCCTGGTATTGAATGACATTAAAACAGCTAGCGGAGATGCCAATTGAATTGCTTCAAACAGATGAGCCCGGAATTTTAAGATCCATCAAGACGTAAGAATACTTATTTTCTGCTTCAACTTTGGTAGCTTGGTGAAAATATATCACTGTAAAAAGCACGTGTCCACTTGTACCAATATAATTACTACCTGTCATCATGTTATGTCACCTACTGAGTCTTGATATAGACTGTAGAAGCGCTCTATATATATAATACGAATTATACGATCCATGATCCATCATACATGTTTCTGTAGTCTATTTATCCACGCATCTCCATGCAGCCTATTAACGATCAGCCTGTGCAAGCATGGGGTTGGGATGTGTCAGGATATCAGCCGCCGTCCACACCACAATGGTATCTCATCTCTATTGACAGCACGATAGCGTCTCAACATCCCATCGCTATCGGTTCACCTAGGAAGTCTGGAGCTGTCTGTTCTCTCCACTTGGCCTCCCATAGCTGCTGGTGTTGGATGTACATTGTTGAACGTAGGATCGAACCAACGCTGTATGTGGATTGGTGAACACAAATTGGAATGGATTGAATCGAACAAGAACACACAAAGCAAGTAGGAACCGCCCGGAGGTCTCCCGGGTGACGGAGCCCTTTTTCTCCTTTGATTGTTTGGGATACAAGTCACCTAGCCGGCAACTGACTCGATAATACGATACATCAAGCAACCAGCTACTTATACATGTAGCTTACTCACACCAATTAGCTAAACAAACTGCTAATACAAAGATACAAAGACACTGGAAACACACATTCAGGAACTGACGAGAACGTGGGCGCGTCCACCGTGTCCACGTGAGCCACCGACCTTGCCTAAGTTCAAACTTGAACTTTCCCACTCTGAGACATATCCACTCGATCTCCATCTCTGAATGCATCACCTGTGTCAGGGTTACACCAACATACATAACTTCCTTGGTGGACTGAGGAATACTAATGTCTTGGGGTGTCTGGAAGCGCGCTGAGGAACTGCTTCATGTTTGATGGAATCAGTGGATCGAACGGAGCATGTTTGGATGAGAAACAACTGGCTGATCAGAAATTTAGGGCTTGTTTGGATGAGGAACAGAACTTAGTTTGCCAGGACGCACGGCTGATCAGAAACAACAGGCTCATCAGTGTTTGGTTGGAGCCCTCAGTAGCTAACTTTCTAGTAGGTGACCAAATTTCAGCGATTATCTGTACTATTGAACAAAATGTATGCATCTTTTTATCTTTTACAAGTTATATTGTAATTTTGTAAAATTTGAATATGCTACAAAATTTAATGCTACATTAGACAATATATCATATATTTTATTTGTCTTTGCAGTCACATGCCTCCAACAAAATGGCATCTTCTAACATGCCTAGCCCGGCAGATTATTAATTTCCAGGCAACTCTTTTTTTAGCATAATTTCTAGGCAACTCTTTTTTTTCGAAAGCGTCCATTGTGGACATGCTTCATTAAGGGAAATCAAAGTCAATACATCCTACTAGTTCTTTGGCGAGATGCCTTCGAGCCAGGCGGCCGCACACTTACACAAATCATCGGCTGCAACGGCGCTGCAAATCGGTTGTACATGGGCTAAGAACAATTGTGTGACTGAATAAGAATACCGGAGTACCGGACTACTGGATCGCTGTGAGCAGTGGTGCTAGCACACGGAAGCCCGCCGCACACCACTCCTCTGACTGAACCTTGATTCGCTCCTGCAGCTGTGCCGGTGTAGAGGATAGGCTGTCAAAGGTCCGCCGATTGCGCTCCTTCCAAACCTCCTAGGTGGCGAGTAGCACAAGCGTGTTAAACCCTCTCCGGTAGGGCTCAAGCACCTGCATGGAGGATTGAAGCCACCAGTCGACGAGTGAACTGTCCGGTTCTGCAATCCCGCGAGTCGAAGAAGACGGAACCACAGCTCCCTGGTAAAAACACATGAAATTTCCAGGCAACTCTAAGCCAACCCTTTTTACTAGACTAGTCCTCTAGGCTATCAACCAAACACGCCTTTAGCTTTCTTATGCTTTTAGTTGCTGCCTCGGTCTGTCATATTAATGGCCATATCATGTCCATTCATTGTACAATGAACAGAGAACAAGGATCCCTCTAGTTGCCCACAACATATATCTTCACAAAACCTCATCATCAGTATAGAACCGTAGAGTCATTTCTCATTCTTCTTGTTGGTTGTGATCGATTTGTGAAGGGTAAGTAGAGCCTCCGATTATGATCCCTCACATGCTACCAACGTTCTGTAGTAGCTGGTAATATGAGATTGGGATGCATGGGAAACGTCGGTCGAAAGCAAAGAGAGGTGTTTGACTATATAAATGTCCAGTCAACTGTTAATGTTCCTTTTCGCTGGCTTCACATGGTCGATTTGAGAAAAGCTTTCCCAACGCTCCTCTGATGTATCATTGATGAAGAAATGAAGATGGCTGCTCAAGGAGAAACCGAGAAAGAAAGGAACGTATTGATCATATCTTGGAAGGCATTTTGACGTATTGATCACACAAAGGTGTGGGTGACTCGGTGCACAAATGTGCACCCCATCCAGACACTTGGATCTGCTTTAAGATCCGTGCATAGAGATTAGGGTTAAGGTATAGAGATTAGGGTGCATGGTCTAACATAGATATTAGGGTTTAGAGCTTAATATAGAGATTAGGGTTGGTGGCCTAATATAGAGATTAGGGTTAAGGGCTTAATATAGAGATTAGGGTTCAATTTGGTGTGTACTCTATAGTTTATAGGGTGGGATGTGCACGCATCTTAAAGCAAATCCAATGCTTCTGAGAGGGTGCACATTTGTGCACCGAGTCATAGCCACCGCGTTCGATGATCAATACGAACTGCATTCCATAACGTATCTAATATGCTAATTCGGCATCATAACGTATCTAATATGCTAATTCGGCATCGTAAATAGCATTGTTCTTTTCTATAAGCTCTGACTGGTTGACTCGTAAGGTAAGGTCTGTGAAGAACTGAACATGCCCCGGCCCCGAATCAAGCAATGTGAACAAACAGGTTTAAGTACACTACACTACAAACGTCGTTTACATGCACAACCTAAACCAGCAATCGCTTCCAGTTTGAGACCACCTTTTACTGATGGATTTTCATACTGCAGTAGGTAACCGGTAGTGATGAAGATAATGTTTTTTCACTGCTGCCTGTCTGTCATAATGGCCGTCATGTTCATTGAATATAATACGGATGCGCGCAATTGCCCAGAGCATATATATCACACTGAGCCTCATCAGCACTAGAACTTTAGTGTTTTTTCTGCTTCTTATTGTTGGTTTTGATCGGTTCGTGGAGGGCAAGTAGAGCCCTCCGATCCATCACATGCTACCACCGTTCTGTGGATGATAATATGAGATTGGGATGCATTGGAAAAGCCAGTCGAGAGATGTTTGTCTTATTGTCTATCGTAAAAACCTTTTACTGCCTTGGACATTTGCCAATGCAATCCTAGTGGGTTTGCTGTAAGAGGCGAAGCAGCCTCAGATCAAGGCTCGGCAACACAGCAACAGTACCAACTTGTTGTGGCCCATCTGTACAGAAGCAGCGGCATGGCGGTATACTATGCAACTTAAAGATGGTGGTAACACATAGCACATAAGATATGCTACTAGCGGATGGCCTTTGGTTCTTGAACACTGAACAGAGAGGGATCTCCAAGAGCCAATTGAGGTTCTCTGCTTGCCTACAGATAGAATAAGCTGTACAGTGGCCGCAATCTTACCAGTATATCTTGGGATATTGCTTCGTCAAAAGTGAATCTTGCAAAGAGATTCTTCAGCTTCTCCTCCTTATTCTCATTCCAGGGAACAGCTTCTATGTATGTCAAGCATGATTGATTCCCTTGCTGAACGTGATAGAAGAGCATACCTATTTCAAAACAGAGCATCATTTAGTAAAATTGTGTAATCAACATTTAATTAGCCAGATTAAATATGTGAATAGAAAACAAAAAATGCTAGTGCCCTTACAACTACAGTTCCATCATTCGACACAAATCCAATTCAAGTATATAATTTTGATCTGTATTTGCTATTAGACAGTGATGATTTAGACAGTGAGAGTGATGACACTATTCCTCCTCCTTTGGATGTTGCTAATCTTCATATTTTGGAAGAAGTAGACATGGATGATAGTGATCATGAGGATTATGATCCAACTGTGTGAAATCGCGACAAAGATGAGGATTATTTCTAATGCATGTAATACAATGCATCTCTTACTAATTATGTTTTGTATATTTGCCATCTCTTAATAATCATGTTCTGATTATTTTACATCTTTTACTAATTATCTACATCTAATTGAAGGTGATTTAGAAAGATGTCTCCTTTGAATATCATAAAGAAAATGAGGATAAATTCAAGAGAGTTGAGGAAATAGCGGCACCGCTACCGCCACAAGGTAAGGGTTGTCCTCAACCACTGCCACCACCACCACCGCAACCACCAGTGGAGGAGGAGGAGACTGAGATTGAAGATGAGGAGGAGGACGAGGAGGAGGACGTGGACCTCTCAGCGTCGGTGCCCCTGCAGCAGGACGAGGAGCATGAGGAGGGGAGGGGAGGACGAGGAGGAGGGTACCCACGGTGCAGGAGGGGGTTCCTCTTCCTCTACTGCGAGGGCCGTCTACTTGCGAGGTCCCTCCAGACTCCCGGACCGACCACCTTTGCACAAACGTCCGACCATTCAACCAATACCTCTAAGGTAGTTTACTTTGTATTTCAACACTACTTTCTCATTTGTTATGTTGAACATCACAATATGAATTAATAATTATTCTTAATCATTTGGGCAGGTCTTTTTTAGCCATGGGTGATGCACAGCTATCTGGACTATGTCTCTACAATCTTTGGTTGGAGCCGTCGGTAGCTAACTTCCTAGAGACTGAATTCAGCGCCTGTCTGGAATATTAAACAAAATGTATGGATCTTTTTATCTTTTATTAGTTATATTGTAATTTTGTATAATTTCAATATGTTACTAAATTTAATGCTACATTAGACATAAAATATATCATATATTTTATTTGTCTTCGCCGTGACATGCCTCCAACCAAATGGGTCATCTTCTTACACACCTCAGCCGGCAGATTATTAATTTCCAAGCAACACTTTTTAATTGTACAGTAATTGTACAATGAAGACAAAATATGGATGCCCCGAGCTGCCTACAACATATATCACAGAACCTCAACATCAATAGAACCGTAGTGTCATTTCTCCTTATATATTGTTGGTTGTCATCGATTTCTGAAGGGCAACTAGAGCCTCTCATTCTGATCCCTCACATGCTACCACCGTTCTATAGTAGATGGTAATATGAGATTGGGATGCATCGGAAAAGTCGGTCGAAAGCATGAGTGGTGTTTGACTACATTGATGGCTTCACGGCCTTGGACATTTTAGCTGATTGCCAAGCATTTCCAATGTGTTTGTTGTAACAGGCAAAAGAAAAGCTGCTTGGAAGGTTGGGAGGTCAGGGAACAATACCGAAAACTCTAACCTATTCATCTCGTTCTCCCGTGCTCCTTCTTCAGAGATAGCGCACGCCAGCAAGATCAAGTCAGTTGCTACGATATGATCCATAAAATCCCGTTGTAGGACCAGATTGGGTTTGACGCACTTGCTCGATCAGCATCAATTCCAGCAAATCCGACGCAGCTAGCACCAGGCAAGTACAATAGCACTAAGCGAACGAAATTTGAGTTTCTGGCTCTAATCACCGTGATTAAAAGTTTTGGTTAGATAAAAGAGAACCAATTAATGCAAACTTGTGTCATCAAGAATAGTACTTTTGGACTCTGTGTATTTTGATTTTTTTTCTTCCTTCACATGCTATAGATAGTTCACGTTAAAATTGGTAATAATACACTGTTGTATAAAGTTATTTTCTTCATTCAATTCATATTTTTTTTCCTTGCATTTCTTTTATTTCTCGGCTTTGGAATGAAATAATTGGAAACTATATGTCGATTACATCATCCATAAACACAACAGATAAATTCATTTAAAAAAGTACAGCTATACCTCCTTTTTTATGGGTTAATTGGTCACATACCACTGATATTTTAACGTTTTTGATACACACCACTGAAATTCGTCTAATAGGTCTCACAGCACTGAAATTTTGCACTTCTTTGAAATACGTCATTATGTACGTTTTTTGAAGCTTTGGGCCCATCCGTAGGCCGCTGTATTTGCGTATTTTCCTTTATGCCCCTCACAACCAAAGGGTAAGGCCGGGAGGCTAGGACGCCGACGCACTTTCGGTCTCCTCTTCCGTTATTCTTTCTTCCGTCGACGTTCCTCCCCAAATCCCTAACCCTAGCTCTTCACCGGCGGTGGTGGACCAACGAAGAGCGGCGGCGCGCACCTCACAAGCGCGCGGGGCGGCCGGCGGCTGCCAGAATGTTTCAATCCTTAATTATGGAATCTTTAAAATGCATGTTCTGGGAACTGTGCATGCGGTGCTTGATTAGTCTAGGAATAGCATATGAATGCATGCGTGCACGTACTAGCAGCCATCTAGACGAAGCATGTTTCCTTCTTTTTAAAAAAAATAATTATGGTTGATATAGCCTAGGAATAGCCCATGCATGTGTGCCTTTTGTGGGAGTGGAGTGAGAGGGCATAAAGGGAAATATGGCCCGCATATGGACCTAAAGCTTCAAAAAGCGTACATAATGGTGTATTTCAAATAAGTGCAAAATTTTAGTAGCATGAGACCTATTAGGCAAATTTTAGTGGTGTGGATCAAAAACGTAAAAATAGAGTGGTGTGAAAATACAGTGTGATAACCAGTGATGTTTACTCCCTCTACTTTTTTTCGTTGGTTATGGAAATCTGCTTGTCGAATAAACGAAAAAATTTTTCTTCTGGTTGGTGCTTCAAGATCGTTTGAGTACGAAAAGAGCTTTTAAGAAGAAGGAATATGCATTTGCCAGATTATACATGTGTCTTATGTCAGTTGGGAGTGGATGAAGATCTATGTCACTTGCTCTTTCACTGCCCATTTGCCATGTCCTGCTGGAATTTGATTTCAGTCATCATTCCTAACAAACTAAATGTGGCTGATATTGTGGAAAGTATTAAATCTCAATTGCAAATCCAATGCTTCATGGAAATTATTGTGACAATGTGCTGGTCTATCTGGATGCTTAGGAATGATGTAATATTCAGAGCTCAGAATCACTGTCTCCAAAGATGCAAGGATATATTCAATAAGGAATTTGCTCTAGTTAAGCTATGAGCAAAAGCTTCTCTTAAAATCAGTTTAGATTTATGGATAATTTCTCATATGTAACTTTTTTTATTTTCTTTCAAACTTTTTTTGTCTCTTGAGGACATTGTGTAAGGACTTTACTTTTTGTTTATAATAAAAGCACAGGAGGGGTTTACTGTTTTTCATCAAAAAAAAATTAACCCATTTTTTATTGACTTCTTAACTATGAGAATACTCCCTCGGTCCCTTCAAGAGTGTCGTTTTTGACTTTTGGCTATCAAGTTTGACCATTCATTTTGTTCAGAAACTTTCTATATAAATAATAAATTAAATGAATAATTATTAAAGTATCTCTAATGATAAAATAAGTTATAAAAAATAAATAATATTTATAAAAAAAGTTGAATAAGACGAGCGATGAAACAAGATGTGGCACTTTCAAAGGAACGGAGGGAGTAGTAGTTAGTTGTGAGGTGACAGATTTATTTGTTTTTTTCAATTTATTTCTTATTGTTTGCTGTGATCGATTATATTTGTGAAGGGCAAGTAGAGCGTCCGATTCCGATCCCTCACTTGCTACCTCTGTTCTGTAGTATAGACAGTAATATGAGATTGAGATGCATCGGAAGAGCCAATCGAGAGCATGAGAGGTGTTTGTCTACGAGCATATAGGTTCAACGCCTTTGACATTTTAGCTGATTGTTGCCAATGCAATCCCAGTGGGGTAGCTGTTTGATGCGCATAGCGTGGGTACTGCAGCAACTAAACCAACTTGCCGTAGCCCTCCTCTACAGAAGCAGCAGCATGGTGGGCAGCTAACGTAATTCAGCAAGGGGTGCTGACTGTCGTGCTCTCCAGGGTCAATTTTTGTATGGCCTTTGGTTTGCGAACACATGGATCAGAGTGAAAATTAACCGATGAAATGGCAAACCGATTGCTGCCTGTTACTAGTTCTTGACCAGCCATCTCTGTAATAAATCGTATTTCTAGTGGTAGGTAACTCGTTCTTATGAATTATCTTCAAAATGGATGCCTTCTCCACCACTTCAACAAGTTGGGAAGCTTTGCTTTCAGGCACCACTCCCTCTCTGCCACCCTCAGATCTGCATGTATAGTGCTGGCAAATTAGTCGGTTTTTCTCTGTTAATCTGATTTGATGATTCAAAAATTGGGCTTCGATAGACGGATAACTAGTTGGCTCTTCGGCTGCCCCATCAATGCAGATGTGTGGCGACGGATCGACCTGCCCGATGTCGGGGGTGAAGAGATTTGGGACGCATGCATCCCCCTGGGCTCGATCGATCTATGTGGCCCTTTGTTCACCTGACCATCCTTTGGAGATCATGGGACAGCAGGAACGGTGTAATCTTCCGAAACGAAAATGCTCACAGCCGTGTAGTCATCTCTAGAGTTTGTGACGATCTGTTAATTTGGTGTAAGCGGCTAAGAAATGTCTCTGATGTAAACAGTCTCCGTGACTGGCGAGCCTACCTCCTCGCTTGTAACTCTCTGCTACTAACTCCAGTTCGCTGGATGCTAGTTTGGCATCATAAATAGTATTGTTCCTTCCTATAAGCTCTGACGTGTTAAGGCGTATGAAGAACTGAAGATGCCCTGGCCCGGAATGAAGCCATGTGAAGAAACAGATTACACTACAAACGTCATTTACATACACAACCCAAACCAGGAATCGCTGCCGGTTTGACACCACCTTTCACTGATGGATTTCGATATTGCAGTAGGTAACCGGTAGTGATGGCGATAAAGTTTTTTAACTGCAGCCTCTGCCTGTCATAATGGCCGTCATGTTCATTGAAGACAATAAAGGATGCGCACAGTTGCCCAGAACATATATATCACACTCAGCTTCAAGAGCACTAGAACTGCAGAGTGTTTTTTCTGCTTCTTATTGTTGGTTGTGATCAGTAGTGCCCTCCGATCCATCACATGCTACCTCGGTTCTGTGGATGGTAAGATGAGATTGGGATGCATCAGAAAAGCTAGTCGATAGGTGTCTCCAAACAGAAGCAGCCTCAGATCAAGGGCTCGACATTTTAGCTGATTGTGAATCCAGTCCTAGTGGGGTTGCTGTAAGAGGCGAAGCAGACTCAGATCAAGGCTCGGCAACACAGCAACAGTACCAACTTGCCGTGGCCCATCTCAGTGGCATGGCGGTCCACTATATATAACTCAAAGATGGTGATAACACGTAGCACAACAGGTATGCTACACGCGGATGGCCTTTGGTTCGTGAATACAGAGAGGGATCAAAGTGGAAACCTGTCACCTGTGATGTGGCCAATCCATCTCTGTAAATCGTTTTTCTAGTGACAACTAGCGGTCGCAAATTAATGGTTTATACCTGTTGAACTTATTTCATCGTTCAGAATTTCAGTTTCAGTAGACAGATAATTACTGCTTTCGTCTTGTAGGAGGTGTGATCATGGACACTAGATATGTGTATTATTTGTGTTATAAACTCATTATATGCTACATGATCCCTTCGTATTTTGGTTTTCAGTGTGATGCACAAGCACAACACACAAACCATTTTTCATTTGTTAACACAGAAAAGAGATATATTAAGAAACTATTCCTCAAAAACAATATTAAGGAACTACATTCCATAAAGTATCAATGATGACAATTAGACATAGAAAAAATTCAGACCTCTTGTATTTCAGAATGGAGTATAGGTTCATCAGACGCTGCTAATAATACATAATAACCGTCTCGAGATCCGAAGCACCAAACAGTTTCACAGCCTAACAAATATTCCTAAGTACTAAGCTGACTCAAACCAGCGTACGTGGTATAAGCTCTCGCGGACTGGAATGCAAGGTTCACCGTTATCAGTTTCTTCACTATCAGTTTTCCAAGTGATGAATAGAATTAAACCAGCTGAGATGCCAACTGAACTACTTCAAACAGGCGGTGAGCTATGAATTTTAGGACCCATCAAAACGTAGGAGTACTATATATATATATGCATGAGGCCAAATTATAGCTTCAATTTTGGGCTAGGCAAAATAAAAGGTAGCTTCAATATAATCCATGTACGCCATAGAAGAACTCTATTATTGACCGTAGAAGCATATTTTTTGGTAGCTAGCTAGGCAAAATAAAGGGTACCTTCAATATGAGACCAAATTATAAATGCATATCATCATGTTTTATCTTGCTATAGACTGTAGAAGCACTCTATATATATAATACGATCCATGTAACCATAGCCATTCGCTCCATTAAGATCGAGAGGATGTGAAAAGGATACGGGGTATTTGTCTATTTTTCCATGGATAGGATTGGGATGTGTCAGGATATCAGTGAGGGGTCTGTCATGCCTTGGTAGCACCGCCGCCTTCTCTGACTCTCCGGATGCCTCGAAAGGTCTTTCAGTAGCCAATAGTAGATTATTGTCACCTTGTCAGATAGGGATGAGGGAGTGCTTGTGGTATTGAACTTTCATTCATTATGGTGTTGGTCCATGCGATGTGGTATAGTCTATGTATTTCATAGAAGATATGTCCATGTGTGTTGTTCTATCCATTAGTCAGGCAACATTGATTAACCCAACGTTCAGTTTCTTCTTCAATCCATTGGTCGGGCAACGCTGCTGTTAACATTGTGGTTTCAAAATACCCAGCAAGGGCCTGATTTCTTTCAAGGGAAGCTAATGAAAAGATAGATCAGAGCCTGGAGTGCAAAACTATTCAGAGAATCCACTCGCTGTACTTGCTCGTACCCATCGACAATTTGAATATGTTGTATAGTAGATGGTAATATGAGATTTTCTTACTTGCTGGTACCCAGCAAAACTATTCAGGCAACATCTGATTTTCTTACTTGCTGGTACCCAGCAAGGGTCTCATTCCGATCTCTCACATGCTACCACCGTTCTATAGTAGATGGTAATATGAGATTGGGATGCATAGGAAAAGTCGGTCGAAAGCAGAGTGGTGTTTGACTACATTGATGGCTTCACGGCCTTGGACATTTTAGCTGATTGCCAAGCATTTCCAATGTGTTTGTTGTAAGAGGCGAAGAAAAGCTGCTTGGAAGGTTGGGAGGTCAGGGAACAATACCGAAAACTCTAACCTATTCATCTCGTTCTCCCGTGCTCCTTCTTCAGAGATAGCGCACGCCAGGAATATCGTCTCAGTCGCTATGATATGATCCGGAAAATCCCGTTGTAGGACCGGATTGGGTTTGACGCACTTGCTTGATAACGATCAATTCTAGCAAATCCAACGCAGCTAGCACCAGGCAGTTGCAAATAGCACCAAGCGACCCAAATTTGAGTCCCTGGCTCCAATCACCGTAATGAAAAGTTTTGGTCAGATAAAAGAGAACCCATGCAAACTTGTGTCATCAAGAATAGTACTTTTGGACTCTGTATTTTTATTTTTTTTCTTCCTTCACATGCTATAGATAGTTCACATTAAAATTGGTAGGTAATAATACACTGTTGTATAAAGTTATTTTCTTCATTCAATTCATATTTTTTTTTCCTTGCATTTTTCTATTTCTCGGCTTTGGAATGAAATAAGTGGAAACTATATGTTGATTACATCATCCATAAACACAACAGATACGTTCATTTAAAAAGTACAGCTGTACCTACTTTTTTTATTCACTTCTTAACTATGAGCATAGTAGTTAGGAGTGAGGTGACAGATTTTCATTTGTTTTTTCAATTTATTATTAATGAAAAATATATGGATCTTCTTTTTTTTTTTTACTTTGTTGTAGTTTTTTATAATATTTAAATATGCTATTAAATTTAAAAATACATTAGAGGTAAATATATTATATATTTTTATTAGTCTTCTCCCTCCAACTAAACAGGTCCAATTTATTTGGCTAGGCATATTCTATTGTGTTCTTTTGTAGTTTTTTGCCAAGTAAATCCCTCCGGCTGCCATCCAAATATGCCCTTTTGCTTTCATATGCTTTTAATTTCTGCCTTGGTCTGTCATATAAGACAGAATACGGATGCCCTAGCAGCCCACAACATATATCACCGAACCTCATCAGCGATAAAACCGTGGAGTCCTTTATATTTCTTATTGTTTGCTGTGAGCCTGTGATCGATTATATTTGTGAAGGGCAAGTAGAGCGTCCGATTCCGATCCCTCACTTTTGGTACCTCTGTTCTGTAGTGTAGATAGTAATATGAGATTGAGATGCACCGGAAGAGCCAATCGAGAGCATGGGAGGTGTTTGGCTACGAGCACTGGCGGAGCCTTGTGTTGGCCATAGATGGCTCCAGCCCCCCCCACCCCCCTACAAACAAAATGAGAATACATGTTAATCCACTAGATGCTTGCTAATTTAGGTAATTTGGTGTTAGGCTCAGTTACATGCAAGCAGTGAGTTTGCACATCCACAATTGGCAATTGTCGTAAATCAACATGCAAAGCAATGAGAATAAAACAATAATCTATCTAATAGTTTTGTATATAAAAAATAGTTTGTTATTTCTTTTTTAGATACAAATGGGTAAAGAGAGACCCATTTGTTCATTTTTCAAGAGAGCACAAGGCAAACCTGTTGTTCAGAAACCACTAACTCCTGCCAACTTAATTGAGGGGGTGTTTAATTATCCATTTCATCCAAAAATTTTGGGTTTTGGCCCATCATTCTGCGGAATGAAACTAAACATCTCCTAATTTTTTTGTTCAAAAGTTGGTCATTCTCCATTTTGGATTTTGGTCTAAAAAGGTCAACAAAAAGTATTAGAACCAATGCAATATGAAACCAAGCAGATGAAGGCGTACCTATTGTATCTAGGGGAATTGAGTTCCTAAAGCGAGATCCAACATTACGCCCACAAATTGAGAGTTGTGACCTAATTATAGTATTGTAAAACTAAAACTTATTTTTATCGAACTTATGTACTTCGTACATATGCTTGTTCGGATTTGACAAATGGCCCCCCTTGATTTGGCTTCGAGCTCCGCCACTGCCTACGAGCATATAGGTTCAACGCCTTTGACAATTTAGCTGATTGCCAATGCAATCCCAGTGGGGTAGCTGTTTGATGCGCATAGCTAGGGTGGGTACTGCAGCAACTAAACCAACTTGCCGTAGCCCTCCTCTACAGAAGTAGCAGCATGGTGGGCTGCTAACGTAATTCAACAAGCGGTGCTGACTGTCGTGCTCTCCAGGGTCAATTTCTGTATGGCCTTTGGTTTGCGAACACATGAATCAGGGTGAAAATTAACCGATGAAGCAGCAAACCGATTGCTGACTGTAACTAGTTCTTGACCAGCCATCTCTGTAATAACTCCAGTTCGCTGGATGCTTAGTGAAATTTGGTGGGGAAGCTCCCCACCCCCACCCCACACCCCCCAGTTGCGTTTAAAAAAAGATATATGCTAGTTTGGCATCATAAATAGTATTGTTCCTTCCTATAAGCTCTGACTTTTTAAGGCGTATGAAGAACTGAAGATGCCCTGGCCATCAAGCCATGTGAAGAAACAGATTACACTACAAACGTCATTTACATACACAACCCAAACCAGCAATCGCTGCCGGTTTGACACCACCTTTCACTGATGGATTTCGATATTGCAGTAGGTAACCGGTAGTGATGACGATAAAGTTTTTTAACTGCAGCCTCTGCCTGTCATAATGGCCGTCATGTTCATTGAAGACAATACCAGATGCGCCCAGTTGCCCAGAACATATATATCACACTCAGCTTCAAGAGCACTAGAACTGCAGAGTGTTTTTTCTGCTTCTTATTGTTGGTTGTGATAAGTAGTGCCCTCCGATCCATCACATGCTACCACCGTTCTGTAGATGGTAATATATATGAGATTGGGATGCATCAGAAAATCCAGTCGACAGGTGTTGCCAAATACAAGCAAGCCTCAGATCAAGGGCTCGACATTTTATCTGGTTGTGAATCCAGTCCTAGTGGGGTTGCTGTAAGAGGCGAATCAGCCTCAGATCAAGGCTCGGCAACACAGCAACAGTACCAACTTGTCGTGGCCCATCTCAGCGGCATGGCGGTCCACTATATATAACTCAAAGATGGTGATAACACGTAGCACAACAGGTATGCTACCCGCGGATGGCCTTTGCTTCGTGAACAGAGAGAGCGATCAGAGTGGAAACCTGTCACCTGTGATGTGGCCAGTCCATCTCTGTAAATCGCATGTCTAGTGGCAAATAGGGGTCGCAAATTAACGGTTTATACCTGTTGAACTGATTTCATCGTTCAGAATTTCAGTTTTGGTAGATGGATAATTACTGCTTTCATCGTCCTGACCTGTCTGACCTGTGTGACAGCTACTATTGAGCAGGAGGTGTGATCATGGACACTAGATATGTGTATTATTTGTGTTATAAACTCATGATATGCTACATTTTCACTTCATATTTTGGTTTTCAGTGTGATGCACAAGCACAACACACAAACCATTTTTCATTTGTTAACACAGAAAAGAGATATATTAAGAAACTATTCCTCAAAAAGAATATTAAGACAGTACATTCCATAAATTATCCAATTATGACAATTAGACACAGAAAAAAATTCAGACCTCTTGTATTTCAGAATGGAGTATATGTTCATCAGACGCTGCTATCAATAATAATACATAATAACCATCTCGAGGTCCGAAGCACCAAACAGTTTCACGGCCTGACAAATTCCTAAGTACTAAGCTGACTCAAACCAGAGTACATAAGCTCTCGCGGACTGGAATGCAAGGTTCACCACTATCAGTTTCTTCACTATCAGCTTCCCAAGTGATGAATAGAATTAAACCAGCTAAGATGCCAACTGAACTACTTCAAACATGCAGTGAGCTACAAATTTTAGGACCCATTAAAAACGTAGGAGTACTATATGTATGCATGAGGCCAAATTATAGCTTCAATTTTGGGCTAGGCAAAATAAAAGGTAGCTTCAATACGATCCATGTAACCGTAGCCATTGGCTCCATTAAGATCGAGAGGGTGTCAAAAGGATACGGGGTATTTGTCTATTTTTCCATGGATAGGATTGGGATGCGTCAGGATATCAGTGAGCGCGGTCTGTCATGCCTTGGTAGCACCGCGGCCTTCTCTGACTCTCCGGATGCCACGAAAGGTCTTTCAGTAGCTAATAGTAGATTATTGTCACCTTGTCAGATAAGTAGGGATGAGGGAGTGCTTGTGGTATGCGGTATAGTCTATGTATTTCATAGAACATATGTCTGTGTGTGTTATTCTATCCATTAGTCAGGCAACATTGATTAACCCAACGTTCAGTTTCTTCTTCAATCCATTGGTCGGGCAACGTTGCTGTTAACATTGTGGTTTCAAAATACCCTACAAGGGCCTGATTTGTTTCAGGGGAAGCTAATGAAAAGGTAGTTCAAAGCATGGAGTGCAAAACTATTCAGAGGATCCACTCGCTGTTTTCTTCTTCAATCCATTGGTTCTAAACTATAGCTCATTGTTCTATGCCATGTTGTATGTGAGCTTTAGCATGCTCGGCGTCTTCTGTTTTGGGCTTGTTTTGTTGCTGGGTAACCCCAGCGTAGCCTGTACCGCTACCATTCCTTTATAAAAGCAGAGTTTTTCTCCTATAAAAAATTAACAATTTGTATATGCTGTTGCATCTCCTAATTTGGACAGTAAATCAACTTGAAGGAACAGATAAGCCACAGAGTGTTGTTGTTGCTGCCTAAATTCAGGGAAAAAAGAAGTATCAACACCTATTGTTTTTGGAAGAAAGGCCTGCCTAGGCAATCGTTTTGGTCGGTCTTATAAGTTCTGTCAGATCATGATAGGCAATCCTTTCACGTTAATTCAAGGGTCAGAAGCCCTCAGCATGCAGACTCGGATACAGTGTCTGGAATGATGCCGATGTACTGAGCATTCGAGTTGTGTGGATCGGTTGTTGTAGGTAAAAGCAACACTTATTTAATTATTTGTTATCTTTTCTATGCACATCCTTTACATACTAGCAGAAATCCCCATGCATTCGTGCGGCCTAGTAACCATAGATGTATAAGATTTGTCCTTAGGAAACATCAAAATACATTACACGTTGATGTTCTTAGATGCTGACAACATTTGGAAGAAGCGAGGATAGGGTGAGAATTGTAGTGTTTCCATGCTGACAACTGAACTACTTCAAAAAGGCGGTGAGCTATGAATTTTAGGACCCATCAAAACGTAGGAGTACTATATATATATGCATGAGGCCAAATTATAGCTTCAATTTTAGGCTAGGCAAAATAAAAGGTAGCTTCAATACAATCCATGTAGGCCATAGAAGAACTCTATTATTGACCGTAGAAGCATATTTTGGTAGCTAGGCAAAATAAAGGGTACCTTCAATATGAGGCCAAATTATAAATGCATATCATCATGTTTTATCTTGAGATAGACCGTAGAAGCACTATATATATAATACGATCCATGTAACCGTAGCCATTGGCTCCATTAAGATCGAGAGGGTGTGAAAAGGATACGGGGTATTTGTCTATTTTTCCATGCATAGGATTGAGATGTGTCAGGATATCAGTGAGCGGTCTGTCGTGCCTTGGTAGCACCGCGGCCTTTTCATTAGCTAATAGTAGAGTATTGTCCCCTTGTCAGATAGGGATGAGGGAGTGCTTGTGGTATTAAACTTGTTAGATCATTCATTATGGTGTTGGTCCATGGGATGTGGTATAGTCTATATATTTCAATGTTGGGCAACGCTGCTGTTAACATTGTGGTTTCAAAATACCCAGCAAGGGTCTGATTTGTTTCAGGGGGAAGCTAATGAAAAAGTAGTTCAGAGCCTGGAGTGCAAAACTATTCAGAGAATCCACTCGCTGTACTTGCTGGTACCCATCAACAATTTGAATATGTTGTTTCATCCCTTAATTTGGACAGTAAAATCAACATTGAAGGAATAGATAAGCCACGGATTGCTGTTGTCGCTGCCTAAATTCAGGGCAAATAGAGAAGTAACAGCACCTTTTGTTTCTGGCAGCAAGGCCTGCCTAGCCAATATATCCTTTTGGTTGGTATTATAAGTTCAATCAGATTATGATAGTCGATACCAGTGAAATGACGTTTCTTTTCTTGTTAATTCAAAGGTTACAAGTTGTCAGCATGTGGATTCGGCTACAGTATCTGACATGATGCCAATGTGCTGACTACTGAGCATTTGGGGTAGTGTGGATCGGGTTGTTGATGTTCACAGTGACACTTATTTTTCATATTTGGTTACCTTTACTATGCCTCCTTCATAATTTTGTTTCTGAACCTCTTATACACATGTGCTAAATTGTTGTGCTTCAGTGTAATAATAATAGAATCGTTGTGCTTCAGTTCGATCTCTAAAAATGTAAGCCCTGGCTTATGCAAATGTTGTTGTAAGCCTGTAAACCTTATACTAGAGCAAGTAACATCTGGGATGCAATTTTTGCTTATGTGCTAAATTGGCGCCCAAGCTTTCAAATGGCGGCCCAGCAGAAGATTTCTAAATTTGGCCACTATTTCAGGCTGACCCCGAGTCGCCGCCGATCCTGTCCATGAGAAGTGGCAAGCTGGGCAGGTATAGCCCATCTCCTCTAATTACTACTCGGCTAAACGAGGCCCAATGGCATATCCCAGGCAACAGCTAACAGCGCACTCTGTTGGATCACAGACAGACAGAAGATGTTCTTGGTCGTTGGGCAACTCCTCGGCCGTCGCCAGGCAATGGCACTCGCTCACCAGAGGGGATGAGAGAGGTCCCAACGTACAGGAGGTAGGGTCTCCGCCCCACCTTGCCTCTTCATGTGAGGTGGTGTTGCACCACTATAACCAAAAAAAACTAGCGTGCTATTGCTACTCTATAGCGGCTCAAATCAACTGACACTACGCAATTGCTCAATTTCACACTATACACGTTATTGACACTATTGCGCGCTAAAGCGCCGCTAAACACATTTAGCGCGCGATTACCGTTAACCTGGCGCTATTACCAGATGGCCCAAATAGCACAGCGCAGCCCGTTAATTCCAAAAAAGAACATGGTCCGGCCCAATTCGGCATGTTACCACTCCATCTGCCGTATGATCATACCCTAGTCATGTCTGATGTCATGTCTGATGTCATGTGATTAACAGATTGAGTGATTAACACATTGAGTGACTGAGGATTAATTAATTTTTATGTTTACTAGATTTCCAAACAAAATAGCGTTAACTGACGCTGCTACACTTAGCTGCCGCTATAGCGCCCAGATAGCAAAATGCTATTTTTAATAGCTCATGATTTTTTATATATTAATGTTTTTTTTAAAAAAAATGTTATGATCATGTATCTTATTTAAGCTTGACCTTCATTATTTATCAAAATAGCAATACAATGATATACAAAATGATGGAATTTATGATTGATTTTAGCTGCATACAAAACATTATACAGCTTATAGAGGACTCCTTGTCTTTCAATTATACTATCTTTTCAACTCTTTCAGTTATTTGTGTATCATATTCAAAGGTCTTGAAGAGATCCCACTATCCCTGGATTATATATGGCCTAAGACTGACTCCAACAGAGCGCGCAAAGGGCGGCGCATAACGTAAAAGTCGTCGCATTACGTGCTTTTTGCATACGAAAACCGGCCTCCAACGGACCACGCAATCACGGCGCTCATTTTGCCAACCACGCCGATGAGTTGCCAAATAAAGGTTCTCTCTCTCCCGCCGACGCATCTCTCGTGGTCTGCTGCTGCCGGCGTGTCCGGGTGCACGTCGGAGGTGGGCGACGAGCTCAGCGGCGACGGCGACGGACTACGGCACGGCGGTCTTGGCGGCGGTGGCGCGCGCGCGCGCGCGGCGAAGGAGGTAGCTCGGGGCGGGCGGCGAGGCTCGGCGTGGCGCGGAGGAGGACCCGCGCCGGCGCGCCGCCAGAAACGGCGCGGCGGCGCAAGCGGCGAGAGGGCGCGATAAATGAGCCGACCCGGGCGAGCGGGGTGCGGAGCACGAGGAGCGGGCCACGGGGGCGGGCGAGGAGCGGCTTAGCGCGGCCGGCGGCGAGGAGGAGCAGCCGACCAGCGGACAACGACGACGGCGGAGGAGGGAGGGAGGCGCGTGGCGTCTCCATGCCCGCGACCGGCCATCGCCGTCGATCTCGCGTGGCCCGGCGCGGAGGCCGGGCGAGGCTCACCGCGGGAGCTCGATTGGACCCGGCTCGCCGCCACGCCGCCGCGCGCCCGGCGCCGTCGCGCGTGCCCACCCGCGACGTCGTAGCCCTCGTTCAGCGCATCCTCGCCGCCGCGCCGGGTCCGATACGCGGTCAGCCTCGCCCGTTTGCGGCTGAAGCGGCCGGGCGGGCGCGCTCCGCCCGGCGCCCGCCCGTCGCGAGGGCGGGCCGCGATCTGGCGACCTGCCGGGCGCGCTCCGCCCGGGCGCCGCCGTCGCGAGGAGCTGCCGTTGCCATCCATGCGTGCAGGAGAGAAATGTGAGGAGAGAAACGGGTGGCTGCGCAGGAGAATGTGAGGAGAGAAGATATGTTTTGGATAGGCTGTTGGAGAACACAAGTTTTGGATGGCTTATCTTTTTTGCGTGCATGATCTAAAACTATCAAATGGGTCTCAGGGTTGGAGGTTCTCTGTTGGAGACAGCCTAAGGGACAACCCCGGACACTAGTGACTGTCATGCTACAGAAAGATGGAGTTATATTGATTTAAGAACAATCTCCGATAAACCACACATCACAGCTGCTATCCTTAAACAAATTCACCAAGCTATTCACATACAGTGGGAAGAGCTAAACTACAAAAGAAAAACATTTCACTCTACAGGTCATCACAACAGTTTCCAATTTTACAAATCATGCACACAACACATACTAGTAAGTAGTACATCAAGAAAAACCTTAGCTTTGAGGCTCTACCAATGATCTAATGAAAGACCTTCTCCACCATACCTGGAAAGCTCTAATAAGGTTCGGACACTCAGTTCCTTTGGTTGCATAGAACTGGAACCATTCCTCGAACAAACATTGCTGCTGCCTGAGAGGGAGGGTTAAAAGGCCTCGCCCTAAATTCTCCTCCAGTGATCTTAGGTCTAGACCTTTGGGGCAGCGCTGAAGCCAGCCAAAATCCAACAACATTGTGCTGAACCAGCCATGAAAGAGGAGGCTTCGTACGTCACCACGGCACTGCACTTTTCCTTTGCCAAGTGCAATGAACACACCAGCTGAGATACGGCTTAGCTCATACCTGACCATCGCTGATGCTTGCCCGTGCATCCTAATAAGCCTGTCTTGTTTCGCCCACAGTTCTACAAATTCTTCTGCAATATCGTTGCTTACTAAAATCTCCAAGAGCCAATTGAGATTCTCTGCTTGCCTGGAGACTCGCTCAATAAGTGGTTTACTCCCTCTAATTGCCACAGCCCGACCATTATAATCTGTTGGTTCTCTTGCCTCTTCAAACAGATCAACCAGTGACTCCAGACATGAATAACAGATCTGGTACAGGCTCTCCTTGTTTAGCCCTGACGAGTCCTTTTGATAGACTGAACTGTTTCTTAGAAGACCATTTACCAAAGATTGCATGTCTTTTCTGGCCACAGTGCTGGTGCTGCTAGTGACAGATTGAATAAGCTGTACAGTGAGGTCATCTGAGTTTCTCCAATTGTGTGGCCGCAATCTTGCCAGTATATCCTGGGATATTGCTTCGTCAAAAGTGAATCTTGCAAAGAGATTCTTCAGCTTCTCCTCCTCATTCTCATTCCAGGGAACAGCTTCTATGTATGTCAAACATGATTTGATTCCCTTACTGAACATGATAGAGGAGCATACCTATTTCAAAACAGAGTACCATTTAGTAAAATTGTGTAATCAACATTTAATTGGCCAGATTAAAGAACTTAATAAAAAAGGGAAACAGCTAGTGCCCTTGAAATTATAGTTCCATGGTTCAACACAAATCTAAGTCAACCATATAACTTAGATCTGTATTTGCAAAACTTCACATCTAAGCAGCACCAGTTGTACATTTTGAAAACTGCCGCTGGATATTGATTATTGTCATTCAGATATACGAATTAGCTGGGGAAACAAAAAGAACATATTACTTATGATAGAGGCATTGACATCATGCTACCATGTAGCATGTCCACAAAACTCGCTCTATACATTTTGCAAAAAGTAAATATTCTCGATCGTATATGATCAAGTGTTGATTTATGAGAAAGACATGTATGGAAGTAGTTCATTCTACTCCTGGAATAGAAGTTTAGAATACTTGATTCAGATATTTGATAGATATTAGCTACATTGGCCAGTGTAACTCATCCACCTAAGAAATATACCTAATACAGACATAATGTTACATGGTCATCTAGTCGATCCTGGTCACCAGGGCACTGACCGGGAGACTAATTGCAATTAGTCAAGACCAGCCCAACTAGTTGGGCCTAGTCAACCATAGTTGTCCAGTATGTTCTGACATATCACTATATTGTGTATACTATAAATCAAGAAGCTGGAGCATAAAAGCACTACTGCACTAGAGCAGCAGAGTCTTGTGAAATTTGATGAGGAGCTCATCTCCGCTATCCCTTGGAGTTAGTGTTGGAGGAGTGACCTAGCGGTGGCAGCTTCAGCACCCGGACAGTTCTTGACCTGCCTGAAGTGGGCAAGGGAGCCAGTGGCTACCCTTGTGCGCCGCAAGATCTGCTGACCGATGGATGCAAGTGCCAGCAGCAGCAGCTGGGAGGTCATGGCAGGCAGAGAACAGTGCAGTAGCAGCCGATGGTGCTGCAGTTCTGCTTTTCCAGACACATGAGTTTCCAGCGGCTGTGGTGATGGATATAGGGAGGGAGCAACATCCAATCTGCTGTGAAGTTGGTATGTCAGGGGAACTGCATTGGGCCGATATAAAAACTCCCAAGTGGTCAGGTGACCAGCAGACCAGCCTGTGGCCCAGCTTACAATGTCCAACTAGTTGTCCATCAACTAATCAGGGGACTAGATTTCTTGTTGCTCTAATCGAGTTGCAGTGCCTAGTCAAAGTTTTAGGACCAATTAAGCTGACTAATAAAAAATTAATCAGACGACCAGATAACATTCAAAGAGAAAAAAACACTGATTCAAGGATGAAATTATGGTGGTTGTACATAGTAGAGAAATAGCAATGCAGCAACTAATTAGTATAGAAGAGTAGAAGCTATTAGGAAGGTGTTGCATGGATACTGGAGAACAACAACGGCTACTTAGAGGAACTCATGGACCAAAGAACAATCATGGATATCTGAAAATAATAACATATATTATGTTGTAGTTCTGGAGCATGACACTTGTGCCTACATTCTCAAGTGCTTGAGATACTAGTAGCACCTTATCCACATTCTATAGTAGAAATGTTGGAAAAGAGATTATAAAGCAAGTTTTGATACACATGGTAGTTACTAGTTGAGGTTAAAAATTAGCCCAAATTAGGTAGCATTAGCTAGCTAATTGGCTAACAACAACTTGGCTAAAAACTAGCCCACCTATTACTATAAGCACTCCTGTTTGGATGCACTAGAGCTTATTTTAGCTGTTTTTTAGCTAGCTAGCAATTACCTATTGTATCCAAACATGCCCTATATCTGTAGTGAGTAACTTGTGCTTCTGTTCTTTGGAAAAGGACATGCTATCAAATACATTGCTTGAAGAGTTACTTTTTCCAATCATGTCTTTACGACAGCCATTGAAAATAGTAATTTGACAGTGTTTTTCATCAAAATTCTACGCATACCATTTTCCTGAGATAAATATTGATACTTTCAAGTACATTATTGGTCAAAGTTTTTAAAATTTTGAAACTAAAAAATAATCATTTTTCCATGGAGGGAGCAATTCACACTGCATGATTTACATGTCAAAATAGAAGTATAAGAAGTTAAAAGCATGTAATGTGGCAACTAGCATAAATTGACTAGAAAAGCATGGGGTCAATGATTTTGATGAAAGCAATACTAGATGTAAAGAGCAAATACAATGCCTACAGCCTTTGTTAGATATGTTGTCCTACAATACTTAACGCATCTAATCTAATTACTTTATTTATACCAAGCAAGTAACAACAGTTGCAACAGTTCACACCGCGACTATGAGCCTGGGGACAACTAGTAAGACTACTGCACACCATTCTTAATACCAGGCTATGAGCCATTAAGAAAACCACATCTAATCTAAATACCATGAAAGGCCAAACATTTTGCTGACACCATCGCTTAATTGCCGTACTGATAGAGAGTGAAATTTGAGCAATCAGTATGCAGTTGTGCCATACCCCAACAAGAAGCGTTGAGAACGTAAGAAACAAACATGAAATTCAATTCGTGTTGCTCACCTCAAGCACATCTATGGTCCTGGACACGCCGGCAGCGGCAAGACAGCGCAGCGGATCAGGGTCGTACATGAGCTCGACCGCGGCCCTGAAAGCATCCAGATTCTCCACCCCGTCCACCTCGATCCTCTTCCCTCCAGCGCCAGCGTCCTCGCGCGGGGCCATGGCGGCGAAGAAGTCGCTGCATCCGCAGAGCACCCTGGAGTCGAGCTCCATGAGTACGCACCTCCCGTCCCTCCCCTTAGAAACAGCCTCAGATCCAGCACGCCACCGGCCGCGTCGGCCGCTTCATCCTCCCGCACCGACACCACCGGCGGAGAGGGCGCCACCACCACCGACGCAATGCCGCAGACGCCGCCGCCGCCGGCGGCTGCTGCTCCACTGCGGGGACCAAAGCTCCCGCATCCTCAACGGCAGCGGCCTGCGTCGGCAGAGGAGGAGGGAGCGGGAGCGGCGACGGTGTGACCGCGCTGTCGGGGTCGATGGGTGAGACGCGTCCAGGCGAGAGGATGCGGCGCGGGTCGATGAGCCCGCCAAGCCCCGCGAGCCTGGACGAGGTCGGCGAGCCGTAGAACGACGCCGCCGCCGAAGCCGGGGACTTGGGCGGGAGCTTCCTCCCCACCGCCCCCGCCCCGCCCCCGCCCCCGCAGCCGGGGACGGGACCGGGCGGAGGTCGGGGCTGTCGGGCGCGCCGCCGAAGGAGCAGCACCAGGCGCGCGGCCGCACGCGCGTGGCGCCTCCTCCCCCGCCGCCTCGCCTCCGGTGGGCCCCCGCGGGCCCTGCTGCTGCTGCGCCGCGTCCGCCGCCGCCGCCATGTAATGTGGTTCCTCGGCAAAGCTGGTCTGAAGGCTGGCTGGCTGGCTGGATGGATGGATGGATCCGGAGCGGAGCGAGCTGGTGGTGGTGGTTGGCCGCGGAGCTAGGGTTCGTCGTCGGAGGAGGAAGCGGCGGCCATTGCGCGAGGGGTTCGAGGTCAGGAGTGGCGAGCGGCACTAGTAGTAGTAGTAGCTCAGCCCCTTTGCAGTCCAGTGAAAGCTATCTCCCTCCACTCTCTAGTGCCAGTCTGTCCGTGCTGCTGCTGCGGCTGCTCCGTGGACGCGGTCTATGGACCAAGGGGGACTGCAGGTGGGGTCCACCGCGGTCCTGGGCGCGGAGGCCGAGGCTGGCCGCCTCGGATACCCCGTGAGGCCGTGACGGACGCGCGCGCGTGACGGCGTGAGGATGGGATAAGACGACGGACGGTTGGCGATCTTCTGCGGAGCCGGAGCCCCCTGGGCGGTGGAGATGTGGGGCCGGTTGGGTGTCCCGTGGCGTGACACGTGTCGGTGGGCTCAACAAGCAATGGCTGGCCGCTCGGGTTGGCTTGTGCTTACGGCCAGGACAGCATCCGGAATGTACTCTCTCCGTCGGAAAAAAAAAACATGCAACTATGGGACGTATGAGTAAAATTTTCTAAATTTTGACTATTTTTTAGAAAATGCGTGCAACATTTATATTTTCAAATAAATTTGTTAAACAACTAGACTTAAAAATCTTTCCGGTGATACTAATTACTTATTATAAATATTTATATATTACAATATATAATTACCGGTAATTTGAAAATGTTGATTTCTTGGAAGCGATATAATTGCATGTTTTCTTGAGACACCGCCACACCAGAGATGACGGTTGCGGTTGTAAGATTATTATGTGAAGCAATTTTAGTGGATTTAGACCTTTTAATTTTAAAAGCGGATTAACTCTATTTTATTTTTTTTTTCTAAAAAATGTTCATCATTTTACAAGAAGGGAACAAACATGTGACTAAAGTGCACAACGCTCCTTGTGTCCATGAGAAAAAGAACAAGGTAAGCTGAGTTCCAACAAAAGGAGACAGCTAACAAAAACTGGCAAAGCATGTGACCAATGCAGATCAAGGGACCCGGATGTGGTCACACACAGACTACTAATATTTATTAATTCAAGCACCATCACATGAATTAATAAATCGCATGAATTAATATCCCTCACACGTTCGTCAACACTGGGATTATAGTATTTGGTTGACACTGTCGTAGCTACCTGTTTGGTCTCACCTGACATTCTGGCATCTGGAATCTCTGGAATATGAGCAAAATCCATCAACTTTGTACTCTATACAACTTAAACATGCACATTCATTATGATTATTACTAGGTGGGGTTTTTTTCAGGCATCCCCAATGCCCCACTGGCATCATGATTATTAAATTAAATGGCCCAACACTACAGAAAAAGCCTTCGCTGGACAACAACCCACATTCACGGCTTCAGTGCCCTGCTCCAGCTTTGTGAAACAAAGGGATAATTGCAAGACAAAAATGCTGCAATTATAATTCATTAAGATAATTGAAGAGCCAATGTCCTTCTGGGTCCATGGATTGGTCAGGAAACAGAGGAATTCACATGGAAGAGTTGACAGTTCACACACTCGTTGAAGCCTCTGGGTCCAGGCAGGTAGGCAACTCAAAAACTGCAAACAGGAGGCGGAAGCTCGTCTTTGTCTTGCAAAATTTGAAGACTTCAACCACAATTTCCTCCCATTTAAGGCGTCGAGCCATCAACTATGCACCGAGGCAGCTCTCGCTTGCGAATCTGCCTGCAGATCACTCAGAGTAAATATAAACAGTTTACGATTAACCATTTCTGCAGCTATGGATTAGATTACCTCTTGTGGTTACCGCCATTCTACCTGTAAAGGCTGTCCATGCATGGTCCAAGCTGCACATGAGAAACAGAAGGAAGTACCACCACCATTAGTTGAGGAGTGCCCAGCACTGTAGCCTCTTGGGTGGTTGGACATGATGTGATGCTTCCGGGTTCCAGCAAGTGTGATGTGAGTACCACTATTGTATTTATTATGGGACCAGAAGATAGCAACTGCATCCAGAAATCTAACAGTGTCCACTGAACAACTGGACATGGAGGAGGATCTATAATACGTATAAGTTTGTTCTGGAAAATTTTACAGACTTGAAAGGTCAAAGCACGTTGCAAACAAACTCATTCAACTTCACCAAAGTAAGATATGCTCAACAGATGCAGCATAAAGGACTCAATTCTATCAAAGTTGCAACAATTTTGTGGGGAAAGTATATTAAATATAGCAAATTGCAAACACGAGTTCTGAGAGAGCAATATAATTCCCCAGCCTGCACAAAAACAAACATCCAATGAATGCCTTGCTCAAAAGAAGTACTCAAGTGAATGTAATATGGTATTTGTTGCAGAATAACCAGTTGTACTGGAGTATACAGTATAAAAATTGAGGCAACAGAGGAATGAAATGAAAAAGGTTGTAGAGTCAGAAAGCTAGCCAGGAAACAGGATGATCCAGTATCCATGGTTTCCTTTCCTCTAAAGATTAAAAAACCCTAAAAAAAACTGGGATACCAAAGCACTCTGAATCTTCTGGAACCACAGCAGCATAACAAACGATGAGTTGAGGTTGATGTATCAAAGTCTGGTGAAAAAAATAGGAAGGACAGGGGGAGCCTGCGTCCAAAATGAAGGTTCAGCACTAGACCAACCTTTTACTCTTAAAATGCATTTTCACTAGAGGGAGAAATTCAAGTTCATAAAATGCCCAACCACCGACAGCTGCCCTTAAGGCGCAGAACTAGAAACAGCACATACAATGTGAAACTAATACAAAACTGGAGCAATACTGACAACAATACGCAAATTAGTTCTAAATCCTGAGATGAAACCATATGAATATACCTAACATGATAAGATAGTTTTACCTACATAATAATGTAGGAGTAGAAGCAACAAGATATAACTCCATTTGAACACCATTTGAATTTGTTCTCATAAATAGAACTCCATTTGAATGTGAAGATGGTAACTTGTTAGCACTAAATGAACTAATATTCCATCATCAGTAAACTCTTAGAATGGTTATGTTTTAGCATTTTTGTTCTTGTTTTAAAATGTATTAAGATGTTGAAAGCAGGACATCTCATCAATTTGATGGAATGAGAATACCAGATTCAACGAGATGCAATGAGCTAGTTTAGATCATCAGTGTAAAATAATCCTCAACAAATTTTTTATTGTAATTAGAAAAGCTTGAAACTGGGTTTCTACATACATGAACTTATAATAAAAGAAGACAACTTTCTGTCAGTAAACTTACTTCAACGAAACATCTGAGATGCAGAGTAGGTTCTTCCTCATTAAGATTGGCACATGCTCAGCTCGTGTCAATGGTGGCCTCATCATAAAACACAGTTCATTTTCTATTCAAAATGGAAATGACTGGCCAACACAATGCAACTGCAATTCATTTCATGCCCCCCAGTTCCATGATATTCTAGATCATCGACGACAGCTGAATCAGCTTTCATTCACATGCCAAGTCCACAGAACACAACCAACCTGGCAAGATAGTGAATAACTCTACCTATCCTAGAGTTGTCCTCTGCTGGCCATGGATGCCATTAAGTCATAAATTCTGATCTAATCACAATCTTGGCTACAAAGCTCATCAGCCCTTGATTGCATATTAGACAAAAGGCCTCCACAGGAATCAGTCTGGAACCTATTGTTCACTTAGTAAGGTTGCAACTAGTCAAAAAACTTTCTGTTACTCAAGTGCGCTGCAATAATTTATCCAAGGGGTGTGTTCTGTATGTCTGATGAGGGCTACTAAACCATCCAAAGTTTCATATACCTCTTTCCTCATCCGGTGCCTCATGTCTTTAGCCAAAAACTCGTGTACCTCATTTCCTACCTGAATCAAGCTACTACCAGGTGTTTTCTCAACTCCCCAATCACGCATTGTTCTGCGAGCATCCATCACACTGCTCCACCTTCCCTCTAAGGCACTGCAATTGGAAACCAACACTTGATAACTAGAATTAGAAGGTTCTATTTCAAGTACCCTTGCACTGACATACTCTGTCAACTCTGCATCACCATGTGTAATGCAAGAACTAAGCAAAGTTACCCAAATGACAACCGTAGGCTTAAGAGGCAAGCTTTCAATAAATCGAACTGCCTCCTGTAACTTACCAGCTCGACCAAGTAGATCCACCATGCATCCATAATGCTCCATTCTTGGCACAATCCCATAGTGCTCAACCATTTGCTCAAAGATGCTCCAACCTTCTTGCAACAAACCTCCATGAGCACAAGCAGCAAGTGCAGCAACAAAGACTGTATCATCCAGTGCGACACCTCCTCTGCACATATCATTGTAGATCAGTAGGGCTTCTCTAAACTGTCCATTATAAGCAAGACCAGATATCATTGTTGTCCATGTAATGATACATCTTGTTTTCATTTTATCAAAAACTAACCGTGCTCTTCCTACATCTCCACATTTTGCAAACATGTCTATAAGAGCATTTCCTAATGCAACAGTTAAATGAGTGTTGCTTTTACTAATGTAAGAACTGATCCAGTTGCAGTATTCAACACTGCCCAGCTGAGCGCAGGCTGAGACGACACTTACTAATGTTGCTTCATCAGGCTTGAATCTTCCCTCAAGCATCATCTGCTGAAACATGCACAGTGCCTCATCATACCTTGAGTTGTGGTTGTACCCTGTTATCATTGCGTTCCACGAAACCAAGTTCTTATCAGGCATCTGATCAAACAGCAATCTAGCTGAATCTAGATCCCCAATCTTTGCATAGGCAGAGACCATAGCTGTCCACGAAACCACATCCTTCCGATCCATTCGATCAAAAAGCGACCGTGCAGACTCAACCTCGCCACTTGCAGCATACCCTGAGATCACGACATTCCAAGAAATGGCGTCCCTGACCGGCATCCTCTCAAACACAGCGCGCGCCGACACCATGTCCCCTGCCCTCACGAACGCAGCGACAACAGTGTTCCACGAGACGACGTTCCTCTCCGGCATTGCCTCAAACAGCTCCATGGCCCCTGCCGCGTCTCCGCTCGACATGTACACACCGACTATGGAGTTCCACGAAACCACGTCCCTTTCCGCCATTTCATCGAACACCTGGCGAGCGACCCCGACGTCACCCGGGTCATCACCACACCTGTAGTACACGTTCAGGAGAGCGTTCTGGACGAACACGCCGGACGCGAACCCGCACCTGACGATCTGTCCATGGACGCACCGGCACAGCGGCAGCCGCCTCAGTGACTCGCACGCGCGGAGCAGGAAGGTGAAGGTGAACCCGTTGGGGCACACCCCTGCTGCACGCATCGCGGAGTAGGCCGCGAACCCGTCCGCCGCGGAGCAGTCCTGGCCTCCGCCGCGCCCGACGAGGCGCTCGATGAGGATGTTGTGCGCTACGGTGGAGGCGCCGGCGCCGGCAGCGCGAAGGATCGCCGCCGCCGCGGCGTGGCGCGGGGATGAGGGGGAGAAGGAGAACGCGGCCGAGACGAGGGCCGGGAGGAGGCGTGGGCTCGCGGAGAGGCCGCCGGCGATGAGCTGGGCGTGGGTCTGCAGCAGGTGGCGCGGAGACTTGAGGCCGCGCAGGATCCGCAGCAGCAGCTCCTGCTCCATCGGCGTTTTTGATTGCCGCCGCTTTTTCAAAGGCTTCTTCCCTCTTGGGTCTTTTCGCTTCACCATTCTTTCTTTACCTTTTCTTCAGAAAAAATAACTTATTTTTTTCGAATTCTTCTGAAAACAAATAACTGAAAAAAAATACGGAGCAATTAGACTGAACATTGGGCCCACCGAGTATATTAATTGATGTTAATATTATCGGTTTATAAAAAGTTTTGTTGAGGCTAAATAATTCCAAACAAGTATAAAAGTATCTATAGTTCCTAGAACTAGAAAACCACTAGCTAGTTCAATAAGTTTTTAAGCCAAAGGGTAGTCCTAATGGGAAAATATAATTGTAGTTTTTATGCTAAACTAAGCAAAATGTTAATATGGCAGGCTATTTAATGGAACTTCTTAGAAAATGGTAGCGAAGATATTTGGGTGTGCTCGATTGCCAGATGGAACTTCCATTGCATTTGTCATGTTGTTTGAGCATTTGGAAAAAAAACTCTACGAAACTGTTTAGTTAACTATATGAGCGATGCAGCTTGTACGAGCCACTCCATCTGTCAAAAAATACATTTCTTACTTTGTAAGGAGACAAATGATTTAAAGTTTGACAAATATATAAATTACTAACATTAAATATTATTAAATTAAATATATAATATGTTTGCATAATAAAATTAGTCCGAAACATAGTATTAATATTATTTGCTACTAGTTTGGCTAAAATTAAGGCAGTTTGACTTGCACAAATTCTATAATTGTATTTTTTGGAAGGAGGAGTAATTGATTTAGATAGAATTATAGATGATGTATGTAATGGTGAAACAAATAGCCTTATATAAAGGCCTTCCAAATTTCTAATATATTGAAATAAAAGGTTGAAAGATAGTGGAATATTATGATATGGTTAATGTGGATAGTTAGTTGGAGATGATGTGTATATCTTTCCATGTGGAGATAAAACTTTTTAGTGGGTGATTAGCTATATTGAAAGTACTAATTAGTAATTACGATTAGCGAAGATGATATAAATAGCTTGTATTAAGCGGTTGAAAGTCAGTGAAATCACGTAGCTAATGTCCATAGTTACTGGAAGATGATATAGTTGGTTAGTAAAAAAGATGTGTTCATGTCTTCTTTGTTCACATAGAATTTATAGTTAAAATAGTATTAGAAGAGATATTCCTATCATTCTAAATTCTAAACTTAAAATAGTTTTAGTGTAAAAATGATTTTTTTATAAAGTGTCAAAAAAATTTTGTATATAAAAATAGAAAAAACTATTGTAGCTAAAAATTTAAAATAATTTATAATTCCTAGATGAAGATATGATAGATATCCTTTGCGTGACTTTATATATTTATTATAAAAAAATATTTAGGAGAGGGGGAAAAAAATCCTTTCACTCTGCCAGCATTTCTCCACTAGCTGAAAATCCCGTTCCCCTCCGCCGCCCGCCGCCCTGCGCCCAGCAGCGCCGCCTTGCATCTCACCGCCGGGTACACCCACTGCTCCAATCGACTGATCCGAGTAAGCTTCTCGCCTCGCTCACCACGGTAGCGTCGATCTCGATTCCCTCCCGACTCATGGAATCCGCATGCTTGTTTCGCAGATCTGCGCGCGGATCGGATGTGCCTCGTCGATGGCGCCGGCGAGGCCGTACTCCCCGCCCATCACCCGGGGCAGGCTTGCTCGAGAGGCGGCCAGCTCCGACAGGCTCCCCACGGACGTGCTGTTCAACATCCTGCTGCGCTTCCCGGCCAGGGACGTCTGCCGCCTCCGCGCCGTCTGCCGCTCGTGGCGCGCCCTCACCTCCGACCCGGTCTTCGTCTCGGAGCACGCGGCGCGCCACCGGGGACCCCTCTTCCTCGCCCAGTTCCGGGACGACAAGACGCACAGCGTCTACGTAGTGGATCTGTCAGGTAACGTGGTGAAGCGGATCGCCGGCGCCGCTGGTGGCCCTTACCACCGGCTGCAATGCACGCGCCTCGACCTTGCCTGTCTCACTACTGACTGGAACAGATGCCATGTGCTCAATCCGGCCACCGGAGCTGTCCAGGCCGCCCTGCCTGAGAGCCCGGCGGTGGAGCATGCGAGTCAGGTCAACCTGCGTGACCCTTACACCTTCTTTGCCCTTGGCCGGGTCTCCGACACGGGAGACTACAAGGTGCTTAGGATGTTCAACAGGCTTGGCTTTGCAAAAGGTGGACACCAGGTCTTTGAGGTGTTTACCATCAACGGTGGTGCACGGTGGAGAGGGCAGCAGAATCCTGGTCTCTTTGTTGACGAGTGCAGTGGCGTTGTGGTTGATGGGGTGGTGTATTTCTTGACCAACAAAACTTACGATGGTTGTCGTAATGGGATTCGTCCGGACTACATCGTTTCGTTCGACCTCGGGAGAGAGGAGTGGAGGAGAGATCTCCGAGGCCCTATAAGTAGCAATGGTGGATCTGCGACAAGTTACACGAGGCATCAACTTGCTTTGGCTGAACTAAAAGGCTCTCTGGTTCTTGCCGACCACCGTCAGCATCCTACTTCCGTGGACCTTTGGTTTCTAGTGGACTTTGAGAGTGGGCACTGGGTGAAAGAGTACCACATTCTGACTCCAACACCAAACTCACGGTCTGTAGATCCATACTTCAAACCATTGTTGCTGCTAGATGATGGGAGGTTGGTCGTGTATGTAGCACCAAAAGGGTGGCTGTTCATTTATGACCCAGGAACAGGAGATTTTGAAAGAGTGTCTATGGGGCGTCTTGATTCAGTCAGTGTGTACACAGGAAATCTCTTGGTTAGAGGTTGAGTTTGTAGGTTGAGACTTCGAATTAGATCATGTCTGATGTACCATTAGAATGATTCTCCTGTTTCTGGAACTGAACTTTGTATAGATATTGAAGACTATAGATCGGTTATTGTAAATCTTCTGTTGTTTATAAAATGAGGCATGTTTGTCCATAACTATTTGAAGATATGGCATTTTGTTGGTGCCACAGTTCATGTTTCTGCTGCACCTCTGTCGGAAACAGTGGTATGAAGTAAGGCTTACCCCTTTTTGGCCTTGTGGGAAGACATAATGTTGAATTGTTGATGCATTTAAACATAATCCCTGATTATGCCTTGAGGCGATATTGCTTACCCCTTTTTGGCCTCGTGGTAAGACATAATGTTGAACGGTACTTTGCATGTATTGTTGTTGAGCACAGTATCAATTAATATTGTTGGTGTAATATTGTGTTCAGTCTATTAATCAGTAGTTAGCCTAGTTAGTTAGGACCAAGTCAGTCTGTCACTTCTTTCAGCTATTCTGCAGGTAGTAAGTTTGTCTATCAGTCAGTAGTTAGGTAGAGTTAGCAATCTTGATGAAGACATGCCAAAATAGTTTCCTGTATTTTGAAGCATCAAAAGTCATGGTACCTCCTAAGTACCATGCTTCTATATTTACAACTCCTGTTGTTTATGCAAGGAAATTTGAAACAGGCATTGAAGCGGGTCAGGTACTGTGTACTTTCTGTCATTTTTGAAGGATTTCATTGTCATATTGCATTTGCATAATGCTACTCCCCAAAAATCTTTTTTTTCAGGGAGAAGCATATGCATTTGAAAAAGTATGAACTTAATTGCTAGATTTTGACTTCAACTATGCCCAAAACTTTATGCACTATGTAATTGATAATTATGTTAGCGTTATACAGTCCCTGTCTTAGTTTCTGAGAGGGAAGAAATGTGGCAGAACCCTTATATCGAATTTTTGGATCTTCACTGCCATGTTTTTCAATTTAGCATTAGGAACAACATGGATGACCCTGATAGTAGATGTGGTTTATTGTTTGAGACACATAGTGGTACATCGTCGGAGTTTCAATCCTGTACCTGATAATCCATTCTGAAACCTTACTATTTTGTCATATGACATCTGGTTCTTGTGCAATTTTTTCTGGAACATTTGCTCATGAACTAATCAGTCTGTAGATGAATGTCAGTGCCATCTGCCTTTACATATTATTTTGCAGGATAGAAGCTAGTTTGGCTGCAGAACTAGGAATTTTCGATGAACCTGACAACCAGTAATATGACTGGAATAATGGGCAGCATTTTTCAGTTTGTTTCTGAGTAACTTGTGTTCTATTCTATCTCAGGTTTGCAATGATATGCCTGGAGTTTATATCACAATGGTGGTGTGTTGAGTCTGTGCTTCTCCAACTGATCACGACATGGGGGGCATCTGTTTTCATCGTCTTCCAGGACAAGAGAGCCTGGTAAGGGTCTAGGATCTGAATTATGCATTTAAAATCGATGACTTGTTAGCAGTGGCATTGGTGTTTGATTTGTTTGCCTTTGAGCCATCGAGATATCATATATGTTTGTTAAACAATGTGACCAAATAATGTGCTACCAGACATTTTTTTTTTTTTTTTTGTTTCTCTGCAATGGTGTGCTCTATAATACTACTGTCCATTCATTAGCTTCTCAAGGTCCTAGAGTGAACCACAATTCCAATTTATGGATGGATGGTTGGTAATGTTGATGCTTATTCTTGAAAATTTTTACCCTTCGCTTCCTAAACAGGGCTACAGGGAGTCAGGTACTGCGAATATTCTGGGGGCATTCATCTCATTCCCGCTGGGATTGGGGCCACCTTCCCTGGTTCCCCACTCCTAGCATCCAAAACAAAAGCTGACGCATTTTGAACTAGAGATTAGTTACTAATCTTTCTTACCAACAACTCATAGTCCATAGCTTTTTTTTTTTTTTTTTGTGTGTTGTGGAGTCCTAACGCTTCTAGGATAATGTCCATAACGTTAATAGGCTGCAATGTAAGCAATTTATTGACTTGGCAGAAAGTTTTTTTTTAAAAAAAAAGAAAAAAAAAAAAGAAAACCACTTTTGCAGCCTTCCTTTGCCCCATCCGCCATGAGAACTGTGTGGTGGTCGGAGAGGTAACCAGGTAGGGCGGCCCACCTGCGTCATCTCCCATGCTGATGTACACAGGAAGAGGCCGAAACAGAAGAGGGCTTGGGAAGAGGCCCATCATGCTCGGCCAGCTCACCATGGCGTGGGCGATAGGGGACGGATCGACGTATATATGGGCCCTTTAGCTAGAATTTAACAGTAGTTTCAATAAAAGTCTTATACTTCCCTAAAAAAGATAGCAGGGTTCAAACTTCTGTTAGAAGAATAAGGCCTAGCTCGTTTTGGCCGGTTCCACGTAGACTTGCATCAGTCCATTTTCAATCCGGATGTGAACGAGAATATGCGTTCGTGACCCTGGAACAGGAGATTTTGAAAGAGTGTCTATGGGACGTCTTGATTCAGTCAGTGTGTACACAGGAAATCTCTTGAGTAGTGGTTGACTTTGTAGGTTGAGACTCAAATTAGATCATGTCTGATGTACTTCATAGGAATCATTTTCCTAGTTTCTGGAACTGAACTTTGTATAGATATTGAAGATTATAGATCGGTTTTATTGTAAATTCATACTAGTACTCATGTCCATATTTCACCAGCATCTTCTGTTGTTATAAAATGAGGCATGCTTGTCCATAACTATTTGAAGATATGGCATTTTGTTGGTGCCACAGTTCATGTTTCTGCTGTACCTCTGTTGGAAAATAATGGTATGAAGTAAGACTTCTAATTTGCATATATTGTTATTGAGACCAATGACAATCCATATTGTCGGTGTAATATTGTGTGTTTAGTCTATCAGCCAGTACTTAGGACCAAATCATGTCTGTCACTTCTTTCAGCTATTCTTCAGGTAGTAAGTTTGTCTATCAGTCAGTAGTTAGGTAGAGTTAGCAATCTTAATAAAGGTATGCCAAAATAATTTCCTGTATTTTTAGGTATCAAAATTATGCTACCTTCTAACTACCATCCTTCTATATTTACAACTCCTGTTGTTTATGCAAGGAAATTTGAAACAGGCATTGAAGCTGGTCAGGTACTGTGTACTTCCTCTCATTTTGAAGGATTTCATTATCATATTACATAATGCTACAACCAAAAATAACATTTTCAGGGAGAAGCATATGCATTTGAAAACTATGAACTTAATTGCTATATTTTGACTTCAACTATGCCCAAAACCTTATGCACTATGATTATTGATAATTATATGATCGACGAAGCGTCTATTGTCCCTGTCTAGGTTTCGGAGTGGGAAGAAATGTGTAGGAACCCTTATATCATGTCTCCGTTCGGCTGCCATTTTTTTCTGCTGCGGCTGTGCTGTTACCTTGGAAATCTGTGCTAATGTCTTGAAATACTGTGCAGTCAGGGAAGCAGCAGGTGCAGCCACGGCGCTGTGTAGCACAGCCAATCAGGATATCCTTAGATCTTAACTGCCTTGTTTTTCACTTTAGCGCTAGGAACAAGATGGATGACCCTGATGTGGTTTGTTTCTTTACATGATTTGTTTTAAAGGGCTGAAACAAAGTGTTTGAGACACATAGTGTTAAATCGTTGGTGTGTCAATCATGGACCTGATGATCCATTCTGAAACCTTACTATTACGTGAGATTATAGCAGGTTCATGTCTAACTTTTGTGGAACATTTGCTCATGAATTAATCGAATTATAGATGAATGCCGATGCCATCTGTCTATAACATATTATTTTGCAGGATAGTAGCTAACTTGGCCGCAGAACTAGGAATTTTCGATGAACCTGACGACTTACTACGACTGGAATAATGGGCAGCCTTTTTCAGTTTGTTTCTGAGTAACTTGTGTTGTATCTAAGTTTTGCAATGATATGCTTGGAGTTTACTATATCAATGATGGTGTGTTGAGTGAGTCTGTGCTTCTCCAACTGATCACAACATAGGGGCATCTGTTTTCGTGCGTCTTCCAGGGCAAGAGGGCCTGATAGGAATCTAGTCTAGGATCTGAATTATGTATGCGAAATTGATGACTGGTTAGCAGCGGCATTGGTGTTTGATTTGTTTGCCTTTGAGCCATAGATATCAGATATGTTTGTTAAAAAATGTGACCAAAAAATGTGCTACCAGACTTTTTTTTTTTTTTCTGTTTCTCTGCAATGGTGTGCTCTATAGCACTGTCCATTCATTAGCCTTTCAAGGTCCTAGAGTGAACCACAACTTCAATTTATGGATGGATGGATGCTTCGTGATGTTGATGCATATTGAAAAATTCTATTTACTGATCTTGCACTGTGTTCCTTTTTTATTACAACCGAAGGCATCTCCTCCATTTCTATTAAGAAATAACGGAAATACGTTGTTTGACCAACCAGACTGAGTAGCTAAAGGGGAAGCAAAGATAAAGAACAGCAAGGACCAGAGAGTGGCAAAATAAGGGGCGCACATGTGCATTACAGACCACACAAAACCAAATCACCAGGGATAGGACCGACCTGGCTCAACAGAGTTTACCAGAAGTCAACATAACAGCGCGAGGGAGACAACCACCATGGCAGAATATAGGGAATCTGTTGTGCAGGCAACGCGGATCACCACAGATTGGAAAAGAGCTAGCTTCAGTCTTCGTCAGCAAGTCGATCTTGGAACTGTCTTGAGTTTTTCTTCCCCTTCTTGTTCAGCAGGTTCAGGGCGACTTGTAGCATCATGTCGACTTCCTTGGTGATTGCCTCCTCTTCCTCCGCTGAATAGAGTCCTGCCCAGTAACTCATTAGGGCACACACGTTGCAAACAATAGAAATAGGATTCCTCATACTTTTTCCTTCAAAACATAATCTATTTCTAGCCTTCCAGACTACCCAGCAAATGGCAGCAATACCCAGGGTGTGGAGTTTTTTGTAATCTAGGAAGCCATCTTTGACACCATAGCCAACTCTGATTGAAAGATGTTGGAACATCATTAGGACCTAAGCACGTTGCAAAGGTTGCCCAAACTACCCTAGCAGTATTACAATTGAAGAAGAGATGCTGTAAATCTTCATTATTTTCAGAAATAGCAGCTAGGGTCCCCTATCCAATTCCTTTTGCTCATGTTATCTTTGGTTAGAACTGCATTATTCAGCATCAACCAAAGGAAAATTTTAATTTTTTCAGGGATCTTTCCTTTCCATATCTTTTTTATGATACAAACCTCTGTCATCTTTAGTTAAAAATTCATAAGAAGAGTTAACAGAGAACACCTTTTTACTCAGAAATCTCCATATAATTTTGTCTTTCTTGTCAGATAGAACTACTTTATTCAGATCATCGTATATCGAGTTCCACATTATCCCAGATATCAACCAAATATCTAGAGAATGTAATACATGAAACATCATTCAAAGCAGTGGCAACGGACATGTTAGGATGTTGTGACATTTTAAACAGATCTGGATACATCATTCTTGCACTGTGTTCCTGTCTGTACTATTTATTTATTTCTAAATTTCCCTGAGTGGCTTGGGATTTTGACCCCTCCGTTTCATCTCATTCTCGTTGGATTGGGGGCCATCTTCACTGGTTTCCCACTCGTAGCATCAAAACAAAAGCTGAGCCATGCATTTTAAACTAGCCTTTCTTACCAACAACTCATAGGCCATAGCTGGATATGACATTTGTGGAGTCCTAACGCTTTTAGGATAACTAGTTCACCAACCCGTGCTCCCGCACGGGTTAAACTGTTTGGAGACACTAACTAATAATGTTTTACTCTTCACTAATGTTCTAAAATTATATCTATAATATGTACTCTCCATTATTTTGTTTTTATGTACTTTTCGTCAGTATCCATTAGTTTTTTTTTTTTATTTATACATAGCTCCTTTGTTTATCTCAAATATACATTTAGTTCAAACATTTGTGTAAACTATGACCATGGCTTTAGCTGCAATCTATATTTTGACAACACGAACCCAAATTTTGATTTATATTAGTTGCTCACATATAATGACCATTATTTACAAAGGTGATTATACACTCCCAGTTTAGTGCCAAAATGTTTAAGGTTTTTGTAAGAACTTTAGGATCTATTTTTCTTTTTATTTCTAGTGATTTCATAAGTAATTTGTAGGAATAATTTTTCAAGCATGATTTCTGTTTAGCTGAAACACAAATTTGAAGTTTTTGAACTCTTTTCACTTTATGTGATACCTAAAAATCTATTGTTTAACTTTCAGTTTTTGAACATGTGTTAATTTGAAATTCCAATCCCCATTGATTTGTTTATTCTGGATTTTCATTTTTTTGTACTTTATTGAAAGAATATTCAAGGTCTAGGAAGTGGTATAAATAGTTCTTTCAGCACGCGGTTCTTGGCACTCAAGATTTTGAATTTGTTATATTGTATTAGTATTGCTTTATTATATAAATAAATCTTGTATATAAATTACTAATGTTCATATTAATGTTGTGTTGCAATCAAATTCTTTAAAACTTTTTTTTGAGATAATAACTTGCATAATTTGTGATGGGTATTAATATAACCTAAACTAAACTGAACTGTAAGTGTCATTACTATATATGATTTTCTAAGTATATTTTGTACTTTTGGTAAGATTATAAAATAAATATTTATCCTGATGTATCCTTGTTTGTTTGGTCTAAACAGTGGAACATAGCTTTGTACAGTTTTAACATAATATTGACAAAAGTGTATATTTTAGATAGCATTGTGCACATATTGTACTTATGGATGTTGAATTATTTTTTATAAAAGAATATATTAGCATTTACATGTATAGTTGAGAGATTTTTTCTTAAACTTTTTGTATGAGTTAAGATGGATAATTTAGGTACAAATTATATAGGGATATATTACATTACACTATCTGTCATAAGTGCCGCGCATCGTTAATTTGAATGCAAACTTTTGCATCAAAGCCTTATCTTTCATAATGACAATTTATAAAATTTGGTATTATGGAATCAGTTAGTTAACTTTGAGAATTATAAACTGAGCTAATCTAATGAAGTCATGGTCATAAATAAAGGACTATATCAAAACTTATCTGTTCAAAGTAATCCATGACTCTTTGCCTTCAATTTTCTCCCTCTTTGCCTTCATTTTTCTCAGTACTTTCTATGCTCCTCTGACCTAAAGTTTTATTCACCATATATACAGAAACAATATAAATTAAGTATTCAGAAGAAGAAAATTAAATAATTAAGGGTAATTTTAGTATATGGATACAAATAAATTAAATTGTAATTATGGGATGTAGCAAGATGGCCACACCTTTTGTCTGCAGTTGTGGCCGGTGCATCCTCGTCCTCGCATCTATCCCGCATGATAGGCTAGCTCATTGCTCGCTTAGATGTATGTACACGTAGATGCATTAATGTCAGGCACATTCATGTCACGCAGTGACGCAGATCCATGCATCAACATGGATCCATACAGGTAATATGCTTGGTAAATCTACTTGTGCCGGTCATGCTGCCACACAATGCTCAGCTGGCTTTCGGTAGTTTTGAGCGCGACCGATGACCTCATCATCATCGTACTACCTCCCATCTTCACATCACGGCCATGTCCGGCACTGGAAGGCCCTACAGGGGCGGATGTGTTGAATCGTTCATATCACGATCTCTCGATTGTCTAGCTATTGTGCCCAACAAATCTCGGCCAAAACTGTGACACCGGTCAATATACACGCTGATGAGGATGACTGGAGAAGATAATTACCAGATTAGTTTTCTCACACATCATGACGTAAAGCCATGGTCCTTTGTTGATATCATGGTTCCGATTGTCCTGTGCCTGGTCTCTTGATGCAGATGAGTTGTGAGGCCACTGTTCCTCTCCATGGAACAATGTTGATGGTTGCCTTCATCCTTGGTGGAGAAGAATCCAAGTGTTTCCATAGACAAATTAGGGGAGGTACAGTGGGTGCCATGGCTTAGGCCTGAAGCCAATGGCGACTCTAGGATTTTATATGAGGATATGCAATAAAAATCCTTGATTCGGTAAAACTATTTTAGCAATTCCATAACCTTTTATAAAATTTGCATTATGATTCGTTATATATACACTATAGAAGATGATAGAGCTTCGTTCAAAGATTAAAGTAAAAGCAATCACAAATTACTATATAAATAGGTCAAAATACATGTACAAAAAAAGAGTAAGAGACTAACATCAGTACTTATCTTACCTTTTTACCCGGTGATTTTCAGGTACATGAATAACTTAATTTTATATCATCTCCATCCACTTCAAAGAACATATCCCGCTCAACGTCAATAGAGATGCATGCTTCTGAAGATGAGATACAATATCTCAGCTTTTTTCTCCGTAGCTCCACAAATAAAAAAACACACAATGCCGAATAATTAAATAAATTGTTGTCATGAAGAATGAATTCTCAAATGAGATTACATAAACACTGACATGCTGTTGAGTGTCAAGCATCCTGATGTTGCAACAAATCCAAGTCTTGCTGCTACATGATGTTGATTTTATGACTTTTTGTAGATAGCAACGGAAGTAGGAAGGAGTTTTCTAAGAGAAGACACAATGAGTAGAAGAGGCCGAATATAGCATAGGTAAGATTCAACCTCACCTTTGTGGAATCAATTTCGTAGATGCCTATTCGCAGCATAAGCTAATCCAGGCAAAAGAATAGGGCGAGTGGAGAATAGTATGGGTGTCTGGCGGTCATGCCTCCGTCGCGGTTGCGGGTGCGTGCGCCGCCACAGGGTCAGTATGGGCGTCTGGCTGTGAGGACCTGCGGTTAGGTTTCTCTTGCTGATGATCGGATCAGGGCGTCAGTAATCTGTGGCATGGATTTGAAAGAATCTGAGGGGTCGCCGCATATTTGTTTGTTGGCATTGGCTTCATGACTCCTGTAGCGGCATAGAAAAATAATGTAATGATTAACTTCTCTTTTTCTTCGTAGTACACAGATTTTAAAATAACTGATTTATCTTTTTCTTGTTTTCTTATCTATAATAAATAATAACATAATACCAACGTGGGTAATTTTATAGAAAACATAAAATAGATCTGATGCTTGCAGATTGGCAGGGCGTATATATACATAAATAAACAACGGAATTATTTTGAGCAAAAATAAATAACGTCAGTTCGGCACATATGTATCTCGCTTTTTGGAATTGATAGAGATTAACATGACGTGTACTACCAATATAACCAACTATGAATGTCAATATCTGCTCATGGTTTTCTCGGTTCTCTGTTCCAGATTTTATCAGCAGGCCAGCCGGGGGTAGGGGAGTATTTGGGTGAAATCGATCCGAGCTATTTGACTGTATAGACGGGACGGTGAATGCGAGAGAGAAAAAATCAATTGACGTGACGGTAGTGGGGACGTTGCATCGTGGATGAAGGCAACGTGATGGCAGATATTAATTTATTAACCAATAATTTTGTGCATGTCGACACAAAAATTCAAGATTTTGTTGTACGCAAGATTTAAGCTCTTTCTTTTATTATTGTTTCTATATATATATAATGGCAGTGGTGGGTAATTTCTTAAGTTAGATCTGACGGTTATATATAGATCTGATCGATGGTTTGACGGCCGGATGTTTCTAATTAACGTGAGAATTTCTAGTATTTATCTATTTTTCTCGTGCGTTTGGTGAGAATTAACGTGGAGCCTTCATTGGAGCCTCCAATTAGTATTATCTATTTTTTCGTCGTTTTGGTGAGAATTAACGTGGAGCCTTCATTGGAGCCTCCAATTAGTAATAGTAAGATGTCAATAACTTTAATATGCTGCAATGTAAGCATTTTATTGAATTGGCAGAAGGTTAAAAAAACAAGAGAGTCCAACCATTTTTGCCTGGCACAATGGGCCAAGAATCCTACCACTGCTTTAAGGTTACATTTGTGGACAGGAAAGAAAAAAAAGATGGGTGCTAGCCCAACGTTGCCACAGTCGCCATGAGTGTGTGGACTGGAGAGAAGAAGATGGGCCAGGGAGGCCGAAACAGGAGGGGGGCTTGGGCAGAGGCCCATTATGCTCGGCTAGCCCACTGTGGTGTGGACCATAGGGAACGAATTAAAATGGATTGGAGAATGTATTATGGGCCCTTATCTAGAATTTAACAGGATTGAATTTAACAGTAGAAATTGAGAGAGATACTCAAAAAAAAAAAAAAAGTAGAAATTGAGAGAGGGCACCTTCTACGTCATCTAATTGTCATATGTTTGATGAATAATTTTTATTATCATCATCTAATTGTCGTAAGTTTGATGAGTATCTTTTATTATCATTGAAATTAAATAAAATAGAATGATGCTAGAGTAAATATCAAATTGTGCTATCTTTAAATATTACTTTATAGGAGAAAAACATGATCCGTAATAATAAAACTCCTTGGGTGATTAAGAGGAGCACGCCAGCTTTGTGCAATGTTTCCCATTGGGTTCTCAAAATATACATAAATTCTTGAATATTAGAAACAAAAGGAGAAAATTACATAAATCAATCATATTCAGACTATTTTCTTCTCAAAAAAGATATACAGGCTATTTTATTTTAGATTGTGCGCGGTGTTGTAATGCCTAAAAGAATAAATTACGGAAAAAAAACAAATTACTTTAGGTCCAACAAATTAGCTCCAAAGAATGTGGTTGGTAGGTGACATGACACATGGACTATTTTGATCGTCAAAATTGTAAAAACTCTTCTTTCATCCTAACAAGAACTAATTATAGCATCACATACTAGCAATCATCATGACCAAACCATGTAATTAGCTACGAATTCAAATGTGTTGATGATATATATACACCAACCTTTTGGATAATGGATTCTCCACAAATTGCTTGGAAGTCTTGCACAAATTAAGTCCGATTGGAGTGCGTGGCTCTAGAATGTAGAAAGAATAAGAACGAGAATCAAGCAATGTAACCCTCAAAACGAAGGTAAGCAACAAAATCAAAGGAGTGAATGCTTGTTAGTAACCTTAAAGCAAAAAGATCAAGCCATTCTTCGAAATCCAAGCGCTTGCTTCACGCTGAAGAGCATCCGCAACAACGAAGGGAAGGGCCCAAACATGCTCCTCTGTTCTCGGGATGGAAGAGAGTAGGAAAGAGAGGGCGCTTTGTAGCCTTTTTGTGCTACCGACTTATCATCGCTAGTTTAATCCGGGAGTCGACACAAATCGCACCACATCAATGTTGGACCACGGCTTGAACAAGCAAAGATAGTAGCTCGTCTAGCTACTACTGGTTAGTTGTCATCACTATCGGTTCAGTCACAACCATAGTCATTCCCGGGCTTCGAGCCAAGAACCCGGCCGTGAAAGGTCAGCTGGGCATTTAGTTAACCAAAATTGATCGGTTTTTTTGAAGGGAATCAGTAGGGGAAAAACTGATCGGTTTGGTTTCTTGGTTCTTTATGAAATTAGGTTAGTATGTAACGGGAACCGATCGGGTAATTAGAAAACAAGGAACTATAGAACTTCGGCGGCCGGTTAATCCGGTTTGGTTTTACATTAGAACTGAACTAACCGAGCACCATAAAAAAAACGAAAAAATGTAGGGAAAAAAGAAAAAATCATGGTCACGAAGCGGTTAAACTAGATCCAAGCGGGCATAGGTCACAAGCAGCCATCTCCTTTCGCTCCGGATCCAAGCGGTAGCGGCATCGGTGGTTGGAATCTTGGACTACAAGCACCAGTGAGAACCCCGGGCCTCGTAGCGCCGGGGCCGGGGTCACGGATGGGAGGGGATGGCCTGTCGCTGCGATGGAGAGCCTCGGAAGGGAGGGGTGGCGGCCGGTGGTGAGCCGCGGTGTGGATGGGAGCCGCGTGATGCGACGGTGCGGGGCGCGGCGCGAGGGTCGGGCTCGGGGGCGATGGGGAGGAGCGGGAGTGACTGAGTGTGGTTAGGTTTACCTTATTGGGCTGGGCTGTATGCTCTTTGTACTGTATGTATTGTTATATGGGATTTATACAATTAAGGTAATTTGGGTTATTTCGGTTAACCGAGGCCTGGAACCGAACTGACCAAAATAATTTCGGTTCTGGAAACCTAGAACCGGGTGGAACCGATTAGTTCGGTTAGTTTCAGTTCAATTCTCGGTTAGTTTGATTCAATTCTCGGTTTTGGTTTTTCGTGCCCAAAGTGACTGTGCCAGCTGTGCCAAATCTGGCATTGATGCCGCTGAGAGTGACGCGTGATTCTATAGTAGTGAATCAACGATGATGAGGTTTCTGCGGTACCTAACATTTACGATTCCGAATGAGTATTATTACATTAGCTATCAAATATATTTGCAAACATACATTTTGATATTATTTTCAACAAAGTTAGTCAAACTTACCACAATAATTGACAGTGGGAGCCATTTTCGTGTGCTTGGGTGGCGCAGGTTTGCATCCGCTGCTACTGCTGCCTTTTCTTCTCATTTGTAAAGTCATGACCACTTGCTTTCATTTTCTTTCTGTGGTTGATTATATATATATATTCTATTCTACATGTTAAGCGTACCTAACACGCAGCCTTAACATCGTCGTAACGACTAGGTACCTTTTATTTGCTTTGTTGACTTGACGATGTTTCACATATTTTTTTTTTTGGCTAGAGTAATCTGAGGGGATTATGTGATTGCTCGTATCGATCTTTCACTTTCAAACACACATCTATCGTGTGCCCACCCTTCTGTTCACTTTCAAACTACATTTATTAGGCCGGCCAGCTCCGTCTTCTACAAGTCAGTACGCCCCAGTTTCCATGCCACACGGCCCACCGTCTCCGTCGCTACGTACCGGACACAGGGGCAAAGGCTCATTTGCACTCGGCTTAGCCTGCTCAAAGATAGATCGATGTTGACATCTACATCAACAAATTGCAATTAGCTTAGGGACACAAAGTATGTATTAAATGTAGTTTGATTGGTTAGATTATTACTTCACTCCCAACCAAGGTTTTAAAGAGTGAGCTAAGGTGTTTAGCGGTTTGTCTCTCTCTTTCTTAGAAGTAGCGGTTTGTCTCTAAAACAATTAATAGCGAAGCTATATCGGGTTATAGAGGGATATAGCAGCTAAATTGTGCATGATTACAAATAGTGACACCCTGCCTCGAAACTTCGAAAAGGCTAAATTTCACTAACAGACCGTCACATCACTGCGGTTCAAAAACCCTCATGACTACGGATTTTGAACCGGCATATATGGAGTATACAACATCCGTGAACCTAACATTTTTCTCAATCCCCATCCCCTGCCGCTTGGCTGCCCACTACATCCAGGCGTGGCATCCTCGCGTCGCACCTCATCCATACGCGGCACACAATCTCGTCTCATTGGATGGCTGTGTATTTTGATTTTATTTCTGTCTCATTTTTCCTGACGGCTGGATGACAGGAATTAAGGAACATTCCTGTTGCTGCTCTTTTTTTTTTCTGACAGCTGTGACATCAGGAAATCAGTTTTGATTCCTGTTGGTTTAGAATTCCTGACGGAATTCCCGTCGGGTAAACAGTCAACAAATAGGATTTGCCGGCTGAATTGGTGCCATCAAGAATTGCCATTAGGAATACGTTCCTGTCGGCTATTCGCCAGGAATAATTGATTTTTCCTGTCGCATCATTCTTGATGGCCGATTCCTGTCGGCTGCCCGTTAGGAATAGTATTCTTGATGGTTTTTTCGGCCGCTAGGAAAAGTCTCTAGTCTGCTGAGACCCTAGCGACTGTCAGAGAACAACCGGGAGACACTACCCTTTTTCACTATTGATATCCGCAAGTATAAACACGATTACAAAATGTTTCTAAGGATTTAGCGAAACACTCCGCTTACTGAACAATAGAACTGACTAAAACAAGATACAAGATGACTAGAAAACAACCGCTCACACTGAGCGTCGTCGTGGGCGCAGTCACCCTGCTCCGGCCCCGACGCCAACAATTCCTGCCATCACTTGAACACATATAACAGGTTATCTTCCCCCTGAGAGGCTAGATATGCTCCCATTGCTTGCCTTGAATTTTTGGCTTGACGTATTGTACATATTAAATCCCTCCCTTGGCTCCGGAATCATCATCATACTGGAAATATGGTAGGTCGGCATAAACTCCGGTAATGCTATGTCACCATCAAGGTACTGGGTGACTTGTCGCATGCTTGGTCTTGCGTCCATGAACGGGTGTGAACATAGCAGTCCTAGCCTCAGCACCATTGATGCCTCGTCAGTGTGGTAGTTCCCTTGAAGTCTAGTGTCCACTGTTTCAGTGAGCGATCCGTTCTGCCAGTGATGGAGCACCCTGTCGGCCAATAAGGCGTCACTGTCTTGTGTGGGTTGCTTGATGATGGGCCTCTGTCCGCACACGACCTCAAGAACGAAGATCCCAAAAGCAAATACGTCTGTCGGAGGGGATGCCCTACCTGCGCGACCAAGCTCTGGAGCTATGTAACCTATGGTGCCTACCACATGGGTTGTTTTGGGTCAGCTCCGCCGCCATGGTCATACAGTCTTGCCAGGCCAAAGTCACCTAGCCGTCCGTTCATCTCGCTGTCGAGGAGGACATTGCTCGCTTTGATATCTCGATGGATGACTACTTTCTCCCAGTCTTGATGGAGGTACGATAAGCCCGATGCGACGCCTTTGATAATCTGGATCCTCAAAGCCCAATCTAATACCGTGTTGTGCTGCCCCTCTTGATGATCGTGAAGGTACTTGTCGAGGCTCCCATTTGACATGTACTCGTACACCAGCAGCAGCTCGCGTTTCCGTCGACAATACCCTAGCAGTTGGACGAGGTTGCGGTGTTGGAGGCGTCCGAGGCTAACAATCTCCGAGATGAACTCCTTCATGCCCTGCTTTGATTCATGTGACACCCGTTTTACTGCGATTTCTGTTCTGGACATGGGAAGCACCCCCTTGTACACCCTTCCGAACCCGCCGATGCCGAGAAGGTTGGAGTTGTTGAAGCCTTCCGTGGCATGGAACAGATCCTTGTACGAGAACCTGTGTGGTCCAAACTCAAGCTCCCAGTCTTCGTGCACCTCAGCGTACCTCCGGTGTCGTCGCACCAGCAGGAAAAGGGCCACGCCGGCGGCGAGGAGGAACACCGCGGTTGCTACCGGCAAGACAATCTCAAGGTCCTTGTCCTGTCCTTGCTGGAAACACGAGGCAGCTTCGGTAGCTTGCTGATGTCGATGGCCGGAGCAGGACGCTTGTCCATACTGAAGCTCCACCCAAGGACATAGTGCCGTGATCTCAAAGTTCCACCGGTCGCAGCAGAGAAGCCGACGAACGCCGAGTCGCCGTCGTCACTAGTCAGAACTGTTGAGAGATTGTACCTGGCTGACACCAGTGGCCTCGCAGGTTTGGTGGCCATGGTGAGTGGAGCCATGGTCACGTTGATCTGTGCGACCTCGGCGTCGTAGTCCACCCAAACCTGCATGGCCTCTCCGCTGATCAAGGTCAAGTTGCGGAACTCGCCGCCGCTGTCGTCGTAGTAGCCGGCGTAGAACGACTGCACCGAGTGAAGGCTGTTGATGTCGATGCCGACATGGTTGTCGTTGATGTCCTGGAACTCGTCGTTCTGCATCGTGTCGAGCTCGACGGCGAAGAGGCGGTTGCCGCTGGAGTTGGCGTTGCTCTGGACGTTGAGGAGGCCCAGGTAGCCGCTGGGCAGAGCGGCGGAGAAGTTGGTGCTGGCGGCGACCACGAACGCCATGCCGTGCGCGCTGAGCCCGACGTGGTCGGACAGGATGCCGAACACGAAGGAGGTGGAGAAGGACCGCGCCGTCGTCGTCCCGCCGGCGGCAGAGTCGCGGAGACGCACCGGCTCCGGGTAGAACGCATGGCCCTTGCGCTGAAGCGTCCCGTTGGTTAGCTCGAGCATGCCGTCTGACGTGATGGCTGCGACGCCGTCCATGGAGAGGTTTGTGCCGGTGAAGCCAGAGTAGACAAACCGGTCGGCGCCGGAGCATAGATTGGCAAGATTCAGGAGGCAGAGGATTACGAGGTATACAAGGGAAAACAAGTGGCGTTTCATTTTTTTTGTCTAGTCATGAGCTCATCGAAGGCTCTGGCTCAAGATGTGATGAGCCAACTAACACAGATTCTACCAGCATGTTTATGCTCAACTGCATGCTTTGTGCTATCCGCACCGAATTAATTGCCGAGTGTTTGATTTTTGTCGAGTGTGAACACTAAAACACTCAGCAAAGAGGCCCTTTGGCGAGTGTCGATGAATTGCACTCACCAAAGCCGCAGCAGTTTCGGCATAGGCTGGTTTTCGGTAGTGAAGTCAACAAGTCGTCGCAAATAGATCTAGTAATGTTTGTAGAGCGTCGCTATCATCGTGCGTAGTATTTCTATATGGGCTTTGATGTGCTAAGCTATACTCCCTCCCTATAAAATACGGAGCTCAAGCCCAGTATGAGGCCCGATAAGTGTCTCCGTATAAATATCAACACTTATAGTTTGTCCATTCACTCTCCCTTCCTCTCCTCTCTCTCCCCCCCGCGGCGCCGCCCCTTCTCTCACACACCAGGTGTGTCTCCACTACTCGATCCCTCATGCGTTGCCAACCGCCACCCCTCAGCTCACTCCTCCCACGTTGGCTGCTGCCCCTAGCATCCTCTCCTCCCACGCCAACCACCGCCCCTCCCTCCTTCCTCGGGGAGCAATGGAATCACGGCGTCCGGCAAGCACAATGATGGCCGGCGGCCACCATGTCATCCCTCCCTCCTCCCAAGGTGTGGATGCGGTGGAACCACCACCGCATCAACGAGGAATGGAGGGGCCACGCCCACGCACCACCACGCCAAGGGCGTGAGGAGGAAGCGGGCCATTGTGCAAGCCAATGGCGGGCACCTCTCCCTCTCCATCGATGTGGAGGCGGATCCAACCCCGTGAGGTGGATCCGCTCGTCGGCGACAAATCTTGGCAAAGGCTCCAACGACCAATCAATCAACGCTCTTTTGCCATACTCCCTCCCCCGGTGAAAAGTTCTAATGGCTAGAGGGGGGGTTGAATAGCCTATTAAAAATTCTATACTAACACTTAAACAAACCGGTTAGTAAATAAGGCGTAACAAAGCGGTGCTACCACAACTAGCAATGCAAGCCACCTACACAATCACTTCTAGATGGTGTCTATGATCTCTAGTCACACAAACTAAATCTCTATGTGTTGGCACAAAATGTGGTCTGTGCCTCACACACACGGCAAAAGCGGATGAGTTAGCTTCCGGGGCGCGCCCGATCGGTTGACACTGAAACTAACAAGGGATAAATCATGAGACCAGGAACATGCATGGTGTGACCAAGATAGTTCCACATGTACGGCCCTAAAGCCACTTTTCGGCGACATATAGCTATAGAAGCTATCTCGCCCAAGGTTTAGAGATGCATTCGGTAAGCATAAATAAAGCATGTAAACGTATAGTTGCCGAATGATCAATAAGAGACATGTTTGAACAAGTGAAAACCGATCATCAAGATATAAGACTGTAAAGCTCATGACATAGATCGATACAGCTGCCAACATGATAGTTATAAACAGGTAATTCATAAATATAAACCTAATCCAAATAACACATGCATAGGCTATTCCAATTAGTCTGCCGCACGTCTAGTTTTCCTAAAACCCGTCCAGCGTAAACCCTAACAAGTTAATCCACCGCATGATACGACTTGTTATGGATCTAAACCACCCATTACAACTAGATCAGTCCACCGCATGATACAATCTAATCATAAAAGGCTAAAAGCATGCATATATCCAAATAGATCTATAAATACTCATTACTCGTTAAAGCATAACCGTATTCGGTAAGCTTACCAAATCGGGGTCCATGAAGAAAGAACACACGCGTAAACGTGATCGAAAACCTATCAGATTAAGCCGATCTCTAGTCCACCAGATGACTAGCTCTAGAGTAACCCAGTGAACTGCATCTGCTACACGGTACCCAGTCCTGTCAAGGCTAATCCTACGTTTAACGTGCATGAACCCGCAACACGTGACAACTTAGATTGATCTAAGCTCGGCTGTTATAAACTAAGTAAAAAGCAATTAACACGGCAAGATGATCATAAACGCTAAAAGTCTAAGATTAATCCAAGAGTTTTAGGTTTTACATCCATCCGTCGTGTTGATCTAAGACAATAGAAAAGTCGAGCCCTATCAATGTAAATTGGGCAAAAAGTGTGTGCAAACATGATTAAAAATAAATGTAAAGCATGCAACACATGATAACTTAATGAATTCTTGCCAAATCTAATAGAGTCGATAACTAGCTCGAGCTAGACCTTAGCCTACCGCACGACCATGACCTAAAAGGGAACCCTCTTGTCCCGAGAGCTTAAATCCACCGGATGATACTAAGCATGCATGGTAACAAGACTACTTGCACATAATCTAAATCCAAATCGGATGATACTAGACATGATGCAAGCTAGGTTGTCGGTACTTACGGAGGTCGACGGATCGATGGTTCCTCTCGAAGCAACTTCGGCGACACGACTTGGACTCGAAGGGTGGCACGGGGGCGGTTTGGTTGTATTGATTGTTGAATATCCTTACAATTGCCAAGGGTTCAATATTTATACCCCGGACTTGACATGAGTCTTAACAAACTACGATTACCAAGAAGGAAAAAACCTAGCTAAAGGATAACTTGGACTCCAAGTCTTTTCAGAGTCATTGATGACGTGTACATCGTGGTCCTTTCCTTCCGGGCAGCTTGCCTCAACGCTTGTTAGCTTGCCGAATCACCCCTGATAACCGACCTCACGAACTTTGTCGAATCCGTGATTCAGCCGAACGGTGACAACTTTCTCGAATACTGTAACACAACCGACACTTTGCATGGGCTCCTTGCCGAATGCCCTCTTGCCAAATATCTTTTATTAGCATCTTGTACTGGCCTTATTAGCATCTTGTACCGGTCTACCTATCATCCGGGCTTACCAAATTTTAGTGTTAACACTATGTCAATCCTAGGTGGAAGCACCACACAATTAAAGCAAGAACACTAGCAAGATCAACTACAACTACTCAAGCTAAACAAAGTATACAAGAGTAAATGCAAGAGTAGAGGTGATCGATATACCACCGGTGTCGAGTAGAGGTGGAAGCCAATCACCAAGTCAATAGAAATCTCCAACGAGCTCACACAGATTGACAAGATGATTTAACCCCGAGGTTCACGTGCTTGCCGGCACGCTAGTCCCCATTGTGGTGATACACCCACATGATGATCCACAAGCTTAATGGCCGGTGCCAAATCCTATGGTGGGAGCTCAATGAATCACTCACAAGAGGGGATCCACAAGCCACGAGCAATCCACTAGTGACTCCTTTCGCGAATCTCACGTGGGGTAAGGATCAACCCCTCACAAGTCCACCGGTGTGGCCTCGGACAACCACCAATCGAGCTCAACACCACCACAAGCTCCAAGCCGCTAGGGAACCAAGCAAATTCCCAAGAGAAATGAAATCCCGCAGCTCCTCCAAGGATCAAGTGCCTCTAGATGCAATCAACTAGCTATATGCACTTGAATCTCACTCAATCTCACCAAGGATCGAAGTTAGGCAAGAGTGTTAGAGTGTTCAAAAAATGCAAGAGGGACTCCAAAGGGCTGGCCACACCTCTATTTATAAGCCCCCAAAGAGATGGTGAAGTTGCGGGCAAAACGGCTCTCTCTATCGCGACGCCGGACGCCGCGAAGAATGCCGCCCGGGCCTTCTGACCGGCGTCCGCCGCACGCTGAACCGCTACATGTCCCGACCGCTGCCGTTCAAACCCGAATTTCCAACACACACCGCACGCCGCGCTCTCCGGTGTCCGTAGATTGAAGTTCCACCGTCCCGTCGGTGATCCAATTTGCGGAACCTCTACGGGCTGCATCCGCCGCACGCCGGGCGCCGGATCAAGGGCGCTGGGCGCCTCTTTTCTTCCGGGCATTTCCATCACGCTTTGGCCACGCCGGAGACTACATCCGACGCCGATTCCAGCGTCCGCGCGCTTCCATTTGAAGCTCACTTCATCGCCAGATCGACGTCCTTGCTTCAACTTGCTACCCAACAAGTATATCAACTTGAGCACGAGGGTTAGCAAGTTTTCTCCGACAAATTACATCCGACGCAATAGAAAATAGGAATCTCATTTTCTCAACCCTCGCAAACCACCGCCGCCATTGCAAAAGTACAACACCACCAAGTGTACATCTCCATGTGCAAGAGTGTTAGCAATTTCTCAAGCAATTTCAAAGGCGGTTAGTGCACTAGATTCTAAATGCATATGCAAGTCAATATGAACCTAGAGTCACTTCATCATCGGATTAGCCGTGGCATTCCCTCTTGATAGTCGGCTATCTATCCAAAATGTGATCACACTCTCTATAGTGTCTTGATCACCGAAAAGCAAACCCTATCAAGTTCTACCTTTGCCTTGATCTTGGTCATTTCCTTTCCAACACGTGAGCTCGATGATCCACCATTTCCATCATCGGCGTCCATGTCCATGATCATGTTGCTCCACGTCATCCATGCAATCATATCTCTTAAGCACACTTAGAGTAGAGGATTAGCACAACAAAGTGTCATCAATTATCAAAACCAAACATGAGATTTCACACGGCGGTGCTCGTGGGCGCGAATCGGCGGCGCACGAGGCCCGCAGCTAGGCCCTTGTGCGCCCAGCATCCAGCCCGTGCGGGCTTTTTTTTTTTTTCTAATAATTTATTAACCGTGACAGGGCAAAAATGCTCATCACCGTTAATCCTACATTAACCATGATCCTACCACGGTGACCGCACATTTGCCCGCTTATTGTAAAAGAAATACGCCTGTCACGGCAAATCGTTTAGGTAGTAGTGGAAGATGGATGAAAGATACAGTAGTTGGTTGAAGACAACCCTGATATAATCATGGAAGATCGATTAAAGATACAGTAGCACATATATGTGACAGTTGAATCATTGTTACTATGCATTTAATAAACACTTTGCAAGAATATGCTATCTTTAAGTTGGTGGTAGTTTGCGATGAGAGAGACAATCCTGTGGGGGACTAGTGACGTAGACGGTGGGCCATGTGTTGTGGAAACTGGGGAGTACTGACTTCTAGAAGACGGAGCTGGCCCTATCCAACTTGGTACGGTACAGAATAATGTATCTAGATGTATATATTATATATAGATGTATAGTAGAATAGATTGTACCAAAAAGGGTCAAAGCGACTTATAATTTGAAACGAAGAAGAATATACCAGACTTCATTCGTTTACGTGACTCAAATTTATAATACTGCCACTACACTATAGATCATACTAAGTTGTTAATAAACACTTATCTTGATCAAACTTTTAGTCTATAGCCAAACTTTTTCTGAGGAGGCTAGCTATTATGATGCGGACAGAAAAAAGTAAAAGACAACGTAGTCACAAGCAACTTACAAATAGCCTATCTATTTCACGCATTCCGTGAATTTAAAAAGAAGCATTTGGGTCCACTAAAAACAAGAAGGTACTCCCTCCGTCCTAAAAAAGAGTGCCGTTTTTGACTTTTTAAAAATCGTGTTTGACCGCTCTATCTTATTCAAATTTTTGTGTCAATCATAAAATTAATAAATCAGCATTAAAGTATCTCTAATGATAAATAAGTTATAAAAAATAAATAATATTTATAAGAATTTTTTGAATAAGACAGATGGTCAAACATGATGTATAAATAAAAAACCTAAAACGACACTATTTTTTGGGACGAAGAGAGTATAAAACAATCATTTTTTTGGTCTCTTACCTCCATATGTCAGCTAACTATGCACTATATTTAAGTTCCGTTCCAGCAAACAATACGATCAATCTCCTGTGCCAGCAAACAATGACATGGATTTGCTTGATCATTACTATATATGTTTAATTGTTACCGCGCAAACTTTGACAGGTGAGAAACACAATAATTGAACTTAAGGGTGGGCACGATAGATATGTGTTTGAAAGTGAAAGGTTTTTGGTTAGGTCTCGCCCTCCATCAATACGATCAATAACATAATCCCCTCAGAGTACTGTAGCCACAAAAAATATGTGAAATATCTGTGTAACGTCAAGTCAATAAAGCAAACATAAGGTACCCAAGCACCATGGTCAAGACTTTATAAATGAGAAGAAAGCAGCAGTAGCAGCGGATGCAAACCAGCGCCACCCACCCACCCACCCACCCACTGTCCCAAAATGCCTGAGTGGAATTATAGGTTTGGACTCGGTCAATTATTTTCCTAAGTTTGACTAACTTTGTTTTAAAAAAATATCATAATGTATATATGCCTCAAAACCTATATGACAACTAGTGTTATAATACTTATTTGGTATTAAAAATATCAGGTACCGTAGAAATGTCATCGCCAGTTCAGAAACCCTCTTGACCACCGGTTTTTGTTGGTTAATCTTGTGTTCCCCGATGATGTAGTTGTCAAGGTGAAGACGGTTCGGTAAGATCGTTATTGGAATTTGAATAATCGTGTTGGCGGGAAAAGCGCTTGGAGCCGAGGAGCGTCGAGGGAGCGGGTGACCGCGGACACGACGACGAAGCAGTTCCTCGTGAGTGTGTTTCAAGGCAACTTGTATCACAAGTAGCATCGGTTTTCGTTAAGTAAGTGTGCGTACTAGCTATTCGTATAAATAGTTGGATATTTGGAGCGCATGTTAGCGCATCGGTTACTTTGTAATAGTGTTTGGATTCGAGTTAAATCAAGGTGAAAAAAGGCACCGCCACCACGTCGGGTTGCCGTGGTGTTCATCGTGTGTTCATCCAAATTTCATTCTTGTTCTTTGCGCAATCTTGTGTCTAGGCTTAGCCACTTCATGTTCATGCTTGAGATCGATTGATTCCTGGCCAACACGTTGGTATCGAGCCGCTCAATCATCAAGCACAACCACACATAGCGTGTGTCCATGGCGTTGGTGACGAGCGACGGGAGCCGGGGTGATGGAGGTTACTGGCAGCTTTTCCTGACGCTAACATCGACAAACTACACCAGTTGGATTATACGGGTGCAGGCGATCATGGAGGAGCAGGGGTGGTGGGGGATTGTGGAGCCGTCGGAGGAGAACGTGGCACGCGCTCTGACGGAGGCAGAAACGACCAAGGACAAGAAGGTGCGCACACACTTGTTTCAGTGTCTCTCTGATGATCTACTGATGCAAGTTGCGAAGAAGAAGAGTGGGAGAGAGGTTTGGGAGTCACTCAGAGCACGGTTTGTTGGGGCGGAGCGTGTCAGAGATGCGCGTCTACAAACCTTGCAGACAGAGTTTGATGCACTCAAGATGAAGGAGGAGGACACTGTCGACGAGTTTGCTTTGAACTTACAAAGAATGTCGGTTAGATTCAGTAAGCTAGGCGGGACCTTGGAGGATAGAGCCATGGTGAAGAAGTTGTTTGACACCGTGCCTGACAGATTCATCCAAGTCGTGGCCGGGATCGAGCAGAACCAAGACCTGAAGACAATGGAGTTTGATGATGCCATTGGACGCCTCAGGACGTATGAGGAGAGAACTGGCAAGTCAAGAGGAGGGAGATCTGAGAATGGTCAGGTGCTTCTCACTCAAGCTGAGTGGGATGCATGACAGAAGAAGACCGGTGGTGAAGGGTCCGTGGTGGCAAGTCATCGCTCGTGGTCGAGGTAGAGGGCATGGACGTGGTAGAGGCCGGAGTGGCCGAGGTGGACGGGAGATGCGAGGAGCACCGAGAGGAAAGGCAAGAGTCACATCAAGTGTTTCGGATGCAAACTCAATGGCCACTATGCAAACCGTGCCCAAATCAAGAAAGATGAAGAAGCTCATCATGTGAAGGCGGAGATGGAGCCATCGGTGTTGTTTGCTGAGTTAGAGGTGGAGAACCCGGGAGAAGCACTCAACTGAGAGTTCAAGGCAAGTTGTGTCCGAATGGTGGATCCATGCGGCTGAGTTGCATTTTCTTTGCCGAAATGGAGAACCCACAGAGATACCCGGTGTCTAGACAAAGGGAGCAAGCAACCATATGACTGGAGACAAAAGAAAAGTTCGGAGAAATCGACTCTACTTTCTCACGGTAAGGTAAGGTTTGGTGATGGTTCTACCGTTGACATTACCGGTATAGGCTCAATTATGTTCAAAGGAAATGATGGTAATCGGTGGTTACTTAGAGATGTTTATTACATTCCCAAACTTAGAGCAAATTTGATTAGTCTTGGTCAACTAGCCGAGCATGGTCATAGAGTAGTGATGGATGAGGACATTATCGCCAATCCTTGAAAAAAAGCCCACATAGACCGATCATGTGTGTTGAGAGAAGTGGAAATAGACTATACAAAATTGGACTCGGTGTTGGTGAACCCATGCGTTTGTTAGCTAGTGTAGAGGATGAAGGATGGTTGTGGCATGGCAGGTTAGGTCATGTGAACTTTAATGCTTTGAAACAACTAGTTGACAAGGAGATGGCGGTGGAGTGCCACCGATTCGAAAACCGATCAAGTCTGGCAATCATGTTTAGTTGCTAAACGTACTAGATTATCATTTCCTAGAAGTGCATTGTGGAGAGCAGATGAACCATTGGGTTTAGTACATGTTGATTTGTGTGGTCCAATTACACCTACATCTTTTAGTGGAAATAAGTACTTTATGCTTTTTGTTGATGACTGTACAAGATGGTGTTCGGTTTTTATGCTCAAATCTAAGGATGAGGCAAAGAATGCATTTATCAAGTTTAAAGCTCAAGTTGAAAACAATTGCAATGACAAGATCAAGGTGCTTAGGTCTGATAGAGGTGGTGAATTCCTAAATGGAGCACTACAATCTGTTTGTGATCAAGCTGGGATCAAAAGACAGTTCACTGCTCCATACACACCTCAGCAGAATGGTGTGGTGGAGAGAAAAAAAGCAGACATGATGGAAATGACAAGAGCTTTGATGAAAAGCATGAAGATTCCTGGAAGATTTTGGGCGAAGTATATTAGACATGCGGTCTATTTGATCAATAGATTGCCAACTAAAGCAATGGGTTATAGAACACCATATGAGGCATGGAATGGCAAGAGACCACATTTGGGTCACTTGAGAATTTTTGGATGCAAAGGTCATGTCAAAACAAAGTGAAGCCTTATTTGAAGAAACCGGATGACAGATGTAAACTGTTGGCGGTCACTATCATACAAATTATACCGCCAACTTAGTTATATAACATAAGAAATAATGTGCTTTTACCATACGAACCTTTGCTATTAATCTAGTTCCACTTGTATTCGTAGAAAATATATTTTGCGACATAAACATGGAAACAGGTGAGAGTACGCCAAATAAAGGTGAAAAGCGCACATCAAAGACTATGCTTTGTCCAAGGGGAAAGCTAACAGGCCAAACCATGTCAATCAAGCCCAAGAAGTGGAAACCCAACTTGAGTTCGGGTCCGGTTTGGACCCACAGACCACCCCGGAGTATTTTGGGCATAACTTTCTCATACGAACTCCGAAAGTGATCCACCCACCGTTGGAAAGCTAACGACGAGACCTACGAGCCCACAAAATTTGAGGCCCAACGGACCAAGTTTGGCGGCGATCGCCGCAGGTGCGGCGCCCGCCGTGGGACAAGCCCCGATCCCGCCGCGGCGTTTTTGCTGGACACGCGTCCCAGGAGGGGAAGGCGGTTGCATGGGGTGTTTTTCGCGTTGGCGCCAAAGATTTCCCACCAAACTTCCGAAAGTCCCCAAGAACAAGGAGAACCCTCCATTTCCCTCCTCCTTTCCCTATATAAAGAGGCCCATACCCCTCCTTGTAACTCACCAATTCAAAACCAATTCACTCATCCCTCACTCATTCACATTCAATAAAAGGAATCCCACATTCCTTCATCATGTGATCCATCACTTTCGCCCGCATTCCTTCGGGAATTACACTCCACGTCTCACATATAGGGTGGTTTAGAGAGTGCCAAGAGACTCGGGGGAGTGAGAGAGATGCAAGGTAGAGAGGAAGAGAGGAGTAGCGACCCCGCGGTCTTTTCACCGTCGAGTGCCGGATCTGTCGGCTCCCCGCGTCCCCTACCTTGTACCTCTACGGGTAACTTTACGGCTTGGTGAGAGTTATTCGTGTCTTACTTTCAGTATCATTCTTAAGTTCCATGCTATCATTTATTATATTGAGAATTATGGGATCGTTGTTTGCCCTTGTGGTAAATGCTCTAGTAGAGGGCCCCTAATAGAGACGGGATCCCCTGATCGACGCTAGAGTAGTGACAAGTAACGTAGACGTGGTGTCTAAGTTATGAATCACCCTCGTTTGCTCCGCAATCCACGGTAGTGAGGTAGGGGATAGGTGGTGACAGCCCTATTCGCCCATTGTACTCCCCACGTCCGCCTGTGTGTAGTAGAGCAAGAGGCCGACATCGCTATGCGGACCAAGTGCACTCGGATGCCCGGCAATACTCGATTAATAGACAGAGTAGCCCCGACTTAATCTAAGTGCTGAAAGAACACATCACTCCTAGGATCACCTCCTATGCTTGACCCTTGATATCTAGAAGAACAGGACTTAGCTCCCGTTCCTCGTGGAAATTCGACACCGAATACTTCTAGGTGAAGTGCTACAACGGTACTTTCCGCGGCGGACTTTGTTTGCTACGCTAAGAAATACCAACAAGCATTTCGGGCGCCGTTGCCGGGAACGGTTGTCGTTATAGTTTGTGAAACCTAGTATATCAAGTGTGAGCCCTTACCCCTCGGCATTCTTTTATTTTTTTCTTTTCTTTTTAATTATGGAGCAACCCCTTCAAAACCTTTTCGCTCCTAAGGGCGAGCTCTTAGAACCATATCAATCTTCGAAGCCAATCACAAACTTCAAGATTTGAGCTCCGCCCGGCTTTATAGCCATGGTTCAGGTCCAAACATTTTCAGGCTTGAAATTGGAAAACCCATTGATAGAGCATCCGTCTTACTTCTTGTGACATAACTACTGGAGGGTCATTTTCACATAAAAACCCAAATGGAAGGAGGAGCTTTCCTAAACCATATTTTTGAGAATACTCTCCCTCTAGAACCCATCCGAGTAGAACCCAAGCGCATCAAAGGGAAGTCTCTTCTACCGCTGTTCTTAACCCGATACACCTATAGAGAGACCCTTGCCCGAACCAAAACCAAAGGGGACCGCATGGTAGGATCTCCTGTTTTTCGAGGCCGACCTTGCCGAGGGATTCAAGACACCTCGAATACCGAACAATAGAAGAAACCATCAATCCCGACCGATCCTCGAAACACTCTTCGATGAACATTTTTCCATGACTCTATTGAGGATTGGTGGAGGTCATGTATAACCTTGCTATGGGTATAAACTTTCAAATCCCTTGCACTAAAATGTGATAAGGAATCCTTTAGAACCCAAACAACACGGGCTTTTGCCAAGAACCCATACATGACCGAATTCTTCTCGCACAAGAATGTAAAAAGGTTTTTTACATTTTTGACATGTAAAAAAAAAAAGAGAGTCCTAGGTGCAGCTTGAGCCAGCTTACTATGTTAATACACGCTGGCCTAGACCTGTCATTACCCGAGTATATATTTTCACATATCTTTTCGTTCGGTCCCGACATAGACACGCCCTACGCATTGACATGACCACCGGGAGGGATATTTATCGATGAAATTACGATGGAAGCACACTTCTCCCATCGTAAAACACAAACCCCACCAAAACCAGGGGCATGTCAAGCTTTTGAGAAGCCCTCATCGTAGAACCCGCACCTTTACCATCCTTAGGATCGACCGTTGAGACATCACAAACACCGAAGGAAAATTCATCCTTCAAAGTTTCCAATTGAATTCGGGAATTATGGCCATACCTCGAACCTCTTTTTGCACGTAAAACCCCACAACAAATTAAGTTTTCCCTAAAGCTAAACCATCAACAAAATGGTCATTGGAAGTGAAATGTTCTTCCCTCAAGCAATTCAGATTCTTTCACCTTCCAACATCATTACTTGTTTGTTAAAGGGAACTTTTTGAAAAAAAAAAAAAAGACTTATCTTTGAGTGTTGTGGGATTGCGAGGGCCGTGCCATTAAAGATTGACAAAAGCCGAGGTGTTCTTAGGTCCCTATATCTTTCCCATCCTCAACTTCAAACTTTTGAAAGGCTACCCACTCAAAGACCTTGTTCATATATATATAAAAAAAAAAACCTATGGGAGCCTTGATGAAAAGTTGGGGGAAGGTTGCTTATGCCACTCCAAACCCATATCCGAAAAAGTCCAAAGGGCAAAGCAACATCCCAAGCATGATATGTCGAGGAGGCGGTTAATAACTCCATTCGATTCACCAAAGTTGCTCTCGCATCTTCGCGCAACGAAACACCTGTCACCCTCGCCGAACACAAGCCACGCCCCTCGCGGCGGCAAAACGCTGCCCTTGACATTGGTCGAGATGCAACATTTGTCCTTCATGACATACCTTTTGGGGATAAGAACTCATGTGCCATGGACATGCCCAAGGCACCAACTCTAGAGACCAAGAAAGAAACCGTTAATGAGCATGAAAAGTTTTCTTTTTTGGGATTCCTCATGTTTCATGCTCACTTCTTTGGATCTCTAGCGCTTGCCTCACTTGTGACCACGTGCTCCTACTAGGATCACAACTTCCTCTTGATCCTCGTTTACAAACTTTTCAAGTGGATGGTTGTGGATGTCTTCGCCTATCACAAGTTTTGTCGATATCGTAGTGGCACGATGGCACTAACCTTGCAAAAATTGATCTTAAATGGATAATGCTCGTGGAGAAGCTAGGAACTTCACCACCCTTGATAGCTCGAAGAAGAATTCCCATGGTCAAGCTTATGACCATAAACAAAGCACCGTGTGGAGATAACCCGGACCGTAAAAAAAAAAAAAAAAGAATGAATAATTCTCTCTAGTTGTTTTCAAAAAAAAAAAAAAAAGAAAAGAGAAAGCAAAAAAAAAAAGTTTTTCTCTTTCTCTTATTAATAAAAGCAAGAACGTGTTACCAAGTTAGTATGCACCTTCGGGGTATTCTTGTCGCTAACCATTTCCTGGGAGATCGATTAAGAAGATCAAAAGAGGCACGCAATGCTTGAGAACATAGGGTCCACATCAACAAGAAACTTTGATGCTCATGGATAATGGGACATGCTAAACGGGAGATCGATTTTTGCACACTTGACTTTTACACAAAAGTCCAAGTGTGGGGGGAAAGATGGTGAGTCTCAAGTTCCATCCACCAAGGGGTCATAAAAAAAAGACGATGTCACCCTGCCTTGCTGAAAAAAAAGGGAGAAGAAAGAAAAGAATAAAAAAGAGAGAGAAAAGAATTGAAAAAAAAGAAGTGAAAAAAAAAAAAGGAATTATAAAAAAAAAGAGAGTTGTCAAAAAGAAAAAAAATATATATAGAAAAAAAATGTAGAAGAGGAGAGGAGAAGGTTGGCACCACATGATCAAGATGAATACAATGTGCCACCTAACTCCACCCTTCATCGCTTCAACAAGCAAGAAGGGCTCGCCTCTCGCCCTTTGCGCCACCATCAAGGCCCATGGCCCACACATACATCGTGTGTGTGTGGCCTAATAACCTTGAGAAGCGCCTGACATGGACATCATGCAAACCGTAGCAACATTTTTGACACTTCATCCATTAACGTTACCGGTAAGTACATCCAAGTATGCAAAGAAAATAAATGTTCACCAACACTCTTCACTCGTTTCTCTCCATAAAAACCAGAACTTTATTCTTCCTATGTTTATTATATCAATTGCTTCGAGTTTGGGTGTACCCTACATGGTACCATGTACATCCATAGGTCCTTTTAAATTAAGCATGGTGCTTAGGTTAAAATGGCCTTCTTTAATCAAGTTTCGACATGGTGTTGAAATTTGGTTAATGAACTAGAATAGTTGTTATGATCAACGGGAGTATCTTGTGTTGGAGATGAGTTAAGGCTATGTTTACATTGTTCCTTTATGTTAGCCTTGCGCGAGTCATGTTGAGATGAACAAATTAAAATAAAAGGAAATAAATAAATAAATAAAAATTTTCCATGGTGTTTAAAACCTGTAGAACAATATGTTTGTTTTTGTTTTGTTTTCTTTGTTTGAATAAAACCAGGTACAAGAATAAGTGTGGGGAGATCTCTCAAGCATACAATCACACCCATCCGAGATCTCCCAACACAATGCACAATCATCAAGCAATTCACGATGGAGAAGGACGGGACAAACGACTACCATTAACTCCTTCCTCTTCAAACGACGGTTTGTGCAAAACTCTCGCTCTCACATCTCCCAAAAAGTTTTGAATGTTTAAATTTGAACACATCAACAAAACAAACCTTTTTGGATGCACACTTGTTCCTTTTGTCTTTTCTGTCTTTATAATTTGTCAAAGGAACAAGTGTGGGGAGAAACCTACACATACTCTACATAAAGTAAAAATTCAAATCCTTACACATTCCCCCTTTTAACAAGATTTAAATATATGATCATTAAAAAGATTTAATCATCCTTGAGCTCCACCTCATTAAATCTCTCAATATCTTTTAGTCAACATATATTTTATTTCTCACTAAAAGAAAAAAATGTGGATGCTCCATCTCCATGCTATCCTTTGATAAAAATTTGCATACTCTTTATTCCTTGCTAATATTCCTATGCCTTGTGAAAAATCTATCATAGGGACCCCATGTTATCTAAGTAATTGGAATATGTGATATAGCTGGATAATTTGAACCTTGCTCTTTTATATGAACTTGGGATTTGTTTTCAAAAATTCAAAATTCAAATAGCATGCTCCTCAATGATATGCAAATTCCTACCGAGCCATACTGAAGTTTATCAAATGCAAAACCTACCATATATATATGCTACTTATCTTTGCATTGAGCTTGTGTCAAGTCTTGTTGACCCTTGTTGAGATAGTTGTCATGCCCCCAAGATCAAGATCACGTACACGCCACATATATATCCTATTCCTACAATGGGAATACGCTAAAACATGCTTTCGTCCACCATACCAAAAATCTCTTACTCCTACCCCGGGTAGACAAAAAAAAAAAAAAAAAAGAGACATCTTAGAAATAAAATACTCCATGCTCTACCAGATAGTGATCTCTCTATATATTTGTGGTTCAAAGAGACATGGCTATGAAAAATATAGGGACACATGAAGGTCCCATGAAAAAAAAAGTTGGACACATGAAGGTCCAATAGTTCAATGAAAAAAAAAAAAAGATGAGCACATGAAGGCTCATGCAAAAAAGATAGCCATGTTCTCAAGAATAAAGTTTTCATAAGAGAGAGATCACTCATATCAAGGAGTATAGTATATATAGTATAGGTTCCACTATATCATATCCACACACATGCACTTCTTGATCTAGGGTATGTTGACACTTGTTATCATATAAAATTTTTAATTAATTAAACATGAGAAAGGGGTATAAATAATAATAACAACCTAGAATAGGGTGTCACTAACATAATTCCATCAGTTTTGGTAAAGTTGTGATTTGCAGGGACTTAACAGAAAATCAGCAGAGATGACGTGGCATACAGCCGACGTAACGCAACGCAATCCAACTCCGAAACAAGTCTAGAAGGCTTCGGATTAATCCCGACGTGAACTAACTTCGGAACCAAGAAATACATCATCTAGAAGACTCCAGAACACGCGACGCACGACGGGACCCAGAGGGGAGCACCCCCTGGGCCGATCGGCCCAATAGTTAGGCCGATCGGCCCCCCCAGGGCGCCGACTCTGCTCTGCTTCGGGAAGCTTCCTCCACCGCCTCTAAGACTCGATCTAAACCGGTTGATTTGAGTCGGTTTGATCCGAGGGCGACGGTAGAAGTGCGGGATTGATTCAAGGTTAATACCACATCGCCTAATGAAGATGGAGAGACAGACGAAGACCGATATATTAGGACCCCTAGACCCCCCTTCTTAGATCATCAAGTTCTATAACAAAGATATTTCTAATTAAAATACCAAGTCATATTCAACGCTAGAGAAACATCGCTTTCGGAAGAGTAGCAATCAAGATTAGAACTAGTAGGAAGGGAGAAATCCGCCCGATCGTCGGAGGCCCAGCTCAAGATCAGGCCTCGTTCTTGTAAGTTCTTCATTGTAAGTAGTTTTCAAGTCCCAGACACATGCTTAATATGAATATCTTGATCATGTTTATATTTGAGATTATTTGTTCTAGTATTTACTTTAATTACACATTTAGCATAGTTGAATTACTGTTATGTTCATGCATGGATTCGTATAGCGCTCATCATCTAGATCGGAAGGTGAGTGGTAGAGATGATGTAATCATGGTGATTAGATCTTATTTACCTGCGTTTGCACCCTATGTGCCGGGTCGTGTGGTAGATCGTGGTGGTGACAGCACCATTGAGTCCTTTGCAATCCACCCCCCGTATGTAGGCCTAGCGGATGTTAGATTTCGGGTTGTTCTAAGTTTCGGCCTTAGTCTTCACGGATTCTGTCCTCATGTCTGGATTTAATTAGTCTTTCTTCGATGATTGTTATTTGTATTGCATAATTAGGTAGATCCTAACATTTAGTTTAGAGTTACATATTGGAGTTTCTAATGCTAGCTAGCCTATGAATTGCTATCGTCCATTGTTAGACACTTTCTCGCCAACCAACGTGATTTTTGGTCAAATCTGTTTATCTAGAACTTTATCATTATCTTTACTATGAACTTTGATCCTTGCTTAAGTAATTGATGAGATTAATGCTGATGTCTTGCACATGAGAGATGGTTAGATTAAGATCTATGCTTAGTTAATTCAAGATAACAGACTTCTTTCCCTGTGGTAGAATATAAATTCAAGACCTGGTTATTACTCCTGGTTAAAATGCTACAATGGTATATATTCATATCTGTGCGCTTGCGGATACCCAGTTATAATTGTTTATTTACTTATTAAGAAGTTATCAAGGCATAGTACGAATATTATATTCCTTGCATATTAGTAGTTTAACTATAGGGATGACAACCTTTTCGGATATGCTATGAACTGCAATGAATATTTCTTTTTAAGTTTTATCTGAAGCAACATCTGATATTCTTTCTAGATGCCATTACTAGTTAGTGACATTAGAAATACCAACAAGCATTTTTTTGGCGCTGTTGCGGGAAAAGAAAGTCTATAGCCCAATAAAATAAAAACATATAGGATTAACATGCATGCATCTCTCATACGCATCGATTAATTTTATCAATTGCTTAAACAAGTATACCCTTGTTATTATTCTTCCTATCTTTTGCGGGGTAATGTATGAAAAGGAATCTTCCCGAAAACTTCCAATCGATCCAGAAAAAACTTTTGAAGGAGGCAAGATCCAAGTTGAAATCTCAACCCAAGAACACTACCTCGGAAGACTCCTCCACCGTGCGTAGCTTAGCACCAATTTTTGAAGACATGGCAAACAAGACCCTTCGCGAATACTCGCACCGACTACGGCCAACATCCGCGACCGACCCGACAATCGATGTGGGAGACAAAGCTTTTGAGCTCAAGCCCGCACTCATCAACATGGTACAAGCTAGCCAATTCTGTGGAAAAGCTCATGAAGATGCCAATGCTCACCTACAATACTTCTTAGAGATTTGTGGCACCTTCACTATCAAAGATGTCTCAAGTGATGCAATCCTACTTCGTCTCTTCCCATTCTCACTCTTGGGACGAGCGAGCAAAGTGGTTCTACGCCAACAAAGACAAACTCACTACTTGGGCACTTTGCTCTATCGCCTTCCCCGGCAAAATTCTTCCCTATAGGCAAAACCAACGCCTTACGAGGGAAAATCTCAAGCTTTCAGCAAGAACACGATCAACTGTTCCAGAGGCGTGGGAACGCTTTCAAGACTACATCACGTAATGCCCACACCATGGAATGGAGAACTGGTTACTCATGCGGACCTTCTACCACGGGCTTAACAACAACACCCGTGAGACCATGGACGCCGCCGCTGGGGGTGCTTTCCTATCACTTACACTGAACCAAGCTACGACCTTGTGGAGAAGATGGCGTCAAACCAAGCTTGGAATGAGGACCGCCAACCCCCGCAAGAAAGAGAGAGGAATGCACCAGCCGAAAGAGGTAGATATGCTCAGTCCGGCCAAAATGGACTTAATTATGAAGAAGCTTGAAGACAAAGCTCCCGAGAAGAAGGAAGTCATGCAACTCTTCGATTCCCCGCATGACATGTGAAGAATGTGGCAACATCGACACTCGGGCAGCCACCGTCCCCGAGCTAGAAGAGGACGTGAACTACATCAACAATAACAACAACCAAAGATCGCCCTCCGAATCAACAATGGAGTCAACAGAGACCCAACTACCAAGGTAATTATTCAGGTAACTATCAAGGTAATAACTCTTTCAATAATTTCCCACCTTTAAGAGAGTTAGTACAAAACCAAGGTAGACTTATGGATAATCTATCTAAGAAGTTAGCTTCCAATGATAAAATGCTAGAAACTATTAGTACTAAAATGGAAAGCTTTTCTTCTGCAATAAAGAACCAAAGATAGCTTTAATAAAATGATAGAATCACAATTATCCCACCGGCTTTATCTGCTCCTATGCCTAACCCAGGTAAGATTCCGGGTCAACCGGAAGAATTAGAATCTGCAAATCTTGTCGATATTTACTATGCAGGTATGCGGACCACCTACTCAAACAAGAAATTCAATTGTGTCGACTGGGGAATGCCCGCTAAGAAAGAAGATCCAGGAAGACCAGTCGTCACCATCAACATAGGCGCCCGCACCTACAACGCACTCATCGACTTCGGCTCAAGTGTCAACATCATGCCTAAGGTAAACCTTGAGCCAGATTCAGAATTAGTATACACAACCATGTGCCTACAACTTGCAGATCAATCGTTATGCTACCCTGAGGGTATTCTAGAGGACGTGTGCCTTTACATCGGTAAGCTATACGTGGCCACCGACTTTGTGGTCCTGGATATGGGTAAAGGTAAGAACGCCCCGATCATTCTGGGCCGCCCTTTTCTGGCTACCACCAAGGCAATCATCTACGCCGACACCGCGAAGATCGTCTTCACAGTTAATGGACAGAGGGAGAGATTCAACTGCAAACACAAGACCTTAGCTCCCCCTGCTCCAACCGTACCACTACCGTACCCTGAAGTACACATACCAGCCGCCGAGAAGAGGATAAAAAGAAGAAGCAGAACAAGAACAATCGTCAACCTCGACCACACGTAGAACGAGTCTTGATGATCAATCAAGTCAACTCAAAGACGCAAGACTCGGCGCAATCAACCACCGCAGAGAGAAGCTAGACGACCCCGAGTTCCGGCAATCCACCGCTCCCATTAATCAATGGAACTTATACAACCGTCTGCGACACGGGATCAGGGCATCAACCTAATGTCAAAGGTAACGTATAAATTAATCTATGGTAATCTGCCTTTGTGTTCCACCTATGTACTATGCAAGTAGTTGGCGGATCAAACACACCGATTCCCTAAGGTATTGTGCTAAAACGTACCGGTCAAGATCAAAGACGGCTATGTCCTCACCGACTTCTTAGTCATGGACACGGGAGACGAAGAACAAGATCCTCCCATAATACTTGGAAGGCCGTTCCCGAATACTACAAGAGCAATCATTTACATCGGGGCGGGGCGAAATCCAGTTCCATATTCAAGGTAAAAAGGTGCGCCGCTTCTTTAATACTTATACTAACTATGAACAGCCCAAAGAAGGACCAAGAGCCAGAAGCGTCTCCAAAGACTACAAAGGAAGCTGGACTCAAAGATGGAGCACATTGAGAGGATAGAAAAAGACATCCAAGAAAAGTACACTCAGCTCCTACCAATCTTGAATGATGCACCAACTACACCGGAGAGGTCTCCACCAAAGAAGCAATCTTGGAAGAAGAAAGAAGCTGCTAAGAAGAGCAACAAGAATACACCTTCGGAGACCCAACCAGCGCCGGCATCAACAAATGAACAATCGACTTCTGCGGCTACTTCGTCTACGCCCACCTACGAGATCATTGAAGGAACCATACCAGGTACAACATTTATACGGGGGCCCATAGACGACACCACGCCATGGGAGTAAGTGCTCTCTAAACTCTTGCCGAGAGGAGACCCCGAAAGAGGAGCAGATTCCAAGGATGAACGAAAAGGACTACTTCAAGATCTAGCTTGGGGAGAGCACCCCATTTATCACGATAAGTATTATTACCCTATGTCTTTAAATTTTAGCTAGTTATATTTGCTTAGAGCTAATGAGTCTTATTTAATGTGTCTTAGTTAAAGAGTCTTAGTGTTAAAGAGTCAAATAAATAAAGTGCTAGAACTTGTTAGACTACTTTCTTCCTATTAATTATGATCTTGATAATATGTGCTAAGGAAATGATGAATAGTTGTCCGCCTTAATTCCTCTTAAAAGTACTTACACTTTGGACTTAGATTCTCCTGAAGCTTTAAATGTTTAATTTGCTCTAAACCCAACACTGTGGGAAGCACATGCTTGATCTGAGTCTTAGCATTAAAAGATAATAGTGCATAAAAAGTTGAGCTACTGTTTATCATATTCTTAGAGATACTTGACTCCTGGTTTTTATCTTTAAAAATTATAAAATTACATGATGAGTCCTTAGTTATGACCCTTAAGAGTATTCCATCAAGATCATCCCACTCCACCAATACGCTGCTTCTAACTCGGAAGTACGCATCCCCATATTTCACTTAGCCGTTAGCCATAAAAATATTTAATAGAGCTCTTGCAATCTTTAGATATGTCTCTCTCAATGTTTTATATAGGCTGGGCTACATTCGAAAAAAAAAAAAAAAAAGAGAGAGAAGTAGAAAAGAAAAAGTGAGACGAGAGAGGGAGAGTAACGGACAAAAGTCATACTAGGCGAGAAGGGCCTACCTCCCTAATAATAAAAAAATAATAAATTTAGAGATGAATAATGGACACGTGTCCGGGGGGGTGAGCAGGGCCCACATCTCTAAGGAGAGAGAAAAAATGGACACAAGTTCAGGGAAAAGCCCACCTCTCCAAGAATGGACAGCCCAGATCCTAGCAATTTTTAGAAAGAGGGATATAGACTAGAGATGCTTGAGAAGAAAAATACTAGAAAAAGGCTAAAGGCTATTTACTACCTTTCATCCTCATCCACTTCACCACTATCATCCCACTATGTATGTCCTACCACTTGTGTAACTCCACTACGAACCATCTACTTAAGGGGGGTCATACATAGGATCTCTGAAGTTTTCTTTTGAAAAATATTGCAAAACCCCGTGATGATAGTTGATCAAAGAATTTGAGACATGGTACTTAACTTGATTGTTTTATCTTGCTTATGATTCGTGACAAGGCTACGCCCCATGGTAAACAGGTAAGAGTAATCTGGTTAAGAGGAGAATTTATTTTTTAAAAACACAGTACTTTTTGAGGTATGAAAGCGTAGTAGCAACTCCTGATCCTACTATAGCATGTAGCTTTGCTAGGGACTAGCAAAGGGTAAGCTTGGGGGAGTTTGTTGACACTTGTTATCATATAAAATTTTTAATTAATTAAACATGAGAAAGGGGTATAAATAATAATAACAACCTAGAGTAGGGTGTCACTAACATAATTCCATCAGTTTTGGTAAAGTTGTGATTTGCGTGGACTTAATGTAAAAATCAGCAGAGATGACGTGGCATACAAAATGACGTAACGCAACGCAATCCAACTCCGAAACAAGTCTAGAAGGCTTCGGATTAATCCCGACGTGAACTAACTTCGAACCAAGAAATACATCATCTAGAAGACTCGAAACACGCGACGCACGACGGGGACCCGGAGGGGAGCACCCCCGGGCCGATCGCCCAATAGTTAGGCCGATCGCCCCCCCAGGGCCCGACTCGCTCTGCTTCGGGAAGCTTCCTCCACCGCCTCTAAGACTCGATCTAAACCGGTTGATTTGAGTCGGTTTGATCCGAGGGCGACGGTAGAAGTGCGGGATTGATTCAAGGTTAATACCACATCGCCTAATGAAGATGGAGAGACGACGAAGACCGATATATTAGGACCCCTAGACCCCCTTCTTAGATCATCAAGTTCTATAACAAAGATATTTCTAATTAAAATACCAAGTCATATTCAACGCTAGAGAAACATCGCTTTCGGAAGAGTAGCAATCAAGATTAGAACTAGTAGGAAGGGAGAAATCCGCCCGGATCGTCGGAGGCCAGCTCAAGATCAGGCCTCGTTCTTGTAAGTTCTTCATTGTAAGTAGTTTTCAAGTCCCGCACACATGCTTAATATGAATATCTTGATCATGTTTATATTTGAGATTATTTGTTCTAGTATTTACTTTAATTACACATTTAGCATAGTTGAATTACTGTTATGTTCATGCATGGATTCGTATAGCGCTCATCATCTAGATCGGAAGGTGAGTGGTAGAGATGATGTAATCATGGTGATTAGATCTTATTTACCTGCGTTTGCACCCTATGTGCCGGGTCGTGTGGTAGATCGTGGTGGTGACAGCACCATTGAGTCCTTTGCAATCCACCCCCCGTATGTAGGCCTAGCGGATGTTAGATTTCGGGTTGTTCTAAGTTTCGGCCTTAGTCTTCACGGATTCTGTCCTCATGTCTGGATTTAATTAGTCTTTCTTCGATGATTGTTATTTGTATTGCATAATTAGGTAGATCCTAACATTTAGTTTAGAGTTACATATTGGAGTTTCTAATGCTAGCTAGCCTATGAATTGCTATCGTCCATTGTTAGACACTTTCTCGCCAACCAACGTGATTTTTGGTCAAATCTGTTTATCTAGAACTTTATCATTATCTTTACTATGAACTTTGATCCTTGCTTAAGTAATTGATGAGATTAATGCTGATGTCTTGCACATGAGAGATGGTTAGATTAAGATCTATGCTTAGTTAATTCAAGATAACAGACTTCTTTCCCTCGTGGTAGAATATAAATTCAAGACCTGGTTATTACTCCCGGTTAAAATGCTACAATGGTATATATTCATATCTCGTAAACTAATGGATACCCGCTATAATTGTTTATTTACTTATTAAGAAGTTATCAAGGCATAGTACGAATATTATATTCCTTGCATATTAGTAGTTTAACTATAGGGATGACAACCTTTTCGATATATGCTATGAACTGCAATGAATATTTCTTTTAAGTTTTATCTGAAGCAACATCGATATTCTTTCTAGATGCCATTACTAGTTAGTGACATTAGAAATACCAACAGGGTATGCCATCTTTCTCCTTGGATCCAAGCTTTGTCCTAGCAAAATATGCAGAGTAAGTATGCCTTCATATCTTTTCCCTACCCAAAGATCCATATAAGCTTTTTAGAAGTAGAAAAGAAAGAAGGCAAAACTCTCATATGCCTCGGTGAGGAACCGCACACAAATATTTGAGTGATCCGAAAGTGAATCATTCGAGGAGCAAGGCTATATTTACATTTTCAAAATCATATGAAAACCCAAGTTCCTGCACTTATCTGAAGCAAGGGAATTTGAATCCATGATTGTTCCATAATTCAATTACCCAAGATTAATGTGGTAGACACAACAAATTTCACAAGTGCCGGTGAAGCCTGGAATAACTTGTATGCAGGTTTTATTTCATCGAGGTAAACCCACCTAGTCTTGCACTTTACTCGAGGACGAGTAAAGACTAAGTGTGGGGAGTTGTTGGCGGTCACTATCATACAAATTATACCGCCAACTTAGTTATATAACATAAGAAATAATGTGCTTTTACCATACGAACCTTTGCTATTAATCTAGTTCCACTTGTATTCGAAGAAAATATGTTTTGCAGACATAAACATGGAAACAGGTGAGAGTACGCCAAATAAAGGTGAAAAGCGCACATCAAAGACTATGCTTTGTCCAAGGGGAAAGCTAATAGGCCAAACCATGTCAATCAAGCCCAAGAAGTGGAAACCCAACTTGAGTTCGGGTCCAGTTTGGACTGCAGGACCACCCCGGAGTATTTTGGGCATAACTTTCTCATACGAACTCCGTTTCTAGTGATCCACCCACCGTTGGAAAGCTAACGACGAGACCTACGAGCCCACAAAATTTGAGACCCAACGGACCAAGTTTGGCGGTGACCGCCGCAGGTGCGGCGCCCGCCGTGGGACAAGCCCCCCGATCCCGCCGCGTTTTTGCCCGGACACGCGTCCGAGGAGGGAAGGCGGTTGCATGGGGTGTTTTTCGCGTTGGCGCCAAAGATTTCCCTAAAACTCCGAAAGTCCCCAAGAACAAGGAGAACCCTCCATTTCCCTCCTCCTTTCCCTATATAAAGAGGCCCATACCCCTCCTTGTAACTCACCAATTCACAAACCAATTCACTCATCCCTCACTCATTCACATTCAATAAAGGAATCCCACATTCCTTCATCATGTGATCCATCACTCGCCCCGCATTCCTTCGGGAATTACACTCCACGTCTCACATATAGGGTGGTTTAGAGAGTGCCAAGACACTCAGTGGGAGTGAGAGAGAATGCAAGGTAGAGAGGAAGAGAGGAGTAGCGACCCCGCGGTCTTTCGGCTGTCGGAGTGCCGGATCTGTCGGCTCCCGCCTCCCTACCTTGTACCTCTACGGGTAACTTTACGGCTTGGTGAGAGTTATTCGTGTCTTACTTTCAGTATCATTCTTAAGTTCCATGCTATCATTTATTATATTGAGAATTATGGGATCGTTGTTTGCCCCTGTGGTAGATGCTCTAGTAGAGGGCCCCTGATAGAGACGGGATCCCCTGATCGACGCTAGAGTAGTGACAAGTAACAGACGTGGTGTCTAAGTTATGAATCACCCTCATTTGCTCCGCAATCCACGGTAGTGAGGTAGGGGATAGGTGGTGACAACCCTATTCGCCCATTGTACTCCTCCACGTCCGGTTGTGTGTAGTAGAGCAAGAGGCCGGCATCGCTGGCGCATCAAGTGCACTCTGGATGCCCGGTAATACTCGATTAATAGACAGAGTAGCCCCGACTTAGTCTAAGTGCTTGAAAAAGAACACATCACTCCTAGGATCACCTCCTATGCTTGACCCTTGATATCTAGAAGAACAGACTTAGCACCCGCTCCCCGTGGAAATTCGATACCTGGAATACTTCTAGGTGAAGTGCTACAACGATACTTTCCGTGCGCTTGCGGACTTTGCTGCTTACGCTGAGAAATACCAACATAAACCAATGGTGTACTTTGGAATAGAGGAGGGTAGTAAAGCTCACAGGATGTTTGATCCTCAATCTAACAGAATTGTGGTTAGCAGGGATGTAGTGTTTGAGGAGACAGTGAAGTGGGACTAGGATGCTACTGAAACTGAGGATATTTCAGTTGAAATTGAGATGGGGGAGTGGTATTTGCATTCTGAGGGAAATGTTGAGCAAAATGTTCAGAATGGGATTCATAATGATCATAGTGTTGAGCTGAATGGAGGTGGAAGCAGTGCAGAGTCTTCTGTTGTAGGGGGAGAGGCAATCTCTGAAGATGCAGAAATGCAGGTCGACTCTGACCAAAATCCGACAACAGAAAGTGATGCAGAGACACCACTGTCTGCAATTCAGAATCAAGAGTCAGATCAGGAAATGACTGACACTGTTGATAGTGACAACTATGATGAAACTCCTTTGAGGTTTAGAGATGTAAATGAGATATATCAACACACTAATGTTGTGAGTCTAGGATCAGATTCAGATGATGATGAGGATTCAGATGGAGAGCAACAAAATTCAGAAGATGAGCAGCAGAATAATGCAGTGGAGGCAACTGCATTGCTAGCTATGATGGAGGAGCCATCAAACTACAGTGAAGCAGCTGATGACCCTAATTGGATACAAGCTATGGACAGTGAGATGCAATCAATCTGCAAGAATGGTACTTGGGATCTGGCAAAGTTACCACTAGGGCACAAGGCAATTGGGCTCAAGTGGGTTTTCAAGTTGAAAAGGAATGCAGATGGGGAGGTTGTGAAACACAAAGCTAGATTAGTAGCCAAGGGGTATGTGCAACAACAAGGTGTGGATTTTGAAGAAGTTTTTGCTCCAGTTGCAAGGCTTGACACAATCAGAGTGATCTTAGCAATGGCAGCAAATAGAGGTTGGCAGGTTCATCACCTTGATGTTAAAACTGCTTTTCTTAATGGTGAATTAGAAGAGGAGGTGTATGTTGCACAGCCAGAGGGTTATGTTCAGAAGGGAAAAGAAAACATGGTGCTGAAACTCAGTAAAGCTCTGTATGGGCTTAGACAGGCACCTAGAGCTTGGAACATAAAGCTTGACAAATGTTTGAGAAAACTTGGTTTTAGTAAATGTGCTAGTGAGTCTGCAGTTTACAAGAGGGGTGTTGGAAGAGGTGCAGTAATTCTTGGAGTATATGTCGATGACTTAATTGTGACTGGTGCAGATCTGTCAGAAATTGATTGGTTTAAGAAAGAAATGACTTCACAATTTGAGATGAGTGATTTGGGGTTACTATCATTTTATCTGGGAATAGAAGTGAAGCAACAGCATGATCATATCACAATTAGGCAGGGAAGCTATGCAAAGAAGATACTGACACAGTTTGGTATGGGTGATTGTAATCCAAACTAAGTTTCCTATGGACCCCGGAGCAAAAAGCTAGATGCGCACAAACATGGGGAGAGAGTTGATGCAACTGAATACAGAAAAGTAATTGGTTGTCTGAGGTACTTGTTGCATACAAGACCTGATCTTTCTTACTCAGTTGGGATTGCTAATAGATTTATGGAAAAGCCCACCATGAAACACAGAAATGCAGTAAAGCTGATTCTGAGGTATTTACAAAGGACACTTGACTATGGTTTGGTGTATACACAAAACAAGTCAAGAGGTGTTGGTTGGATATTCAGATAGTGATGTGGGTGGTGACCTTGTTGGAAGAAGAAGCACAGGGGGAATGGCTTTTTACCTGAATGAGAGTTTGGTGACTTGGTGTTCATTCAAGGAGAAAACAGTGGCCATATCATCCTGTGAAGCTGAATTCATGGCAGCTACAGAAGCAGCAAAGCAAGCATTGTGGCTTAGAACATTGCTAAGTGAGCTGGTAGCTGAGAAAAGAAAGAAGGTGGTGCTGTTTGTGGATAACAACTCGGCCATTGCTCTGATGAAGAACCCAGTGTTCCATGGGCGCAGCAAGCATATAGATATCAAGTATCACTTCATTAGAGAGTGCATTGAGCGTGGTCGATTCTCGTGAAAAGAGTCTGGACAAATGAACAGAGAGCAGATGCATTGACAAAGCCACTGCCTGCAGTAAAGCTGAGTGTCATGATCCATCTGTTGGGAGTTCGTAAGCTCGGTGATCATCAAGATTAAGGGGGAGATTGTTGGTTAATCTTGTGTTCCCCGATGATGTAGTTGTCAAGGTGAAGACGGTTCGGTAAGATCGTTATTAGAATTTGAATAATCGTGTTGGCGGGAAAAGCAGTTGGAGCCGAGGAGCCGCCGGGGAGCGGGTGATCGCGACACGACGACGAGCGCCTCGTGTGTGTGTTTCAAGCCAACTTGTATCACTTTTAGCGCCGGTTTTCGCGGTAAGTAAGTGTGTGTACTAGCTATTGGTATAAATAGTTGGATGTTTGGAGCGCATGTTAGCGCATCGCTTACTTTGTAATAGTGTTTGGATTCGAAAGTTAAATCAAGGTGAAAAAGGGCACCGCCACCATGTCGGGTTGCCGTGGGTGTTCATCGTGTGTTCATCCAAATTTCATTCTTGTTCTTGCGCAATCTTGTGTCTAGGCTTAGCCACTTCATGTTCATGCTTGAGATCGATTGATTCCTGGCCAACAGTTTTTGCTGGCGTTTATAAAATTCGGAGATGGTAACCAAGGTTACCACCGCCGATCCAACGTATGATCCAGCAGAAGATATCCTCTCTATCATCGCCGATTCATGTATTATTCGGCGGTGACGACGGGTCATCGACCTCCAATGTTGCGCATAAATCCAATGGTCCACTAGTGTGGAGTATGATCCTGTTGGTTGAGCAAATATTCATATGGGCCAACCTCCTAGAAGAGTTGCTTATATATTGTGTAGTGGCTTGTCAATTTCACCCCCATAGATGAGTTGCTTATATATTGTCATTGCCTATATATAATGCAAATAACAAGAGGGCAAGGGGCCCTCTCCTCTCCCACTCATTTTTCACAAACCCTAGCCGCCGCCTCACTCTCCCATCTCACGTGTTGAAGCCTTCGCCGTAGGGCCTACTCCATGGAGCTTTCGCATGGAACCTTCTTCAATGGATCTTCATCCATGAACCTTTGTCTAGGAGTGCGGTGATGAGCCCTTTACCACCACCAGCTAGACATTTGATCCGGCGGTGATGATCTAATCCATTCATCACTATGGGTGCAGTGTTTGATTTGTGTTCGAAGAATGTGCCCTGAAAGTCCCTTATAAAAATAACCAAGTATGTATTTTTACTAGTCTTGCTGTTGTTGATTTGTGGTTTACTCACTTCATCATGATGTTTATTTTGTTGTGTTCTTGCAATTTTGGTTTGGCTTTATAGCTGTATAAGGGATGCATGTGTTGCTCACCAAGCAGGTGCAGTAGGTTGAGGACACATATGAGTAGTTGGCACTAGCTCTTGGTGAGGCAACAACAATTGACCTATTCAGAATGTCGATGTTTTGTGTTGGTCGAGAGCAATGACTTCATCCACTATTACCCATGTCATATGTCGGGCGTCCAAATGTGTTACCTCCCATGGGTGTCCAATCTCGGGATCCTGGTGCCACACACTTCGGTCACCTCAAAAAACTGGTAACTATGAAGGTATTCATTGCGGAACGTACGTAAAGGTTCCAAAGGCCCTAAAACTCTAAGATGGTATGGTGGTACCTCTGATCTAGCACCCAAAGAAGAAATGAAGGCTTACATGGTCAACATTCCCGATCTTGGGGAAGTGGCTTCAAGTGGAGATACCATGCACAAACGACCGAGGTTTTGAACAAGAACAAAGTGGGAAGCACGGGCTAGACTGTGTCCAAGCCCATGGAGTCCATGTTGAAAGGTGTTTTGTTGCATGTGCAAACTCGAGTCTAGTCATATATATGGATGGTGACTTTAGATATGATAATACACAATAACATGTAAGGGATATTCAATACTCGAAAAGTATGTTTTGGTCTCCGTATAAAAGAGGAGTGCTATAACCATTGTGAAAGATAAACAAAATTACTTCTTGTATTACTATGCTTTATCTCAGTTTTGGTCATCGTTGGTTTGCAGGTTGTCCGTCCCCGTGGCGAATGCTCTAGTAGGACTCCGGGAACGAGTAAGCCTTGTCGACATGCTGGTGTGGTAGTCAAAGCTTAGACGTGGTGTCTAGGCTTGGGGCTACATTCGTTTACCTCGTACACGTACGAGTGAGGGTATGGTGGCAGGTGGTGACAACCCTATTCATCCTTAGCATTCCCCCATGTCCGGGTATGGTGTAGAGCCATAGGCCTGCAACGTTTGGTAGACCTAGTGTTATCCAAAGGTTCAAAGTAAGTCAATAGTGACCAAGGCTAGCTTAACCTAGCATCTCTCGACCCTATATAAAAGCATGTATTTGTATGATCTTCTACTTTGGTAACATAGCTATATAGGATATGCCTACTCCAATATAGGTTTATTTTTTATTCTTTCTTTTACCTTTATCCATGAGATTGGCTTCAGTGTGAGTGCCAATTTATCCAAATACCTATCATATTTTTACCCTTGTTATGAGCTTTGGTCAATTATGCAGTCATGTTATCTTGTCCATGTCCATATTAGAGGCTTTTTGCACCATGTCTTTCCTTTGGAAAAATATAAATATCGATTCCCTAAATATCTCTAGGTGAAATGCTACAACAATATTTTTGGGCGCTTACTAACTTATTCTATAAACGTTGCAGAATACCCACCGGTGTTTCCAGATGGCACCGATAGGATTATACCAATCCTGGTGATGACGCTAAGAAACGCCAACAAGCATTTCTAGCGCCTTTGTTGGGATGGATCATAAGTGCATTCTTGATGGCTGCACTATGAAATGTCAACAACTGCACACCACATGTGACAAAGTTCTAGACGCTTTCCTTTGAATGGACTCATGAGGGACCTTTAGTCCCACGTGGGAGACATTTAGTCCAAACCTTAGTCCGGGTTAGTAACACTAACTGACTAAATGATGCCTTTAGTCCCAACCGGTGTTACGAATGGGGACTAAAGCCCATCCTCATGATAAAAATAAATGAAATCCTAGGGAGACCACTCTTGCGGCGTGTGAGATTCGAACCCAAGACACATCGCCTCGCACGTAGATTTCTTTGCCAACTCAACTGCACACCACATGTGACAAAGTCCTGGGCGCTTTCAATTTGAATTGACCTGTGAGGGACCTTTTAGTCCTAGTTGGAAGATGTTTAGTCCAAACCTTTAATCCGGGTTGATAAGACTAACTCAGACTAAATAATCTTTTAGTCCCAACTGGTGTTATGAACCGGGATAAAAGGATCTTCAGTGCCCATTAAATTTGAGACCCGGTACTAATGCTCCCACGCCCACCTCCTTGGCCACCGTTAAATTTTACTTCTATACAATCGAGAGTAAAAGTGCGAACCAAAAGTCGTTTCTCTACTAGTGTGAATGCCTCCAATCTTGTTGGCCAATTACTTAAAAAGCCAATTACTTACACAACGGCAAATAGACCCACGCCCATGCCCACAACACACACATACACATTATAATTCCATTTCATCTTCCACCTGATACGAAAGATATAGTGCCAATGCTTGCCGCCGATATGGTGGCAATGCTCCCAGCTGGCGATTGAATGGACACGGCATATGAGTCAAATCCTTCATTCTGCATTAGAGCCATCGTACTGAAGCTCATATCTGTGGATTGCAAATCAGGAAGTGGTGTGCTCCTGTCGAGATATTGCATGACTTGCTGCATATTTGGTCTTATGTTTGTGTATGGATGGGAGCACAGCAAACCGAGCTTCAGCACTAGGCACACCTCATCAACATCATATTGACCCCGTAAGCTCAGGTCGACAGTCTGAGTGAGAGACCCTTTGTGCAAATGCTCGAGAACCCAGTCCACTAGCATTTCTTGTTGTCTTGAGCGTCAATGCTGACGGGCCTTTTCCCACAGGTAATCTCAAGAAGGAAAGCACCGAACGCGAACACATCTGTGAGCTTGGATGCCTTACCAGTGCGTATGAGCTCAGGGGCTAAGTAGCCCATGGTGCCAACGACATGAGTGGTTTGCGGATCGGTGCCGTGGTCATACAGTCTTGCGAGCCCAAAATCACCAAGGCGCCCATTCATGGCACCATCCAGGAGCACATTGCTTGGCTTGACATCTCGGTGTATAACAACCTGTTCCCACTTGTCATGGATATAAAGCAAGGCTGACGCCACACCATTGATAATATGGAACCTTTGAGCCCAGTCGAGAATCGGTTTATTCTCCTCCTCAGAGTCACGGTACAGGTACTTATCCAGACTACCATTTCGCATGTACTCGTAGACCAGGAAGAGCTCACCTTTTCTTCTACAGTAGCCAAGTAGGTGTGCCAGATTATGATGTCGGAGGCGGCCGATACTGACTACCTCGGCTATGAACTCCTTCATCCCTTGCCTTGACTCGTGAGAGATCCTCTTCACAGCTACCTCAAGTTTAGACTTGGCAAGAACTCCTTTGTACACTTTCCCAAATCCACCAGCACCAAGTAGATGTTTGCTCTTAAACCCACTAGTTGCGTGGTGCAGATCCTTGAAAGAGAAGCGATGCGGCCCAAACTCAAGCTCCCAGTCTTCAAGGAGCTCAGCGTACCTCAGCTTTCTCAGCACGACCAGAGTGGCGACGGTGCCGGCAGCGATGATGACTGCTGCAGTAGCTATTGGCAGGACGATCTCCAGGACCTTGGAACGAGGCTTTGGCCCAAACCGAGGTAACTTGGGCAGTCTGGCGATTTCGATGGCTGGAGCAGGACCATTCATGGCGAAGCTCCAGCCGAGCACATAGTGTCTCGAGTTGATGCCACCTGTTGCCGACGAGAAGCCGATGTACGACTGTTCCTTGAGCACCGTCGACAGATTGTAGATGGCCGACACCAATGGTCTCGCCGGCTTGCTGGTCACCGTGATGGGGTGCCAGGGTCACATCGATCTGGCACGTCTCGCCGTCGTACTCCACCCACACCTGCATCGCCTCCCGGCTGAAAAGGGTCAGGTTCCTGAAAACGCCGCCGTCGTCGTAGTAGCCCGTAGGGGACGACTGCACCGAGTGAAGATCGTTGATGTCGATGCCGACGTGGTTGGCGTTGATGTCTTGGAAGTCGGTGTTCTGGGTGGTGTCGAGCTCGACGGCGAAGAGGTGGTTGCTCGCGTTGCCGTTGTTCTGGACGTTGAGGAGGGCCAGGTACCCGGCCGGCAGCGCGGCGGCGAAGCTTTTGTTCGGGGCCACCACGAAGGCCATGCCGTGCGCGCTGAAGTCGGTGAAGTCGGAGACGATGGCGAACACGAAGGCGGCCGCGAAGGACGGCACCTTGTTGCCGCCCGGAGACGTGCTGCTGAAGTGCAGCGGCGTGGGGTAGAAGGCGTGGCCCTGGAGGTTGGTCTTGCTGCTGGTGAGCACCAGGAGCCCGTCGGGCGTCACAGTGGCGTTGCCATCGATGGTGAGGTTAACGCCGGCGAAGCCCGAGTAGGCGAACCGGGTTTCGTCGCCGCCGGCGCACAAGGTGACTGCGATGTTAAGGCTCATCAGGAAGAACAAGCGAAGGAGGATGAAGACGATAGTACGCTTCATGTTCATGGAGTGTTTAATTTGTGGCATGAGCAGGATCCAAGACAGAGCTTCTGACGTTTATCTGTTGTGTCAAAAGAAATATCTTGAGCGAACCTGCATGCAGTAGGTAGTGTGTTTCTGTGTGAACTCAGGAACCAGGCTTGCTTGCCTGTTGGAAACTTGGAACAGAACAATTCTTTGTTAAGGCTGTCTACTTCATTGTCATCGTATATTTTCGGTAGAAGTTTCTCCAGGCAGTTGGTCTCCCCTCATAAGTTTTAGTCGCTATCACATCGACTGAGGCACATATATAGAGTATTAAATATAGACTATTTATATAAAACGAAATACACAGATGTGACAAATTTGCGACATAAATTTTCAAGCTTAATTAGTTCATAATTTGACAAGTTGGTGCCATAGTAAACATATGCTAATAACAATTAATTAGCCTTATCAAATTTATCTCGCGGATTACAAAAATTTGTAATCTATTTTTTGTTAGTATTCGAACACCCCCAGGTGACACCCCTTCAATAATATTTTTTAAATAATATCTAATATTCAATTCGAAATTTCTTAACACAGCCGCTAAGGGAGGGGCGGCAGCGACACGGCAGGCGGCGGCGCGGGCGGCGGTGGACCGGGCGAGGGGGCGGCCGCCCTAGGGGCAGAGATGCGTGCACGGGGCCGGGGAGGGGTGCGGCTGGGGAGGGGGCGGTGGCGCTGGGATGCTTTGAGCGAGAGCTGGAGTTTTTCTTTATTGCTTGCCCCTAAAAGATTACATGCCCTTGTTTATAGAGCCCCCTATGGGACTTGTATCTCAAGCAATATTTGAAGGTTTCCTTATATTTTCGAATACCTTTTACAAGCAATCTCTTATTCTTTTTCTAATAGAAGATTTACTTATAGATTGAGAATATCTCCTTCACAAAAAAAAGTCCTAATCCTAATACGATTAGACGATGACGTGGAGCGAGGGAGAGAGGAGGGGGTGGCGGCAGCCCCCCTTCCCCCTCCCTCCTAGGGGCGGTGCAAGGGGCTCGGCGGGTCCAGGCGCGTAGCATACTCCTGGAAGGCGTCGATGTAGTCGTCCAAGCTCCCGTCTTGCCCAGGCGGTGCGATGTCGCCCGTGGTGTCATTGGTGATGGGTGGTCCAAAGTCGAGATGCAGGTAACGCGAGAAGACCTCCCACTCAACCAACAGCCTCCTCTTGGATAGTCAGATGTACCAAAGCTCAGCATTGCCTGTCAGATGGAATGCCGCGTACCGTGCATGGAACTCTGGGTCAATCTCAGGCTGGAGCTCGAAGAACATCCTCATCTTGCTTAGCCAGAGCTCAGGATTATCACTACCATTGTACTTCGGGCCTCCAAACGAATCTGGATCTGCGGGGTCGGAGGTGTAGAAGGAAGGGGTGACATCGTGGCTGGCGCTAGGTGCGCCATCTCAGCAGCAGCAGGTGAAGCAGTCGAGCTGTCCTCCATGATGATGTCAAGGATTGTGGGAGTGTTGACCTGATCGACATCGCTCCGATGACGAGGTCGGCGTCGCTTGTCGATGGCGTCGCCAGGGGTGAGGGTGGCACCAATGGTGGCGCTGCCAGCCAAGGGTGCAGCCATGGCCTAGTCGCCCGCGGGCGCCGACGAGCCGTAGCGGGGTAGCTTGATCTTGGGGTTGGCGAGACTTACTCCATGCGATGAAGCCGCGCCAGTTTCGTCGGCGGCCGCTGATCTTGAGGTAGTTCTCATCAAGGAGTTGCTTGAGCACCATGGAGAAGCTGATGCCGTCGGAAGCCATCGGCAGGAAATCGCTCGGTCTCCGAATACTAGCCGCCACAACCGCTGCTCGAGGGGCGGCGGTGACACGGCAGGCTGCCCTAGGGCAGCAGCGTGCGCGCTCTTGCGCGCACGTGGGGGGTGGGGTGGTGGTGGGGGGGGTGCGGCAGCGAGGGGTGGCGCGTGCGACAGGCGGCTGGGCGGCGTTGGGAGGCTGGAGAGCAGAGAGCTGGAATATTTTCCTTTATTGCTTGCCCCTAAAAGATTACATCCCTTGTTTATATAGCCCTCCTATGGGACTTGTATCTCAAGCAATCTCTAAAGGTTTCCTTATATTTCCGAATACCTTTTACGAGCAATCTCTTATCCTTTTCCTAATAGAAGACTCCTTATAGATTGAGAATATCTCCTCCACAAAAAGTCCTAATCCTAATACGATTCGACGATGACATGGAGCGAGGGAGAGAGGAGGGGGCGGCGGGGGCCTCCCCCCCCCCCTAGGGGCTGGCTGCACCGGCTGGGCCTCCTCTGGACCGGCCCAATTCTGTACTTGTGACATTTCTTTAGTCCGTTGCTCACTCTCCTCTCACCCTCTCAACCATCAGTCTATCTATGCACCCCACACCTCTTATTCGGTTAGTAACTCACCTCTGACCTCCCTAAACAAGGTTTTAGAAGAGATGGACCTTCTGATAAACTGAGACAGGTATTTTTCAGCACCATCTCTTAAACTATCGAGATATAGGCTCTAGGAAAGTGCCCACATCTATTAATCATTTACAGATGCAAGTATCGTAAGCCGTTTGTCTATGTTAATCATCAATTATTTATGGAGGCAGTGGTCTTAAAACATCCCGGTAATCTATTAATAGCGGCAGACTTCTTAGGGCACTCACAGTGAGTCTAAGCTTATTTATTACCATCATATTTATTGTATTTTGGTGATGTGGTGCTGATGTGGCAGTATATTTATGGGAAAAAAACCAAGACTCCAAGTCTTATTTAGACTCTAAGTCCACAATACCCGAGGTAATAAATGGTCTTAGACTCTACGATAGAGTCTGCATTGTGAGTGCTCTTCAGATGCCCGGCTATAGTACTATCTACAAATAAAGGCAGGCTTCTTAAGAGTCCACTTGTAGAAATCGATTATTAGAGGGACATGCTCAAGGACGATTGTTCTCATCATAAATATTTTTCTTTTTGGAAATGGGAATTTTATTAATTTCAAGAGATTACATCAAGGTGATCCAATGTCTTGAAACATTCCCGCCCTCTGCCCATGGGCACACAATCTTTGATAGTTTTAAATAAACACACACACACTAATGACCGGCCGATCCTAAGACTAGACCGCCACCCATGCGCCTGGGAAAAAAGTCCATGGCCACCCGCTCCAAGAACCGAGAGGCGCTACAAAGCCCCCCGAAGAAGGCCGCTGCGAGGATAGCCCATGTACGGAGCCAATGCGTGATCGAGTAGAGTACCTGCAAAAAAGAAGAATGTTTGTTTTAAAAAAGCACTGCATTTCTGCAGAGCCAGATGGACCAACACAAGGTCGCCGCGCCAAAGAAGAACAAGTGATTTAAAAATCGTTTGGTATTTCATTCAGCCATCCCAAAAGGTTATTAATACTAGTTGGCTTCCTTAGACCCCAAGCCGCGTGGACCGTGGCCCAGACCATCCTTATGAAACGACAATCATCATAAATATTTTAATTGATTTAATTATTTTTTGCGCACACTTAAATCTAGGAAAAATAATAAATTTAATGGAATTAAAACTCATCAAAAGCCTAGAAACATGTTGTCGGTGTCTGATGACCGGCAACTGGTCACAGTGTTACCCAGGACGATTGTTTGGGGGGTCGGTTCAGTGGGGGGTCGGTTCAGTGGCATCCCTACGGACATTTTTGCCCCCGAGACAAAAAAAACCGACTACACGGAGTTGATTTTAGGATCTTTTAACATCCTGAAAGGTGTAATCATAACTAGGATTTTGAATTCTTGTAGTCGTTTATATCCTGATCAACTTACGACGAGTTAAATTTGAGTGACTCTGTTCTGATTGACTGAAAACGAGTCAAATTTGGGTCTTCCATCCTTGAATCTAAGCCCTTGGCATTGTCGGAGCGATACCAACTAAGCCGAAGCAACAGACGAGCCCTACGTAGAGGCGTGATGGAGATCTGGTTATGTGAAATGTAAACATACAATTGACATTCCCGATATCAAGTCCGGAGCAGGTCCCATCTATGCAAATTAGTTGATTGGGAGCGGATCCCCAGATTATTTTTAGATAAGGGAACAATATTGTTCTAGAAGATCCCCACATTATGGAAAGCATATAAAATTTTTCACGTCTTGCTCTTGCTTGGCTGTGTAAAAATCTGAGTAGGTGATCCTGTATTTATAAACACTTTGAATCTCTGGCATATGGTTGATTGACTTAACCATGTGAGTTGTTCGAGTGTAGACAAGTGTCATAAATGTATGATGGGGATGATATTACTCCCTCCGTTCCAAAACTTTTGCAAGTGTGGGAAACGCGTGTCATCAACTTTGACTAGATTTTTAGAAAATACGTGCAACATTTATATCTCTAAATAAATTTGTTAAAAAACTAGACTTAAAGATCTTTTCGATGATACTAATTACTTAGTATAAATATTTATATATTTTAATATATACGTACATTATTCTTGGGAAGCGGGAATTGCAAGAGTTTTGGAACAGATGGAGTACTTGTACAACGCCTAAGAGAAGACTAGAGCAGCCAGGCTACTGAAAAGAAACAGAGCAGAAAGCGCGTAGAGCGCATGTTATACACCCGTTCGCTTAGGTGTCGTTCCAAACCCTTTCGCTTAAGCAATCAAAAAAAAAAAAAAAAAAGGCAAGTGAGTTGGGCTCTATTCGGCCCTTGGATTTAGACAGCCTATTGTCAGGGCTAGATGGCATTGATATTATGCTTTCCGTAGCTTTTTTAGAACAAAAAAAGAGAATTTTATTGGAAAACCTGGACTCACTCTCATCATTTGTGGCCCGTACGGCCCAACCTTTCTTTTTTCTATTGAGCCCAGCGTGCAAGCCCTGCAAGGCCCAGGAAGAACTAAGGCGGCCTGTGGGCTGAAAAAACATCAGTGCAAAACTACCGCTGCGCTGGGTTGCTGACAGGTCCGTTAGCCCGCGTCCGAATTCCGATCCTCCCTTCCTTCTTAAATCCGAGTCCTTCATCTATTTCCTCTTAGTTTGAGCCATATCCACGCCGCCGCCGCTTTGTCTCAAGCTTCCCTAGCGCCAAACCATAAGGCCGTCTCCAATGCTTAGTTATTTGACTATTTATAAGTGACGTGGCAAGAAAAATATAAGAGAGAGTAGTCACTAGTTACCTGCAAATAGCTAGACTATTTCACGTAGCCCAAGAATATGTGAGGAGATCATGTGGGTCCAATAATATAATAGTCTTTATTGTTGTCTCTCACCTCCACATCAGCTGACTATGTAGCTAGCACTATCTATTACCATTGCGGACGCCCTAAGTCACCGCTGCCCAATGAATCTATGCCTCTTTCCGCCGCTGTCATCATAAGGATTTCGTTGACGCGGTGCGCGTTGAGGTGAGGAACACTCATGTGCACTCCTCCTCGTCGTCTCTCTCTCTCTCTCTCTCGGTGTGCGGCACACACACTTAAATCATGTTTTTAAAACAAGAAGCTGATCTCTCGGTCATGGCGCCCCGCCGGCGCCATGGGTCAAGATGGCAACGGGCACGCACTCCGACGGGTACTAGCCATCCACACCCCGACTCAGAATCAGACACGGGTAAGGATTTATTCCATACCAAGACCCGCGCGGTATTTCTACCCGACGGGTAACCCGCACCCGACACCCTCCGCGGGTCAAGGCGCGTGGCGTGGTCGGGACCGACCGCCGCCGCCCGATGGGGAGAGGGAGCTCCATCGCGCCACCACTGCCGCTCCGCCGAGGGAGCATAGCCGCCGCGCCACCCCTCCCCACCCGGCGGATGTAGGAGTGAGGACGTAAGAGGGGAGGTCGGCGGCGCCGTCGCCGCGATGTCCGTCCGCGCCATGATGAAGTTGATGCGGCGAGTAGAGGACATGGGAAGCTGAGGCGGAGTACAACCGCAATCAGCAGACCGAAAGTGGAGGTCGGCGGTGACCTCATACTGCCCGACGCTGGCCGCCCTCGCTAAGGCAGGAAGTCACGCGACTCGCGCGGACTCACTCGGTCGCGTGCGTCGTCCCGCACGGAGGCAGAAGCGGCGGCTGGGGAGGGGAAGGGGAGTGAAACTAGGGTTTCACTATTACTGATTGAGGTATATATACTAGAGGTGAAACAATGGATGTGGGCAAAATTCAAGGGCTGTTATGGGCCAAAATCGGCATGGTGGCTGGCTGTTGTTGTGGGTATGGGTAGTATAGTTTCACACCCGTACCCACCATACCCGATGGGTTAAGGATTTCGCCCATTAATGTACTCGCGGGTAGAAAACTCGCTCCATACCGGTCTTGTTATCGGGTGAAACCCGTCGGGTTAGCGGGTTTTGGTTACCCGTTGACTTTTTGAGTCATGGAACATTGTTTGGATGCCGCCCTCGCCTGCGCGTCATGTGTTTGGATGCCGTCCTCGCCGGGCTGTGCCTGCCAGACATGTCATCCCAGCCCCAGGCAATCTACATCCAACGCCCGGGAGGCAAGTGTTTGGGACCCCGGGCTGTGTTTAGATCCACAACTTCTCTCAAAAATTTTCTGCACATCCATCACATCGAAGCATTAAATTCACCGTAAGATGCATGCCCGAAGAACGAAATGTAGGTAAAATAAACTAATTACACAGTTTAGATGTATATTGCGAGACGATTCTTTTGAGCCTACAATTTTCTTAGATATCTTACGAAATTCGGCACCGCTTTTTGTCATCTAAACACAGCCCAGCAAACTTGCCAGGAAACAAATCTAGGCCATCGATTTTGTGTGCGGGCTCTGATTGCTAGCTGGCTGCAGTAGCCTGGCTCCAGCCACCATCCAAATAAGCCCCATATCCCTATGTTCGGGCCGACCTGGATACCCATATCCATCCCTCGCCGTCCGATTATGATCTTTGGTCCAGATTTAAGGTTACCCCTCTCGGTCTTAGCTGGCGCTCGATAGATCTGGTTCATCAACGGCTCACTGCCCTCTTCCAATTCCACACCAGTGAAGATTGGCAACAGTCGTTTGTAAAATAACACGCCATCCTAAAGAGTTAGTTTTTTTAAAATTTTATTTCGAAAATATAGCTCCAGCTATATCTAGTTTTACCACTAAACATTGTTTTGACCATAACTTCGTTTTAGCTCCGAGTTAAGTGATTTTTAGGTTCATGTGTGTTTGTAGTAAGGCATATAGAACAATTTCCCTAGCAAAAGAGCATAGAACAAATTTAATAGCTTTTTTTTTTATCTTATATTGGTGTACACTCTTCTCATTAGTTTATAATTGTTTGCTATGCATGTATGTGTCAGACTCTTGTGGTGCGTCTGTGATGATACGGAGCAGCACTTTAAAAGATCAAGACAGCCAACAATACTTGGAAGAAGGTTAGGCATCTATCTAGTGTTAATGAGCAATGTTTTTGCCACTGATGGGTACACATAATTAACTAAATAAATTATATTTGCATTACAATTCAAATGGAACATGAAAACTAGAAAAAGAACATTGAAAATTATAGAAACAAGTTGTTATGCATTATCATTTGACAAAGATTGTTATAGCAGATGATTAGTCGATATAGGTTGTTGAGATGTCCAGTTTTCTGCAGTCCGGGACCCAAACTTCCATGAAATCTTTTCAAATTTTTACCACAGTGTACACAAGCAATATCACGATGACTCGTCAAATTTCATGATTTTTCTACTTCATTTGCTTTTTATAGAATTTAAAAACGGTTTGCCCACAAGTGAGTGGACATGTTTCTTACACGAGATGTTCGAATTTTGTGACGTGCACCTGGATGAGGCCTCAATTTACACTCACAAACATGAATATGATTTTTCCAATCATTTAGATCCATTATTGGAATGACTTGCAGTTCAAAATTGAGTTTTAAAAAAGAAATTCAAATAAAAGGTGAAAATTCATGAAATATAGTAAAAAGTTTGAAAAAAATTTCCAAACTTGAGCATGGAGGTCTAAGTACAAAAAATCTAGAAGCTAAAATAAAAAAAAAAAATTAATTTGTCGAGCACCTTTAAAAGCTCTCGACACGCCGAGAGCCGCTTGGCTTGGCTCTCACCGAAGCTTGGTGTCCGCCGAGGGTAGGTCTTTGCCGATACACCGCTTCTCGGCAATGTGTGGGACACGTGGCGTCACCCGAATGCTCGTGTGCATATGGAACAAAAAAAATCCACCTTTGCCGAGAGCCCATGCTTGAGACCCTCGGCGGAATCACTCTTTTGCCGAGGGACAAACGACCGCCCCTCGGCGAAGGTAAGCGGGATGGACGGCGTCACGCTATGTTATCTCTGTCGAGCCCTTTCTCTTCGCCGAGGGCTGGGTTGTATCTTTGCCTAGGTTTTTTTCTTCGCCGAGTGACACCCGCTTGGCAAAGGGTATCTTTGCCTAGAGGCCTTTTTGCCGAACGGCCGGTTCTTGGCAAAGGCGCCTTTGCCGAGGGTGTGGGTTTATCGAGCACGGCCGTCGGCAAATTAGGCCTTCGCCGAGAGCCTGGATTTGCAACTCTCGAAATCATCGTACTCTTGGCGACAGCCCCAATTTCCCCGTAGTGGGTGTTGGTCGCTCGCAAACAAATGCTGTCACAAACCGGTTAGATTGGGCCGGGTTGTGACACATCACCGACGAACTCCGGGGCGACGACGGCGTCGGCGAAGAAGCGGCGGCGGCGACGCTGGGCGGGTGGCCGGCCGGTGGTGGTGGTGGTAGGGGAGCGGGTGAGGCGGCAACGCCATGGGCGGCAGCGTGGCGGCGGTGGCGGAGGGCGGCGGCGCGTGAGGTTGGCGGCGGCGGGTTGGGGCGAGAGAGAGAGAGGCACGAACTATTCTTTATTTCTTGTCCCCTAAAGAGATTACATACCCTTACTTATATTTATATAGCCCGGCTAGTGGGACTTGTAATCTAAGCAATCTCTATAAGGTTTCCTTATACAATCGGTATACCTTTTACAAGCAATATTTATTTATTTCCTAATAAGAGTCTTTCTTATCCGATTGGAATATCCCCTTTACACACCAAAAGTCCTAATATAGTCCTAACTTGATGACGGGGTAGACGGAGACGGGAAGGTGGAGGCGTCGGGCGGTGTAGGCGGCGCCCGGCCTCCCCGCCGCGCCGCCCCCTCGTGGCCTACCACAGCCCGGTTTGGGCCCTCCTAGCCCACCCATGGCTGGCCCACTTTTGGCACATGACATTTCCCCACCGCTCGACGAGGCGCGCGGCCCACGTGCCACTCAACCCACCGTAGGCGCGAAGGCGATGCCGATCGGGGGACGCCGCGATGTCGGGTCCGTAAGCCCGATGAGAGGACCCGACTTGTCATTGTTGTCGCTGCGATGTTGACGCCGTCGCCGTCCGGCGAGTAGTCGGGCGCAGGTTCCCCGGCGTAGATATCGAACTTATAGCTCAGGGGGGGCTGCACGAATCCGGGCAGTCCATCCAAGCTTGTCGCATGATGGAGGCGCCGAGGATGCTCGGAGAGCTCGAGCGCCCGACGAGTAGCTAGAGGAGCCCCGGAAGGTGTATGTCGCTGGCGCATGTACTCTAGCATATGTATGTGCCTCGCAGTGAGACATGTCGGATCGACGTGGCGGTGACGAGGAGAGGCATAACGTGACTAATCGTAGAGGAGGTTGCCGCCGCCTTAACGGGCGGCCCGACCTGTGGTGCCGGGGCGGTCGGCGCGCCGATGACGACGTTGTCGATGCGGAGGAACTTGTTGCCTTGGTTGTCGAAGAGGAGGACCATCACGCCCTCTAGCCTAGCGTTCGGGTGTGCCTCGTAGGGAGAAGCACACTAGCCGGAACGCCCGATCTTCACGCGGGTGGTTCAGAGGTGGAAGCCCACCGCAACGCCATGCGGGGGCGGCGACGGGGAGGGGGGAGGCACCCTTTAGGAGGAAGTTCTGCAGGAGCTCAAGCCGTGGGGTGTAGTATAGCGGTGGAAGTATCTCACGATCTCATAGAAGAGGCTCCACTCTGGTGCGCGCGCTGAAGCTCGATGGCACCGGCAATGATCCCGAGCTCCTAGTTTGACGTAGTACCCGTGTGTAGCTCGGTGAGGAGGTCGCTCGTCGCCGATCGCCGACGCCTCCATAGCAGCAGCTAGGCACTGCCGCCCCGCACCCGGGGTCGACCCTGCAGTCTGGCGTCGATGTCATTGTCGATGTCGGCGACGTCGTGGAAGTGGCCGGCGCTGTGATCGCCGGCGCCCCCGAAGCCGGCGCCGACAACTCATCATCATAGCCGTGAGCAAGGTCGATGGCCTCCTCCATGGAATGAGGCTCGAACCACTCGAGCATCGCACTGGCGTGTCGCGTGAGGCCACCGACGGCAGAGGCGGACGCGGTGACGCCGGCTCTCAAGGTCCATGCGACCCGCATAGTCCTTGAAGGCGGTGATGTAGTTGTCGGCTTGCCCTCCTAAGCGGAGGCGTGAACTACCCCGTAGTGTCGGTGATGATGGGCAGTCCGTCGCGCGCCGCAGTAGTGGGTGAATCGTCCCACTCAACCCACGGCCTCCTGCCGGACAACCTTGTTGAATGCAGGCTGGCAGCGGACTTGTCGATGGAAGGCAACATACCGAGCATAGAAGTCGGGATCCATGTCGTTCTTCGGCCTCGAACAGCGGCTCCATCTTACGAATCCGGAGGTTCGGGGTTGTCGATGCCGCCGTACTCGGGACCTCTAGGCGTGTGGCGTAGAGAAGGGGGGTAGGTCCGGTGAACCGGGTGGCGGGGGGCATCGGGGTGGCGCCATGGCGGGGGCGCCACGGTGGCGCCGTCTTCGCCGCCGGAGAATCCCGCGCGATTGCGGTGTCGGTGGAGAGGAAGAAGCGGCCGGTGCTACGGTGGCGTCGATGACGATGTCGGTGACGGCCGGTGCGTCTGGACAACGTCGTTACCCTCATCCCGCCGGAGGATAACAGGGATCGAGCCATCGACGGTGTCGCGGGCAGGGGGGCGGCGGGGCAGCGCCCGGGCGACCCGTGCGTGCCAGGCGGGGCGGCTGCCGCCAAGCTATCCTCCAGCGCCCAGTCGTCGTGCTCGCGCCGCCAAGAGGAGGTAGAGGGATCTTCGGGCGGTGTAGACGCATTCCATGCGGCGGCACGCATCTCGATCTCGCTGAAGCGGCGGATGATCACGCCGCTGTTGTCGCCGAGGATATCCTTCGCTGCCTTGGTGAACGCTTGCATCTCGGGAAGCCATCGGTGGTGGGAATCGCCCTGGTCACCGGATACCAGCTGTCACAAACTGGTTAGATTGGGCCGGCTATGACACGTCACCGACGAACTCCGGGCGATGATGGCGGCGTAGGAGGCGGCGGCGCTGGGCCGGGTGGCGGATAGTGGTGGCAGCGGTAGGGGAGCGGGGTGAGGCGGCGGCGGGCGGGCGTGGTGGCGGGCGGCGGTGGCGGGTGGCGACGCGCAAGGCTGGCGGCGGCGGTTGCGGCAGAGAGAGAGAGGCACAAACTATTTCTTTATTGTTTGTCTCCCAAAGAGATTACATACCCTTACATATATAGTCCGGCTAGTGAGACTTGTAATCTAAGCAATCTCTATAAGGTTTCCTTATACTATCGGAATACCTTTTACAAGCAATATTTATTTATTTCCTAATAAGGGTCTTCCTTATCTGTTTGGAATATTCCCTTTTACACACCAAAAACTCCTAAGATAGTCCTAACTTGATGACGAAGTAGAGACGGAGATGGGGAAGGTGGAGGCGGCGGCGCAGAGGGCGCCGGCCTCCCTGCCGCGCGCCGCCCCCTCGTGGGCCGGTCGCAGCCGGTTTGGGCCCTCCTAGCCCTCCTATGGCTGGCCTAGCTAATTTTGGCACATGACAAACATATATTGCTTTGACTTGTTTGGTGCATAGAACATCCTACAGTGCAAGGAAGGAAATTCCCACCCCGCCCCCCCAAAAAAAAAAAAATGTACCTTGGATTACCGCTATCCAATATGAAGCTACCACTGTCGGCGTTCGCCCCCTAATCCTACCTGGCCGGCTAGAAAGCTCTATTGCTCAGCATATATAGTTGGGCGACTATATATATATTATTGATCAACGTGGTGCTATCTAGGCTCCACACTTACACATGGGTTCGGGACGTGATCAGCACACGACGTCGTGTGTTCCTCTAGACTGGACATGACAGTGTCTCTAAAGCAAAATGTTTGGTGGTATGGGAAAATGTCTGCCAAGCGAAGGGAGACAGAGGGCTCAGGAAAATGTCTGCATAGCACTCGAATAGGACCTCCGATTAATTGTGATTAATGGTCCTCATTGGTACCACATCGATCAGGATTGATCAACCAATAAGAAAACATTGCCGCCCCATCCACCAACTAGACCTTCCGGCGCGTCCTGCTCCACCCGTCTCGCGCCACCGTCGACGCCCGTTCCGGCCTACCTCGTAGGTCTCGCTTCCAACTGCCCGCGGGGATCACGTCGCGGCTGCCTGTCGCTCTACCGTCTCGCTGCCTCCTTTGCAGAGCACGGGCCACCGAGCACGCGACTGCTGCCGGCGGCGCGGGCACGGTTCGTCGGCCTGCACCTGCCGCCTCCTCACCGCCTCCGCGGAGAGCCCTCGGCCGCTGATTGCGAGGTCGCCGCCCGTGTCAACGTTGCCTGCCCTAGTTGGCTTCGCGTGTGGGCGCCATCGGCCGGTAACCGTGTGGCCTCCACCGGATGTTCTTGGCTCGGCCTGCGAGCCCGCCCGTCTACCGCAAGCTCGCCGTGGCTGCAGCCTCCGCCAACCTTGTCTCCACCTTTCGGATCCGCTAGAGCTTCGCGGGTGCTCACGGTGCCCCCCCGCCGTGTGGACCCGATGGATGATGAGCTTGCGGCCTCCTTCGTCGCGCCACCGTCCACCCCGGTGCCACCATTGCCACTTCTGTTGGACCCACCTTCACCTCTGCGCATGGTCGCCCCTGCTTTCGCCGAGGCGGATGCCTCGGAGGTTCCCCGCTGCGTTGGCGGTTCCGCCCGCGGCTACCGCAACGCCCGACATGCTCGCCGCCCGGGGTAGGGGCCTCCCGCAGCCGGCCCTTGCCGGAGGTGCCGGGGCTCCGTGGCCCGTGAAGTGCCGACGTTCGCTCGTCGACACTACGCCGACCCTCCGCGCCGACATGTCGGGTCGCGGCAGCCTTCGTTCCGCCTTCGTCGACTCCTTGACTCTGCCTTTGGCGGACCCCCGCCACGCACCACGCAAGCGGAGGACACGGGTGGTCGATGACGACTGGGTCCCGCGTCGCAGTGACCGGCCGGCCGCCAAATCTGCTCGCGATCACCGCCCGGAAGCGGCGCGGACGTGTCCAAAGGCTGGCAAGTAGGTCAAGCGCCCCGTGCACGCGGCGCCTCGTAGCCTTCCGGGATGCCGAGCCGTCCTCCAAAGCGGGAGAATGTGCGCAAAATCCTTCCCTCCTCGGCGTCCGCTTCACGGGGATGAGTCGGAGTTCCCGACGCAGGGGACACCCAATGCCACCGGACCCGTCCGCCTACGGGGATCGGTTCGGAGCCCGCCGCCGCGCCCACCGCTGCCTCCGTCCAGACTTCATCGCGTCGATCACCCTTCCGCTGAAGAGCCCCGCTCGCCGGCCAGCCCACCCGCCGCTCGTCAAGGTCCCTATCGAAGATTGGAAAGCACGACGCCCGTCTCCGTGCGCGGCCACCGGGCACGACCCTACTCGGTGCACCGGAGCGACGACGCTTGGAGATGCTCAACAAGCTTGAGGGACGCCAGGTCGAGGCGGCGCCGCCCCGAGCTGCAGTATGCTCCGAGCACTTTCGTGAGGCCGCTTCATCCGGCAAGCGTAAGCGTATCGCGTGAGATCTTCCCCTTGATGCGGCCAGGTGCTTTGCTGCCTACAGGTGGAGATTCGGATTTGGAGCGGTAGCCGCCGACGCTTCAACGAATCGTCGCACAATTGTTTTACTTTTAGTACAACCATAACGCACCACCGTCTTAGCCGGTGATTCCTGTTTTGTGTGTTTTTAGCGGCGCTTCGCCAATTGTTTTGGCTAAAGTGTGCGACGTGTAAAACTCTATTTTTCCCTTTAATGAAGTGCGTGCCAATGGGTGCGCTTTGAAAAAAAAAAAAGAATCAGGCGGGTCTTGTTTTGATCCTTTGAAGTTGACCTAAAAAATTACATGTCTAGTTGCATTGCAAAATAGATGTACCAAAAACCCAAAACGACTTATAATTTGGAACGGAGGTAGGATCAAACAGTGATGTCTTAATTTGAAAAGGAGAGAGTATGAAACAGAGATGTCTAGTTCTAATCGATGGTTCATCTCCTGTTAGTCCGTACTATTTTAACATTTTTTGCACTACACTAGAGTTTTTACACTTATTGTTCCATTTTCGAATTTAGCTTAGGTTCCATTTAAGATTTTCACCCAAGTCTTCCAAATTCCTGCTTAACACGACGAATAATATATCGTGAGCAAAATAAGATTGTTTGAAAGAGAAGACAGTGCAACAACGAGAGAATAAGAAAGGACGTGAATAAGGTTAACTCTAATTTGCAGCAGTCACATGATCGTTTATTCCTATCTTTATTCAAGATTAAGAAAGACTTGTGATGCAATCAGCATGCAGGTCCACGTGCCAGATGTGCAGCATGTGCAACGCTAAATCTCTTTATCTTGTTATTTATATGGTACAATATTATGCGGCTCTCTTTTGTACTCGAGAATATTTGATTTTGGAGAAGAAAACAAAGAATAAAAGACGCACGTTTAAGCGCTACGTTCAGGTTCGCCTTGTTGTTGGCGCAAAAGCCAAACTTGTAGAAAAATTCATCAGCCCCCTATCACTACCGGAATCACCCTCGTCGCCGAAGCGCCCGGGCGCCGGGTAAAGCTTTAAGCGCCGGGCGAAGGCTTTGCCGAGCGTCGCGCTCGGCAAACCTCGCCGGCGAATCATCTGACGGCAAAGGACTTTCACCGAGCTCCTTCTGGCCCCTTGCTCAGCGCTTACTTTGCCGAGCGCCAAAACCAGCGCCGGCAAAGTAAAGTCGCCGTCACAGCGGGTGGGCGTTGACGGCGCCTTTGCCGTCACGTGGATTAGCTTTGGTGAGCCGGCAAAGGTTTTTCTTTTTTCTTTTGTTTTTTTTGAGCATGGGCCCCACCGCTCGTCTTTTTACTTTGCTGAGCGGGCAAAAACACTCGGCGAACCCTCAAAACTTTGCCAAGCGCCGCGCCATTATGCACGGCAACTATGGACGCTTTACCGAGTGTCCGTGCGCCGTTACGCCAGCAAACTTGGGCGCTTTGCGGCGCTTTGGTCATGGCGCTAGAGAAAGCTGGGGAACCAGGGGTTCCTACTGTGGTTCCCCAGCTTTGCCGAAAGCGCCATGACCAAAGCACTCGCAAAGCGTCCCATGTTTGCCGAAGCGTTATGGTAATTTGCGCTCGGTAAAGGCTCAAAAAATAGTCTTTTTATTTATTTTTTCATTCCACCTTGACAAGCAAATAACGTCACATATAATTCACATATATATCATATCAAACACATAGAAACCATATCAAGGACAATAGTTGAACAAGTCCATGAAAATACAATTAACGGTTCGCATTTGGCTCAGACACAATGGCTTCATCACATTTCATGTTTGGGCTTGGAGCATAAGGAACAAAACCATAACTAATGTTGTAAATACGACATCATAAGGCCATCAAAATCACCGGAAGCTTGTCCCCTCAGGCATCAAGAAAGTCCAATACGAACTCATAGTTCCTAAGGCATGTAAGTTTCCGATGATTCAATGAACTAAATGACAAAACCAATTGTACCTAGTTGCCCAGTTCCTCACATTCTTTGTCATCACAGGCATTACCTTGAACCAAAAACGAAGAACAACAGAAACACCACCAAAAGAACAAATACAACTATGCCAACAACAACAACAGACAACAGGCAAGGGAAATTGGTAACCACCCCTGCAGCAGCCAAATGTTGAACCAGTGCAACAATATTTTCCAAGAGAGGCACGTGATCACCTGAAAGGTCGGGGGGCGGGTTTGAATAGCCTATTAAAAATTCTTGCAACAACACTAAACAAACGGATTAGACAATAAGATGGCGAAAGCTAAATAAGCGATGCTACAAATTAGCTAAGCAAGCCACAAGTCAATTCTATTGTCTCTAAAAACACACAAAAGGGCTATGTCGCTAGTTTACTCCTAGGTGAACAAGCAAGACTAACTAGATTACCAACTAGGAGCTAAACAAGCAACAAGCTACACAACCTAAGCAAGGTAACTAACAAAGCACCCTAGCAAAATATGCTACTAAGTAATGCAAAGAGGTGCTAGAATACAATACCAGAGGTGTAGTGTCGAGGTTGTAGCCAATCACCGTGTACAAGAAATCTCCAACGAGCAAGAACAAGTGACACGATGATTTTTCACCAAGGTTCACGTGCTTGCCGGCACGCTAGTCCCCGTTGTGGCGACACACTCACTTGACGGTTGCTAAGCTTAATGGCCGGCGCCAAATCCCCTATGGGAGCTCAAGCAAACGATCACAAGAAAGGGTCCAACAAGCCACGAGCAATCCACTAGTGCTCCTTTCGCGAATCTCCCGCGGGGTAAGGAACGACCCCTCACAAATCCACTGGTGTGGCCTAGAACAAGCTCCAATCGAGCTCTCAACACCGCCTCTTGCTCCAAGCCGCTAGGGAACCAAGCAAATTCCCAAGAGAAACAAGATCCCGCAGCTTCTCCAAGGATGAAGTGGCTCTAGATGCAAGACTATCAAGCAATGCACTTCTATCACTCTCAATCTCACTCAAGAATCGAAGTTAGAGTGAAGAGATGAGTGGAGGGGAGTCTCACAAGCTCACAAATGAGTTAGGCTGTTGAAATGTGCAAGGGAGACCTCAAAGAACTGGCCAAGCCACTATATATAGACCCCAAGTCGAAATAGAGCCGTTGGCCAAAAGTTGCTTCCTCTGTCGCCTGCGCCGGACGCGCCCTGATGCTGCGCGCCGACGCGCCAGCGCCCTTGATTGCACGCCGCCAGACGCATCGCGCCGGACGCGCCAGCGCCGCTGCGTCCGGCGGGGGTCTCCCCGACACCCTTATCGGATCTGCGTACGGCGCGCTACCGGACGCGCCAGCGCCGCGTCGGCGCCGTTGTCCACGCGTTGTCGGATTCCAGTTGAACAGCGCGGGACGCTGGACTGATTTTGACCGCGTCGGCGCTCGCCGGACGCTGCGTCGACGCTTGTTTGAACTTTTGCACCGCGCCGGCGCGCCAGCGCCACGCCCAAATCGTCCGCGGCAAGAGAAAAGTTCCTCTTCATCATTGTGTCGCCGTCTTTCCATCTTTCCAAGTTTCGCTTCTTGTCTTGAGTTGTCAACACTTCGAATGTGTCCGATGAGCACAAGTGTTAGCATGTCACGATCGGTTAAACAAGAACGGTTAGTGCTCTCAATCCTAAATGCATATGCAAGTCAATTTGACCTAGAAGCACTTCACCAAAGGATTGTCGCGGCATCCCCTCTTGATAGTCGGCTATCTATCCTATAATGTGATCACACGCTCTATCGTGTCTTGATCACCGAAAAGGAAAACCCTATCAAGTATACCTTTGCCTTGATCTTCCGGGTTCCTCTCAAGCCGATCACCGAAGCTTGACGATCCACCATGTCCATCATCATCGCCCATGTTCATGATCATCATGCTCCTTGTCATCCATCTAATCCTATCTCATAAGTCACACTTAGAGCAAAGGATTAGTGTCACAAGTGTGTCATCAATTTCCAAAACCAAACATGAGATTTCAATCTCCCCTTTTTGGTAATTGATGACAACCAAAATCACAAAGATATGAAATAAAATTTGAATTGAACTTGAATTGCTTGTCCATAGCATTTTGATCATGAATCATAGTTTGGACAAACATTTCAAGGTTCGGTTTTGGTAGTAGTAGCTCCCCCTACATATGTGCTTCCATGTGTTTGGATCAATTTGGCACATATGTATGGATAGAAATCTTGGGGAGAGATACTAATACCAAAAGAGATGCTAAGGTTCTAGAATTCGGACCTTTGAAGCGTGAAACCATCGTAGTCCTTAGCATCAATGTAACTAGACATTCATCAAAAACTCAACATACCCCATGAGATCAACATTATAGGCTAAATGTGAGCTTTGTCTAGATACATCCTATAAGCATGCTAGTTGGTCAATACACCAATCAATTTTTCAAAAACTAGCATACACCAAGCAATCATGTATATTGAATTTAGATTGCACAATGCAACATCTCATTATGATCATGCACATACAAATGCACAAATAGTCTATGAGCTTGCTCCCCTATTTGTGTGCTCCTTTCCAACATCTTTGTGACTTATTTCTCCCCCCTTTGTCAACAATCACCAAAAAGGTGTAAATGAGAGAAATCAAGTCAAAGTATCACATGTGGTCTCATCTAGATCACTTGCCTTAACATGTATTCAAGTTTGAACCAAGGACAAGCTTTTTCACACCTCATATGCATAAGGGTTATCTTGCACCATGTTAGAATACACATCATTAGCTCATTTTCTAGAGTTGACACTAGGATTGCAAGCACATAAACATGTCATATGCCACCACTAGTTCATAAAACCATTCAAAGCAATAGTGGCGCCACACATACATTGAAAACATTTGATTTTCCATGAATGAGCCTATTAAGCATGCATGATGTCTAGATGCACTAATAAGTCCTAAGCAATATATGAATGCCATGACAAACAACTTTTACCTTGGGTTTGTCGAAGGAGAGGCATGTCATATAAGTGGGGTGCATCAACTCAAGTTGGAGAAGTCAATAATGTTCAATTCTCCCTTTAGCATGCAAAACCTTTTCTCATCAAGTGGCTTGGTGAATATGTCGGCTAGTTGATCTTCGGTGCCAATGCCCATGATACAAATATCACCCTTTTGTTGATGATCTCTTATGAAGTGATGCCTTATATCGGTGTGCTTTGTTCTTGGATGTTGAACCGGATTTTGGATCATCTTCCTTGCACTTTCATTGTCACAAAACAATGGTACTTTGTCAAATTTGAATCCAAAATCCTTCAATGTTGACCTCATCCAAAGCAATTGAGTGCAACAACTTCCCGCACTAATGTATTCGGCTTCGGCGGTTGAAAGAGCAACACAATTTTGCTTCTTTGAAGACCATGACACTAGTGACCTTCCAAGGAATTGACATGTGCCACTTGTGCTCATTCTATTTATCTTGCACCCTCCGTAGTCGGAATCCGAATATCCAATCAAATCAAACTTGGATCCCTTTGGATACCATAGTCCAACATCTTGTGTGCCCTTCAAGTACCTCAAAATCCTCTTTGTTGCCTTGAGGTGACTCTCTCTAGGATTGGATTGATATCTAGCACACATGCCCACACTAAATGCAATGTTTAGTCTTGATGCGGTTGCATAGAGCAAACTACCAATCATGGACCGATACTTCTTTTGTTCAACCATGTTGCCACTAGGGTCGGGGGTCTAAGCTTCCATTGGTTGCCATTGGTGTGGACATTGACTTGGCATCTTGAAGATCAAACTTATTGATCATATCCTTGATGTACTTGCCTTGACTAATGAATGTGCCATTCTTCAATTGCTTGATTTGAAGTCCAAGAAAGAATGTGAGTTCTCCAAGCATTGACATTTCAAACTCATTGGCCATCATCTTAGCAAACTCTTCACAAAATTCTTGATTGGTTGACCCAAAGATAATGTCATGAACATGAATTTGCAACACAAACAAGTCATTCCCAATCTTCTTGGTGAAGAGAGTGGTGTCCACCTTGCCCATCTTGAACCCTTTAGAGAGGAGAAAATCTCTCAACCTCTCATACCATGCTCTAGGTGCTTGTTTCAATCCATACAAAGCCTTCTTCAACTTGTAGACATGGTTGGGATACTTCTCATCTTCAAAGCCCGGTGGTTGTTCAACATATACCAACTCATTGATGAAGCCATTCAAGAATGCACTCTTCACATCCATTTGATAGAGCTTGATGTCATATGCACATGCATAGGCAAGCAAGATTCTAATTGCTTCAAGTCTAGCAACCGGTGCATAGGTCTCTCCAAAGTCAAGACCCTCTACTTGAGTGTACCCTTGAGCTACTAGCCTTGCCTTGTTTCTAACAACAATTCCATCTTGATCTTGCTTATTCTTGAAGACCCACTTGGTTCCTATCACATTGTAGTCCTTTGGCCTTTCCACCAATTCCCATACATCATTTCTCTTAAAATTGTTCAACTCTTCATGCATGGCATTGATCCAATCTTCCTTCTCTAATGCCTTCTCAACATTCTTTGGTTCTTCTTGAGATACAAAGGCATGGTGAGCACAAAAAAAGATGCTAATCTTCCTCTAGTAATCACTCCACTATTGATGTCATCGACAATTTGATCAATTGGATGATCTCTTGCAATGTTGGATGGTTGCATCACTTGCACTTGATGACTAGGATGAGTGGATGGACTAGCTTGTTGCTCTTGATCTTCTTCTTGAGTACCACTAGTGCTTGCTTCATTTGCATCAAACTCAACCGTAGTGGCAGGGCAATGGAGTGTCATCATCATCATCAACTTGCCTAGGCCGAATGTCACCAACATTCATGTTCCTCATTGCATTCTCCAAGTTGGAACCACTCACATCATCATGATTTTCAACTTCATTTTGAGAGCCTTGGGTTTCATCAAATTCCACATCATGAACTTCTTCAAGTTGGCCACTACCCAAGTTTCAAACTCTATAGGCTTTGCTTTTGGTTGAATATCCAACTAGAAATCCTTCATCACACTTCTTGTCAAACTTGCCCAATCTAGTCCCTTTCTTGAGAATGTAGCATTTGCATCCAAAGACTCTAAAGTATCCAATGTTGGGCTTCCTTCCATTCAACAACTCATAGGGTGTCTTGCCAAGCATTCCATGGCAATAAAGTCGGTTGCTACAATAGCAAGCCGTGTTGATTGCTTCGCCCCAAAAGGAATGGCTAACATTGTACTCACTAAGCATTGATCTTGTCATTTCAATCAAGGTTCTATTTTTCCTCTCAACTACACCATTGGATTGAGGAGTGTAGGTTGGTGAGAATTGATGTCCAATTCCAATCTCATCACACAACTCTTCAATTCTTGTATTCTTGAATTCACTCCCATTGTCACTTCTAATCTTCTTGATGGATGTCTCAAACTCATTTTGAATCCTCTGGACAAATGTCTTGAAAAGCTCAAATACATCACTTTTGTCATGCAAGAAGAACACCCATGTGTATCTAGTGTAGTCATCAACTATGACAAAACTATACTTATTGCCACCAATGCTAGAATATGATGTTGGCCCAAATAAGTCCATGTGCAACAACTCAAATGCCTTGCTTATACTCATTGTGCTCTTGGATGGATGTGCATTGCCATGTTGTTTCCCGGCTTGACATGCCCCACAAGGTTTGTCTTTCTCAAACTTGACATCATTCAAGCCTCTAACCAAGTCATGCTTCACTAACTTGTTCAATTGCTTCATCCCAACATGACCAAGCCTCCTATGCCACAACCAACCCTTGCTAGCCTTTGAGAGTAGACATGTTGTCAATTGAGCTTCTTTTGACTTGAAATCAACAAGATAGAGATCACCATATCTAAATCCCTTGAAGATCTTATTTGCACCATCACCACTAACCACTTCAACTTCTTGGCTTGTGAATATGCACTTGTAGCCACGATCACAAAGTTGAGAAACCGACAATAGATTGTAGTCAAGATTATCAACTAGCAACACGTTTGACAAACTCTTCTCTTGTGTGATAGCAATCTTGCCTAGCCCCAACACATTGCCTTTCTTGTCATTGCCAAATGTGATTGACTCATACTCATCAATGCCCTTGATGCTAATTGACTTGAACATATGAGAATCCCGGTCATGTGTTGAGTGCACCCATTATCCATTATCTAATGCTCTCCTCCGGCACGGTAATTGACCTACAAAAAGAGATCAATTCTTCTTAGGTACCCAAACCTTTTTGGGTCCTTCAAGGTTAGTCACCAAGGCCTTTGGTACCCAAATGGCTTTCTTCTTTGAGCCCATCCATGGTGTACCAATGAACCTAGCACGAACACCATTGTCCTTCTTCACAAGCATATATGAATTATCAAGCTTAATGGAAGAGACATTGGTTTGCTTGTTCATGCACTTTTGCTCTACATGACCAACTTGCTTGCAAGCTTTGCAATAGCTACCATTATTCTTCACAAAACGAGTCTTGTGAGTTACAAGGGCGGCCTTGCCTTTCTTGGGGATATAGCCTAAGCCCTCCTTATACAAGGATGCCCTTTGGCTACCCAAGCACATAAGCAAGCGGTCCTCACCACCATAGGCCTTAGGCAAGGTGTGATTGAGCTCCTTCACTTCCCTCTTTAAACAAGCATTCTCATGAATAAGCATAGGGTTGTCATTATCTTCACTAGAGATGGATATGCTAGTGATAGAGCTAGTGGAGGCTACACATGTAGAGGTTGATTCATCAACTAGGATATCACACATGATGCTTGCATTGCATGTATCAACCTTTTCTTCCACTAAGCACAACTTGTGCTCATCTAGTAGAGAGGAATGAGCTTTCTCTAACTTAGAATGAGATTTCTCAAGCTTCTTATGGTCTACCTCTAGACTCTCATAGGATGCCTGAAGCTCATCAAGTTCTTGCTTAAGGCTCTTTGTTTCCTTATGCAAGCCCTTGCATTCCTTCCTACTTTGCTTGAACATGATAATGCAATCATCAAGCATGCTTTGCAACTCCTCCCTAGTGTGAGTTGGCTCCTCATCATCACTATCACTATCACCATTATCATCATCACTAGTGATAGATTGTACCTTGGTGGCCTTAGCCATGAAGCATGAGGAAGAAGTGTTGAAGAGGGAGATCTTGTCATGCATAGCAAGGTGAGCTTGTCCCTTCTTCTTCTTCTTGTTCTCTTCTTCATCACTTGAAGATGATGAGCCATCACTATCCCAAGTAGCCACATGTGACTCATTCTTCTTCTTGGGCTTCTTCTCCTTCTCATTCTTGGCATCATTCTTCTTTCTTGCTTTCTTGATGCCCTTCTCATCATCACTCTCATATGGACATTCGGCAATGAGATGGCAATCATCATGGCATCGAAAGCATGTCATGTTGCCTTCATTCTTGCCACTCTTGTTCTTCTTGGATGATTGCTTCTTGCTCTTCTTGTTGATGTATGTCTTCTTCACATACTTGCCCAATCTTCTCATAAAGAGAGCCAATTGTTCATCAACTTCACTTCCACTTGTAGAAGTGCCATCTTCTTCACAATCACTTGACTCTTCTTTCTTCTTCTTGCCCTTGGATGAGGAGCTAGCCTTGAGTGCTAGGCCTTTCTTGTCATCTTTCTTGTCCTCATCCTTAGCCTTCTTGTTTGCCTTGTTGATGAGCTCTTGCTTCTTCGAATCATCTCTAAATGAATCATCGGTCATTACCTCATCAAGCAATTGATTCGGTGTCAAGTCCTTCAAGTTGGTCTTGACTAACACCGCCTTGAGCATCTGAAATCTCTCCGGTAAGCACCTCAAGAACTTCATGTTGAAGGTCTTGTCCTTGATGTCTTCACCAAGTGTATTGAGATCGTTCACCAACACTTGCATTCGGTGGAACATCTCCGACACACTTTCATCTTCCTCCATCTTGAAGCTATTGAATTGCTCTAGCTTGATGTAGGCTTTTGCTTGCTTGATGCCTTCGGTGCCCTCATAGCACTCTTCTAGCTTCTTCCAAATGTCATGGGCGATGGTGAGTGACTTGACTTGCTCAAACACTCTATCGTTGAATGCCTCATGAAAAGCACTCACGGCCACATCATTTGCATATATCTTCTTCTCTTCCAATGCGGTTGGCTCATTTGGCTTTGCCACCTCAAACTTATTTTCGGTCAAGACCCACACTTCTCTATTTATTTGCTTGAGGTGTGCGGTCATCTTCAACTTCCAATGCCCAAAGTTGGTGCCATCGAAAGGTGGCGCCTTCTTGGTGTTGTTGACATGAAAGCGTAGCCATTTTTGTCACCGTTGGATGTTAAGCCACTCAAAAAATGGTGCCTCTGCTTTGATACCACTTGAAAGGTCCTAATGGCTAGAGGGGGAGGGGGGGTGAATAGCCTATTAAAAATTCTTGCAATAACACTAAACAAACGGATTAGATAATAAGATGGTGAAGCTAAATAAGCAATGCTACAAATTAGCTAAGCAAGCCACAAGTCAATTCTATTGTCTCTAAAAACACACAAGGGCTATGTGGCTATTTACTCCTAGGTGAACAAGCAAGACTAACTAGATTACCAACTAGGAGCTAAACAAGCTTAACAAGCTACACAACCTAAGCAAGGTAACTAACTAAGCACCCTAGCAAAATATGCTACTAAGTAATGCAAAGAGGTGCTAGAATACAATACCACCGGTGTAGTGTCGAGGTTGTAGCCAATCACCGTGTACAAGAAATCTCCAACGAGCAAGAACAAGTGACACGATGATTTCTCACCGAGGTTCACGTGCTTGCCGGCATGCTAGTCCCCGTTGTGGCGACACACTCACTTGACGGTTGCTAAGCAATGGCCGCGCCAAATCCCCTATGGGAGCTCAAGCAAACGATCACAAGAAAGGGTCCAACAAGCCACGAGCAATCCACTAGTGCTCCTTTCGCGAATCTCCCGCCGGGTAAGGAACGACCCCTCACAAATCCACCGGTGTGGCCTCGAACAAGCTCCAATCGAGCTCAACACCGCCTCTTGCTCCAAGCCGCTAGGGAACCAAGCAAATTCCCAAGAGAAACAAGATCCCACAACTTCTCCAAGGATGAAGTGCCTCTAGATGCAAGACTATCAAGTAATGCACTTCTATCACTCTCAATCTCACTCAAGAATCGAAGTTAGAGTGAAGAGATGAGTGGAGGGAGTCTCACAAGCTCACAAATGAGTTAGGCTGTTGAAATGTGCAAGGGAGACCTCAAAGAACCGGCCAAGCCACTATATATAGACCCCAAGTCGGACGCGCCGGATGCTGCGCCTACGGACGCGCCGAGCACCCTTTGATTGCAGCGTCCGGGCGGGGGTCTCCTCGACACCCTTATCGGGCTGCGTGACGGGCTTGCCCGACGCGCCCGCGCCAAGTCGGCGCCGTTGTCCACGCGTTGTCGGATTCCAGTTGAACAGCGCGCGTGGACTGATTTTGACCGTGTCGGCGCTCCCGGCCGGACGCGTCGACGCCCCTGTTTGAACTTTTGCCGCTGCGCATGGCGTGCCAGTGCCAGCCGACCCGGCGTCGGTGCGATGAGAAAAGTTCCTCTTCATCGTTAAGCGTCGTCGTCTTTCCATCTTTCCAAGTTTCGCTTCTTGTCTTAGTTGCCAACACTTTGAATGTGTCCGGTGAGCACAAGTGTTAGCATGTCACGATCGGTTAGACAAGAACGGTTAGTGCTCTCAATCCTAAATGCATATGCAAGTCAATTGGACCTAGAAGCACTTCACCAAAGGATTGTCGTGGCATCCCCTCTTGATAGTCGGCTATCTATCCTATAATGTGATCACACGCTCTATCATGTCTTGATCACCGAAAGGAAAAATCCTATCAAGTATACCTTTGCCTTGATCTTCCGGGTTCCTCTCAAGCCGATCACCGAGCTTGACAATCCACCATGTCCATCATCATCGTCCATGTTCATGATCATCATGCTCCTTGTCATCCATCTAATCCTATCTCATAAGTCACACTTAGAGCAAAGGATTAGTGCCACAAGTGTGTCATCAATTTCCAAAACCAAACATGAGATTTCATCACCTCCAATGAACTAAGTAAGCAGCATCAACATCTTCCCTTGTAGGGCAACTTTCATGACACTTGTTTAGAAAACCTATCACCTGGGTATTGAAAAGAGCCCAGGATGCATAAACTCTAGGCACCCTCCCTCGGTACACCACATACCAAGCCATCTCCTTTAAAGAAAAAATACAACAAGCTATGAGATTTGACAGAAACAAAGTATTTGGTAATACATTTGCCTCAGCTACAAGGGTCAATTCATCACATACATATGCCTCAGCAACCAGACCCACTATTGGCATTGTTATCATCATAGGCATAAAAGAAAGAGGTGGCCTCAGCTTTATAAAGTTCAACATGATCAGCTAAGTAATCATCATAGGTGGATGCCAACATATAACAAACACCGAACCAAATGACATAGCAGCCATGGAATGTTCTAGATCATAAACATGTTGCCATCCAAAAAAGTCACAAGACCTAATGGTTGCAGTACTGAGGATGATGCTAGAACACTTGATGACAACCATGAAATAACAACAATAAGTAACCAAATATTTCCCACCTCGGTAGAGAAGAGTAAGAAACCAAAAATAGATATAATAGTTCCTCAGTAGCTGATTAGGATAGTTTCATTTAGATTTCAGCAAAACAAGTCATCATAGGTGGCAACAAAAGCAGGTGGCAGCAGATTCAAGACCATATAGATGGTGCCTCAGCTTTTTCAGGAAGGTTTGCATCATAGGCTTCTTTGTAAATTCAAGATAATGTAGCCTGCTTCTAAAAAGAAGAACATTGAACTCCTCACTTCTTGATGCTCTCAAATCATGAATAAGTTAGGAGCTCAATGTTCTTTCTTTTGAGCAGCGACAAAAGCTTTGAAGAGAGGTGGGGAGGTGGGGAGGATAAATGTGGTACTTGCGTCACAGGCCACCATTGCAAAACTTTGTCTCGAATAGGAGTGGAACATGGAAACTAACCCCTGGCGGGTCCGGTGGGTCGGTGGAGCAGCTTGGGGTGTCTTGGTGGGCGGCGAAATGTAGTGGGGAGTGGCGGCGGGGGCAGCTCCTCCGGCGCCTCGATCTTGGAAAGCAGGCTGCGGCAAAGCAGCTCGGGGAGTACGGGGGGTGGCGGCGCGGCGGTGGAGCAGCTCGGGGGCCGGGGGACGGAGTGGGTGCGGTGGCGGTGAGTGAGTGAGTGAGTGAAGTGTGCTGAGTGAATGAGTGGGTGGTGAGGGAGTGAGAGGAGGATTCGGCCGACATAGTCATAGTTTGGTCATTTGTCGAGCACCATAGATCCGTGCTTGGCAAAGTATATATATCTTTTATTCCCCCCAAATTGGCTTTCCCGTATGCAACCCAAAGAAACCCGACAAAACTCTAACTCGCGCGAAACACCTTTGTCGAGTGCCATATGCAAGCCGCCGACAAAAACCGGGTTTGCTTAGAGTGCCCTTGCTAGCGCTCGGTGAACTTTTTTAATTTTCGTATACAGATTTTTTCTATAGCTTTGGTAGGGCACAATTCACAAATATTGAAATTTGAGATTTTTTTTAGTACTATTTCCTATATTTATAATGTTTATGACTGTTTTTTGAATTTTCTCGAAATAAATTTGAACTACAAGTCATTTCAATAAGTGGAAAAGGTGAATGGAAAATTGATATTCTAGTTAGTGAGTGTAAGGTGAGGCCCCATCCAAGGACTCACATGAAATATCAAAGGCCGAAGTTCACGAAACACAACGATTTAGTTGCGTTGTTGTTGGCGGTCACTATCATACATCTTATACCGCCAACTTAGCTCTAATTAAGAGAGATGGAGCACACTTATGTCAAATAAACATTTACTACTCACCTAGTTCCACTTGTATTCGAGAATAATTGTTTTGCGGAACAAACACGGAAAAATGTGAGAGTACGCCAAACAAAGAGTAAAGTGCAAACTCGGAAATACGCTTTGACTAAGGGGAAAGTGGCAGGCCGTAATTGAAGCAAAACGAACCAAAACACCTCCGGAAGGCGACCTACACCGGGCCACCAGCCCACACGCCGGCGAGGATGGGCGCGGGGCGGGCCAAACCTGGGCCGACCGCCGCGCGTGTCTTGGCGGCCGCCGCAGCCCGCGTGCCCGATCCCGCCGCGCCTTGTCTCCGTGTCCGGCCGGCCGAGGAGCCGAGGCGGTGCATGGCGGTGCTTTTGGGATTTGGCGCCAAAACTCCCGCCAAAACCACTTTCATTCTCCTATAAATAAGAGGCCACACCCCCCCTTCCAAAAGAAAACACACACACCCTTGAGCACTTCACTCACTTTCTTTAGTCCTAGTTGTAGTTTTGAGCAAGGTTGAGCTTCAAGGAGGGCTTGTCTCCTTGGAAGGATCTTTTTGGTAATATTAATATTATTATGGAGTTCCTTTCAATATTCAAGTCTCTATATTCATATTGCAATGCGTTCGAACTAGAGTATAGTTACCCTCATGTTATCTTATTAATGTGTGAACTATGATCTAGTTGACATATTAATAGATAGGACTTGGCTAATTATAGAATTAACCGTCATGTGTCGACTCGCTAGAGAGTGATCGGTTTATGTAGATTATGATGGTTTGGTGTACCTTCGGGTTTACCTTTATCCTTGCTTGTCGATCCGTAGGGTCGAGTCCCGGGGATTTAGGTAATTTTCTATATACGTGGACGTGGTGTCCGGTCTATAGTAATCATCGAAATGTCGGCATCCCACGGTAGTGAGGTAGGGGCGGTGGTGACAGCCCTGTTCCGCCCATTGTATTCCTCCACGTTCGGATGTTGAGTTGGAGTTCGAAAGTGTCCATCGGCTAGCGAGACTAGCCGCGGGCATCTCCTCATCATATGATCGTAATCCCATCATGATTTAGCCTCCTCACATGTTAAACTAGAGTTCACCCATGTGCAATATTTAGAACCACCTTCTCATTGTAGATTTTCTTTTATCCTTTTCTCTCCCTAGTGGTGTAGTAGCTTATGTGTGTTTGTCACTATCCTGAATATCATTCTTCTTACCCCTGCAATTGACTAATGGTTATTCATAAATACATTGTGGATTATCATCATCATTATGCTAGCTAACCACACAAGCCTGCCTTCCCTTGGGAAAATATAAATCACGATACCCGAATACCACGGGTGAAATGCTACAATGATAGATCCGTGGCGCTTGCGGATTGACTAAAGTAAACACATGAATCCATCTATCATCCGATATCTCTTAACGTGATCTCTCGAGAATATTATTTATTCTTAGTGATTGCACTATGAAATACCAACATGCGTTTAAATGCTGATTCTTGCGGAAATGGGTTATTATCTATTTCTAGTAATGTCGTTAAGAAATATCAACAAGCATTTCTCGCGCCGTTCTTGAAGGCATGGTTTTCTAAAAAAAAAATCATAAAGCTAGCATATGATGATCATAACCACATGTATGAATGATAGCCCTAGTCTTTGCAGGTTAACTCTTTTTGTTTTCTTCCTGTTGTGGATGAAAACAGGGATAGTATATGATCGGTCGCAACCTACCGAACAACTTCGTTGACAATCCGGAGGCGTTGATCAGAAAGAGACGGTCTCGTACCGTTACACCTGTCGCTACTCCACCGGAGGTTGAACCCATCATCACCGTACCATCTTCATCAACACTCATGGCCAAGACACTCCGTGACTACTCAACCCCCAGCGGTGGGCAATGTCCCCACCGGGCCAGCAATCAATGTTGGAGACAAGAATTTTGAGATCCGCGCTGGCCTCATCACGATGGTACGTGGCAAATCCTTTCTATGGATTGCCGGCGAGGATGCCAATGCGCATCTTCGAGAACTTTTCTCGAGCTTTGTGACACTATAGTTATCAAGGACATCGCGCCGGGCGCGATCAAGCTCCTTGTTTCCTTTCTCCCTTGTGGGGAAGGCAAAACAAAGTGGTTCTACAAAAGACAAAGAGGCGATCGACATGGAGCAAGTGCTCCACAAAGCATTCCTCGCACGTTTCTTCCCAATGGGCAAAACTAATGCCCCCAAGGGCAAGAATCTCCAATTTCAAAGCCAAATCCAAATGAACCAATTCCCGGCGTGGGAAAGGCCGCAAGAATACATCCTTGCTTGCCCACATCACGGCATGGAGACATGGCTCGTACTTGAACTTCTACAATGGTCTTACACCTATGTGTAAGGGCCATCTTGATGCCGATGTCTTTGGAGGGGCATTTCTATCCCTCACCGTTGAAAAAGTCAAGCACTCATCGAGAAGATGATCGAGAACCAAGCATGGGGAGAAGACGAGCCCCAATGAAAGAGGCATGCACAACGTCAAGGAGACAGACATGCTAGTTGCAAAGATGGACCTGTTACTCAAAAGATTGGGAGATCAAGCTACCGAGAAGGAAGTCATGAACAACACTCTACCACCTCCGAAAGCATTGATGACTTGTGAAGTCTGTGGAGAGCTTGGACATTCGGGGCAAAGAATCGCCGAAACTCGTGAAGAGCTTGCCTTCATCAACAATGGGTTCCATCCAGGTAACAACAATGGTAACAATAATAATAATAACAATAGGTGGAACAACCAAGGGCGTCCACAAGGAGGTAATGGTTTTAATTACAATTACAATTACAATTATAACTCAAACCAACCTTCTTTGAAAGATTTAGTTCTTCGTCAAGCAAAGATTAATGAGTCCATCAATAAGAAGATTTCTTACAATGATAGAAGGTTAGAGAACATTAATTCACAACTCGATAACCTTACAAGCGCGGCTACAAATCAACAAAAATTTAACAAATTGGTTGAGTCAAAGTTATCACATTTGGCCACTATTATGCCAATTAATGAAGAAGGAAAAATTCTAGCCAACCTGCTGAAAATGTTAATGAGGTGGTCACGAGAGGAGGTAAGGCCACTCGTGATCCACCGTATCCCAACCATTCAGCAGCCCGCCCACGGGATAACCGCTACAAAAACAGCCTCCCGCACCACAAGTGCCACTACCTCGGGAGGAGGATGAAGAAATTCCACCCATCATTGAATCAATGGAGAGAAGGGTCACCACCGAGAATTTTGGAGATACAAATCACATACCCTTCCCATCCGGGAGAAAGAGACCAACCACGGATGACCAATTTGCCCGATTCACCCGGAGATGATCGGCAAGATCCACATAGACATGCCACTAATGGATGTTTTGCACATGCCATCATACTCAAGATACATCCGGCCATCATCAACAAGAAGGTGCCAATGCGGACTACGAGGTGGTGGTAAGGCTTACGTAAGAATGTAGCGCAACGATACTCAATCGCCTACCGGAAAAAGGAAAGATCCGGGATGTCCCACCATCACCGTTCCATAGGATCACAAAAGATTGACCACGCCCTATGCGATCTTGGTGCAAGCGTGAGTGTCATGTCAAAGGTCGTGTTCGACAAGATGAACTTCACTCACCTAGTACCAAATGTGCATGATGCTGCAACTTGCCGACTCAACAATACGTTACCCATCGGGGGTAGCTGAAGACGCCCCCGTAAAAATTAGAAACTATTTTGTACCCGGTTGATTTTGTGGTTTTGGAAATGGAGGCCACAAAAGAGACACCCTTGATCCTTGGGCGACCTTTCCTCAAGTATACCTGAGCACAAATCAACGTTAGAGAAGGAGAAATCCACTTCAATATTGAAGGTCGAGGAAACCTTCAAATTTCGCCCCAAGCCGAACATTGCTCCATGATCTTCACAAATGTAAAAGAAGGCTCCTATAGAAAGATGGGTACAACGTAAAAGTCTCCGCTCCTACTCAAATTTCCGACGTGAAAGCAATCAAGGTAAGTCAATAATAAATTAAGTAATTATTTATTTCTTTATAGAATTTATTTACTCACTTAAAAATATATATATATAAATGAATTCTTATTTTTCCTTTCCAACACTATATAGTATTGAATTTAATATATAAAAATAAATATAACCTATAAATAAAATTTTCTAACTCATAAAATAAAACTCTTGATTTTTAGCACCCCATTTATTCTGTCATAAATAAAAATATACAAAACATATTCCAAAATAATTCTTCATTTCATAAAAAGACTAAAAATAAAACTTGGGAAAAATCAAAATCGGAGACAACGGTCGAAACCGACCGAAGCACCAACGGTCGAGGGCGAACATGACCGATTCTTTGCCACCCCGCCAAAGTTGGGCAGCGGGGGGCCACCCAGCCGCCCGACGCCCGGTGACCGCCGCCGCCTCGGGACGCCGCCCGCTGTCCCGTCTCGTGGCTGAAATAGCCGCTGTTCTCGGTCCCCTGTCGCCGTGTTTTGCTCTATAAATACTAGAGGTACCCGGGAGAGATCACCGCCCCTCTCATTCTCACATTTTCACTCTCCCACTTCACCTATCCATTCTATCTTTTCTCCAAGAGCTTGTGCAAGAAACCTCTTGCACTCAACAGCCCCAACGTGTCAAAGATCAAGAGCTAGTAAGCTAACATCACCCTTGTTCTAGTTCTTGTTCTTGTTTTGTTCTTGTCAAACATGAGCGAGGATAGGGAGCAAGATCGCCGGAGCATTCAAAGAAGACGTTGAGAAGGAGCTCCCGCCTCTCCCAAGGCCGGAGCTCTCGCCACACCGAAACCGAAGGGAGCCCGATGCACGAAGACGCTCGCTCCTCCTCAAGTCCACCCACACTTGATGATCGACCCACCGACGCTCCGCACCTCGACCTCCAAGATGCACGAGAGATACAAGCATACCACATGCTCAAAGATCGACCCTTCGCCACACGCCACGCTTCTCTCGGGAAGCTCTTGAGAAACTAGGTATGGATTCTGAATTTCCTAGCATGTGGAGAGCCGTAGGATGGGCAAAGGTAGATCCTCTTGATGAATTAGGCTCTAAAATGCTTACTATCTAATTCCCTGTGCACTTTGAAAGTTCATGATGAGGGTATTTCTTTTCGACTTTTTCATACCCACCACTATCGCACATGGAAACAAATCGCTGGGATTTTAGGGTTTGATATAGCAAAGTGCTTAATTGATTTTGATGCAGCCCTTCGGGGGTATAATCGTGATGCTTTCTTCATGCAAATATCTGATATTGATTGCTCTAGTGCTAGATTCGAGGTCGTTAATGCAAAACATACAACATCCATCACTGAGATTTATGCATAAATGGATGTCTAGCACTATATTTCCTAGGCAAGATCCTCGCCGCATTCATGATGCTGAATTAAAATGTCTCTTTGCAATGATAAAAACGAATTAAAATTGCTCCTCGTGAAAGAAATGATTAATTGGATACTAGAAACCATCAAGCTTACCACCACTATTTATTGCACTTCCCTTGTGACACGGATTGCTCATGGTGTTGGTGCTTTTGAAGGACGAATGTTCTTTACATTCTTGACCAGCGCCCGAGATCACGATCCAATCCTTGGTTCAAGGGCATCATATCAAGCTTGATGCGAGATGACCGCGAAAAGTCATTTATTACTTTTCCGGGCTATACAATGGAGATTCCGCTTCCTAACCCGGAATACTCATTGTATAAGTCCCGCTTCACTTACCTTCGTTCGGATCCTTTCCGACGAAGCACGCAAAGCTCGCGGTCTCGCGGAGTCAACCGTAAGGGTAGCAAGAGATGGGGCAGAACTTCACGATCGCTGCACCACCACCGGACTTTGCGCGAGACCCTCGCACTGACGCCACCACCGGGTTCACGCCAGTCCAAGACATGGTTTCTTCACGGCTATGCCGAACCCAAGGTACATACCAGGGCTACCGGTCGGGGTACACCCCACACCCGGATCAGTGCAAAGCGGTTCAAAGATGGACAGCACGCATTTGAGATCTCCTCCGAGTCCGAGGGATGCCTCCATCACCGCCCCCGACACACGGAGGAGCCCCGGATGATCCAGACCTCAAAGACACGCATCCACGGTGCGGAGGTGAGTACTAGAAATATTCATGATACACTCCACTCCTATGTACGGTACGGTCGCAGATCAGCGCCACCAGGAGTACCAGCAGGAGTTCACCGACATCCGCGCACGAGAGGAGCAGCGCCGCGCACAGGAGAGAGCATTTTGGATCCACATGGGATATAATCCCGACCCGTAGGCTTTGAGCCAGCTTGGGGGAGGACCCCCACCAGGTAAGCCTTTAATTTCCCGAGTCATTTCCCATTCCTTTCAAAAAAAAATGATAAAAGCAACAAAAATATATTCCACTCCTTTATTTGACATAAAAAGGTGTAGGTTTCTCTTAAGATGAAATGATGAATAGTTGCTCTGTCTATGAATCAGCTTGCACCTAGTTTATAACTTAGAATTCCTTGATGTTTAAGTTTGTTGGCTAATAATGTCTTGTCCTAAAAACTTGATAAACATGGGTTGTAAGAACATGATCCTTTTCTAAGTTATTGCCGGATATGATATGGTATAAAGAGGTTCTACTATAACTTTGTTCCTAGAGAACTTGACATCCGGAAACCCGAATCTAAAAAAAAAAAAAAAAAAAGAGAAAAGAGATGAAAAATGGACAAGTGTCCGAGGGCGAGTAGAGCCCACATCTCCAAAAAAGAGAGGAAATAAAAGACACAAGTCTAGGGTGAGAAGAACCCACCTCTCCAAAAAAAAAAAAGAAAGAGAGAATATCACACTCTCTCAAGTATACAAAAAAAGGGAGAGTATGCAATTACATACATACGCTAAATAAAATCCCGGATGCATAGTTACTCAAAAGAATATAAGAAGTAGTAGCTCTACAAACCGTTCTATCTTGCAATCACCCAAGAATGTGGAAAATGTTATGAGGCCTATATGATTCAAGTAATAAGGATAGATGAAAATGCCAACTTATTTAAACAATAAGTGAACACTTTGTTATAAACCGGTACACTTGATTTATATCGGCATTGAAGCAACTCCCCGATCATCAACCTAAATACTTAGCTATTTGCTCGGGACGAGCAAAGGTTAAGCTTGGGGAGTTTGTTGGCGGTCACTATCATACATCTTATACCGCCAACTTAGCTCTAATTAAGAGAGATGGAGCACACTTATGTCAAATAAACATTTACTACTCACCTAGTTCCACTTGTATTCGAGAATAATTGTTTTGCGGAACAAACACGGAAAAAATGAGAGTACGCCAAACAAAGAGTAAAGTGCAAACTCAGAAATACGCTTTGACTAAGGGGAAAGTGGCAGGCCGAATCGAAGCAAAAACGAACCAAAACACCTCCCGGAAGGCGACCTACACCGGGCCACCAGCCCACACGCCGAAGGATGGGCGCTGGGGCGGCCAAACCTCGGGCCGACCGCCGCGAGTCTTGGCGGCGCCGCAGGCCCGTGCCCGATCCCGCCGCGCCTTGTCTCCGTGTCCGGCCGGGAGCCGAGGCGGTGCATGGCGGTGCTTTTTCGGGATTTGGCGCCAAAACTCCCGCCAAAAACCACTTTCATTCTCCTATAAATAAGAGGCCACACCCCCTTCCAAAAGAAAACACACACACCCTTGAGCACTTCACTCACTTTCTTTAGTCCTAGTTGTAGTTTTGAGCAAGGTTGAGCTTCAAGGAGGGCTTGTCTCCTTGGAAGGATCTTTTGGTAATATTAATATTATTATGGAGTTCCTTTCAATATTCAAGTCTCTATATTCATATTGCAATGCGTTCGAACTAGAGTATAGTTACCCTCATGTTATCTTATTAATGTGTGAACTATGATCTAGTTGACATATTAATAGATAGGACTTGGCTAATTATAGAATTAACCGTCATGTGTCGACTCGCTAGAGAGTGATCGGTTTATGTAGATTATGATGGTTTGGTGTACCTTCGGGTTTACCTTTATCCTTGCTTGTCGATCCGTAGGGTCGGAGTCCCGGGGGGATTTAGGTAATTTTCTATATACGTGGACGTGGTGTCCAGGTCTATAGTAATCATCAGAAATGTCGGCATCCCACGGTAGTGAGGTAGGGGGCGGTGGTGACGAACCTGTTCGCCCATTGTATTCCTCCACGTTCGGATGTTGAGTTGGAGTTCGAAAAGTGTCCATCGGCTAGCGTACTAGCTGCGGGCATCTCCTCATCATATGATCGTAATCCCATCATGATTTAGCCTCCTCACATGTTAAACTAGAGTTCACCCATGTGCAATATTTAGAACCACCTTCTCATTGTAGATTTTCTTTTATCCTTTTCTTTCCCTAGTGGTGTAGTAGCTTATGTGTGTTTGTCACTATCCCGAATATCATTCTTCTTACCCCCGCAATTGACTAATGGTTATTCATAAATACATTGTGGATTATCATCATCATTATGCTAGCTAACCACACAAGCCTGCCTTCCCTTGGGAAAATATAAATCACGATACCCGAATACCACGGGTGAAATGCTACAATGATAGATCCGTGCGCTGCGGATTGACTAAAGTAGACACATGAATCCATCTATCATCCGATATCTCTTAACGTGATCTCTCGAGAATATTATTTATTCTTAGTGATTGCACTATGAAATGCCAACATGCGTTTACTGGTGCCGTTACGGAAATGGGTTATTATCTATTTCTAGTAATGTCGTTAAGAAATATCAACACGGTCCGAAAATTATGAAACTTGTCCGGGTTGTCGTGATATCATATGTGTAACCTATGAATTTTTTTAGAATGTTTCATTGATGTTTCAGTTTACGATTGCTAAAACCCAGACATCTCCACATGAGTTCTACCAAACCACTTTGGACTTGTCCGTAACTCATGTATGAAGGTGATGGTAGGGCGCCGACAAAGGTCACAACAGGGGCGGATGTTTGTTTCCGTTGTCCTTTGCCGAAGCGGGATTTTTTCTCGAGTGGCGGTGCTAGGCAATAGAGCTTCTTCACCGACCGGGATATGTTACCAAGCACGGTCCTTCGCCGAAGCGCGGTTCATTCGCCGCCGACAAAGGGTGTTGTTGCCGAAGCGCGCGATTTTCAAATTCGGCGGCGAGGCCGATTCCGGTAGTGTATAGTATCAAACTGGTTGCGAAAAAATACACTTTGTAGATCTTGAGAAATTATGAAGCTTTGTAGTCGAAAAACGTTTTTATTAGAACTCGTTTAGGGCCTCAAAAACTGATTTGAAAAAAATTGCTTTGCCTTGGCGAGTGTTTTTTTTGACACTCAAAGAAAGATCGCCTTTGTCGAGTGCCTTGTTTTTGGCACTCAAAGAAAGTTTGCTAAAGTTTTACGGAGTTTAATTTATAGTGATTAGTATGCATGTCTCAACCATGATTCATTTTGTAAATATATCCTTTTATGAATTTATCGATACTTATTTCATAGGGCAAATATTAGTTCTTTTGGTATAACTTTGGTCAAAGTTTAAATGGGTTGACACTTTGGGAAGCAAAAATTATATTCTTTTTGGGACGGAGGTAGTCTTTCCCGTGAGCTAGACGGCTACATCTTGGGAAATGGAGACGGAGGGGACGGACGGGCGTCGGGCGTGGCCTTTGCCGAGAGCTATGCTTCACGGGAAAGACTCTTCGCCGCTTCGCGTGAGTGGATTTGTTGCCGTCGGTGCTCACGGCAAAGAGGTGTCTTTCCCGTGAGCCCGATAAATAGCTCATGGGAAAGACTTTACCCCGACAAAGAAGGGGAATCCGTAGTGATCTCGTGAGCTGCCCGCAAGTCATGGAACATAATTCTCATACATCATCTATGTGTAGTACCGATGAGGCTAGGCGAAATAAAAAAAAATGAGACCCAACCTAGGAGGAACTAGGTGGTTTTTCATTAAGAAGAAAATGAGGCGCGTAAATCCGTCCCCGATGACGATCGAACTCAGGAGCAGTTGGTTTCACACCTAGAAACCAACCAACTAGGCAAAATCATGGCCAAGTGCCAACAGAGGAGAGGTCACTCGCTCCACCGACACGTCCCATTTAATGGGAGACAATTCGTTGCACGCCAAAAAGCAACTTACACACGTCTGTGTTAATAAAGGCTGACGTAGATGGCTAGACACCAACGAGGCGAAACTTTCGGTGTATGTAGGTGACGGTGAACACGAAAGTTATCCTCTTCATCATCATCTTATTCCATTTTACTCCAATGTACCGATGACGATGTCACGATTAAGCTTTGGCGACATATTGTTAGCAAGCTATATATAGGTAGCTAGATTACCGAGGACACATTTATAGGTTGAAGAATATCTTCTACACCCAAACACGATCTACTACTAGCTCTAGCCTAAATGCTCGTTGGCAACCATGAAATGAGAAAACCCATTGTTTTGGCCTGAAGGAAAAGGTGTGTATAATACATAAAAAAAATAATAATATTACGAATTAATATTGCTGGGCCCATTTTGTTTCTCATCTCGATCACTTGAGAGAAGCCCAGCGCCGGTTAACCTACCCTAACCCTACCTACCACTATTCTTTCTATAAATATATCGACCGATCCCCTCGATATCAGCCGCACTGTCCGCCGCCCGGCCCGCCGGGCGCCCTCCACATCCGCTGCCGGCCGCTTCTCGTCACGTCGACCTAACGAGCTGGTAAGCTCCTCGCCTTGCTCAACGCGATTCGGTGCCCTCGATCTACGCGCTGATTCGGATTCCTTTCCTTACGTAGGTGATGGTGCCGTTCACCCGTTCTAGGGCAAGGCGACCGCAGCGACGCTTCCGGCTCCGGCAAGCCTAGTCGACGGCTGCCTGTAAGCTCCCCCTGTCTTGCTCAACGAGGTACTCCCTCCGTCCCTAAATAGATGTCATTCTCGCTTCCCGAGAAGTCAACGTTTTCAAACTGCCGGTAATTATATATTAAAATATATAAATATTTATGCTAAGTAATTAGTATCATTGAAAAGATCTTTACGTCTAGTTTTTTAATAAATTTATCTGGAGATATAAATGTTGCACGTATTTTCTACAAACCTAGTCAAAGTTGAGAAAGTTTGGCCAGCGCACCCCCAAAACGACATCTAAAAAGGGACGGAGGGAGTAGCTTTTTCAGATTCCTTTCCTTACCAGCGTCTAATCCGGTGTATGTAGGTGACGGCATCGCAGATCCCGTACTCGCCGCCCGATGACCCCGTGCCTCCAGCTTTCGACACTCCCCCTCGGAGGTGCTTTCCGACATCCCCGCAGCGGGTCCCAGCCAAGGATCTCTGCCGCCTCCCGGCCGTCTGCAGTCGTGGCGCTCCATCATCTCCGGCGCACTTCGTCGTGGAGCACACGGAGAGACACAAGGAAGAACCTCTTTTAGTGGTCACATTCCCGCACGACAAAGAAGCACGCCTACCTCATGGATCTCGGTGGTAAAGTGGTCGGCCTGCAGGAGGTGCGCGCTGCGCCTTTACCCGGCCTGTCGCTACGGATCGGTATTCGCCGTCATCCTTCGTCCCGGATGGCAATGGTCGTGGTCCCGGGCATGGGTACCGTTTCCGAATTCTACGCGTTTGGGTTGGTTGCCTCGGAGAGTACAAGCTGCTGTGCTGCGGGATCACATTCGATCACCCTCTTGGTTGGGGAGGCACTGTGGTGGGGTGCGGGTGCTTACCATCCATGGAGGTACAGGCCATGCAGAGTGGAGACGAAGGCCGGATCCTCCTCTCTCATTTGATGTGTGCAGTCGCGTTGTAGTTGATGGGGTGGTATATTTCTTGACGGGCCATGACTCCTTCGTTGATGACATTCTTTCGGTTCCTGCAGACTGCATCCTTTCATTTGACCTTGCGAGAGAGGAGTGGAGGCGAGTTCTCCATGGTCCTTCTGGGCCGATGGGGTGTACTGGCAACCTTACTTCGGGGCCGATGGTGAGGTGTGAGCTTACTTTAGCTGATCTGAAAGGCTCTCTAGTTCTAGCGCACCACCCTTGTAGGCTGTCGATCATGGACTTATGGTTTCTACTCGACTTTGAGAGTTGGCTTTGGGTGAAACAGTACACCATTCGGACTGAATCAGTAACCAGAAGCTTGGAAAGGTACCAAATAGTACCGTTGTTGGCGTTAGATGATGGCCGGCTGGTCGTTAATTTTGTAGCACCCTATGCCCATGGACGTTTGTTCATATGTGATCCAGGAACCAACACTTCCACAGAGGTGAATCCAAGAGATCATGTTGATTCAGTAGGTGTGTTCACAGGAAGTCTGTTGAGTTTATAAGAGGGACACATGGTGTAGTATTTTCATGATGCATGAGTTGCTGCTCTTTAGCTCGTCTACAAGTTGATCTAGAATCTACGGCGTCTCATAGCTGTTGTATGAAGGCTGTTTTATGAAGGTGTTTGATGTTCCCATTTCAAACCATTTTTATTAATGTACAACAAGGTATGCTGTATGAGGCTGTTGTACGAATTGTGTGGTTAATTTGTGCCCAAATAAACATTTTTCTTTTGGCACTGTCTAATGTATCTACAGCTCCGACAGTTGTTTGTCATGTGAGGTTGTGAATGTATTATTACTTTGTTAATTTGTGTAAACCTTGGTTGATGTTGAGAATAATCTGGTATGCTATCATATATGTATACCTGATATTGGGGATGATTGATGTATATGACTTAAGGAACACATGGTTCATGTCCATGTTTGAGCGGCTAGTTCTTCAGCTTATATTTTTCATCCACCTGATCATCCCAAAGACTTGATGCTTGATTGCCCTGTTTCAATGAGCACACATAAATTAGATCAGACGCACTGTACATGTAAATATTCCCTCGAGCTGGACCGCAGATTGTTGAGCTGCCCTCTTTGCAACCAACATACCACATGATGCCTATCAGGCAGGTAAATATTCCCACATGCTGGAAAGTTCTTTGGTAGTTATAAACTTTTCTTTGGTAGTTAAGCACTCGCTATGTATCATGGAAACTGTACGCATGAAGTGCTTGCTGCTATGAAATATGTTCTTTAGTGGTTCATTCCTCTCAAGCATGGTATACATTACACAACACTTCAGTTATTTGCATCATCTATTAATTCATACCTTGCAAGCATTTTCAATGTGAGATTGCTACAATTAGCTCTGCATTAATATTCTTTTGTACTAGAACCATAATATAGCTTCTATGTATTTTACTTCCAGCGATTCTGACTTGCATAAGATCTCAGTAAACATGTACTATTATTTTGCTGTGCTTGAAAAACATGTGGCATGGCATGGATTAATATTTTACTACAAATTTACATAAAGTCTGACCTTTCTCTTCAATAATTTCAGGAGCTTAAGTTAAAGCTTGTATATGGAAGGAAAAGGGCCCCTACAGACCTAGCTGTTGTATGAAGGCTGTTGTATGAAGGTGTTTGATGTTCCCATTTCCCCCATTTTTATTAATCTACAACAAGGTATACCGTATGAAGGCTGTTGTATGAATTGTGTGGTTTGTGCCCAAAGAAACATTTTTTCTTTTGGCACTATCTGTATGTATCTACAGCTCGACAACTGTTTGTCATATGTTATTGAGGTTGTGAATGTATTATTACTTTGTTAGTTTATGCAAACGTTGGATGATGTTGACAATAATCTGGTATGCTATCATATTGAAATTTTTTTCGCGAAATATCGCGAAATTTCCGATATATCGCATTTTTCAGTGAGGTCCTAAAAATTTTTATATCGGTCAAAAATTTTTCGCTAAATTCATATTTCACTCAAAAAATTACACCAAACTATCCGAAAATTTGCATATTCTCTAGTCTTAATAAAGATTTATATTTTTTCAAATCTATTTAATTTTCTCACTAACACATTCGATGATACATGAATATTTGTGCAAGTTGCCCAATCGTGAGCCCGTTGTATTATCGAGTGCACAACGTATGTGATATATTGTGTTGTTTCATTCATGTTATATAAATTTGTGATGAAAGATGGATTTGGGAGTTTTTCTAGTGAGATGATGTCAAATTTTTCAAAATGCATTTTGAATTTGTTTAAATTTGACCCGATATTTCCGAATTTCACATTTATCGGCAAGTGCCGATATTTTTTTTCTACCGGTAGAAAAACCGTATGCCTGATGTTGGGGACGATTGATGTATATTACTTAAGAAACACATGCTTTGTGGCAATGTTTGAGCTGCTTATAGTTCTTCAACTTATATATTCGCCGTGCTGGACCGCAGATTGTTGAGCTGTCATCTTTTCAACCAACATATATACAACATGATGCCCATCAGCCATGTAAATATTCCCTAACGCTGGAATGTTCCTTGTCATATATTCCCTCATGCTTGCTGGCATGATGCGCATGCAGAGTAATTGACAACTTTTACATGGAATATATATATGTTCTTTTGTGGTTCATTTCTATGGCATGGTATACATTTTACACAACATTTCAGTTGTTTGCATCATCTCTTAATCCATACTTTGCAAGCATTTTCAGTGTCAGATTGCAACAATTAACTCTGCATTAATACTCTTTTGTACTAGAACCATATATAGCTTCTATTTTACTTCCAGCTTTTCTGACTTGCATATGATCTCAGTAAACATGTACTATTATTTTTCTGTGCTTGAAAACTTGTGGCATGGCATGGATTAAATATGTTTACCACAAATTTACATAAACTTTGACTTTTCTCTTCAAGATCATAACATTTTCAAGAATTTGAAGTTAAAGCTTGTATATGGAGGTAAAAGGGCACCTACAGACCAAGATTGCACCAAATAACGAAATTTCCTTTTGGGGAGACAGCAAGAATAATTATATGATTCTTCAACACATTGAATGTTGCAGAAAGTTGCCTTAAAAGTTGTCCAGATAGCCCATGGCTGGAAAAGATTCACTCTGTTTTTCGCACTCAGGTAAGACTTTAAAGCACTTCAGTTTGAGAGATTGATTTTCCAGGACAAATTCAGCATAGACAATTGATGCTTGTTTGCTATTTTTACCATTATTTTACCACGAATAACTAATTGAAGTGTTAATATCTCTTCAGATGTGGGTTCTAAAATCTTGCTCCTCCTGTTTCAATCTGGGCCTTTAGCGCTTCAAGATCCGCAGCTGGAGGAGGATGTCACACTCAAGGAGCAGCCGAGCGCCAAATCTAGGTCTGTGCAGCCGCCACCTCCTCCGCGTGCATCACAGACGGTGATGGTTGCTGCTCCAGCGCTCGGCCAATGATGAGCTGGACCACATGGTGGGCGCGCAGGCGGCACCACCTTCTCCTTTCTTGCTTCACACGGAGACGCGGACGCACCTACAGAGCCCCATCACTGATTTCGGCCCGCCACCACTTTTCAACCGATGAGGACGGAGCTGGCAAGCTCGCTTGGAGGTGAGGAGCCACACACGAAGCTCCGTCATGCTCGCCTCGATGTTGTCGCCAACCTACTAGCTCAACACGAAGACCCGCCCGAGGTCCATGGCTTCAGCGACCCATGGGTGGCACCCAAACTAGCAAACTAAGTACTCGTAAGCATTTCGATTAATACCTTGTGTATGTGGAACAAAATAGCTCATTACTCATCTTGTGTGTGGTTTGCTCTGTTCTTCAATAGCAGCTGCCGCCATCTCCCTGTCGGCGAGGACCTGCCATGAATCTGTTTCTGCCGCAAAGAATTTCTCCGTGAATGTCGCGCTCTCCATGCACTGAGGACGCCCCAGCTGCCCCGGCTATACTCCATCCCCCTTGTGTAAACTGTATCATGTTCTAGTGTATTCCATTCCGGCTTGGGCAACCATTGAGGGATAAGGTATTGTAGTTTCTTCTTCTTTTTTTTTTTTTTTTGATAATGGAACAAAAGCTCCAGCCTCTACCATCCCAACTCCATGTGTTTCATAAAATGTTTCTAAGAGTTTGGGAAATTATTTTCCATGAATGCACCTCTGTAAACAGCTGTACATAATATATCATACATTTTCTTTCCTGGTTTCTATGGTTACCTACACAGGAATCGATTAGAATTTAGTTGCTTCTCTCAGACTTAATGTAGACTGCATCCAATTTTATTTGCCATATTAACCTTGTCCATAGAAATGTTTTACTAATTAACAATCGAAAGATTGCCTATTTACTATTTAGAGATGCACAGAAGTTTCATAAAAGTGTTTCTCTGCGGATTTTTTTATGCACAGAAGTTTCATAAAACTGCCTCTCTGCAGATTGTTGTAATGCTTTTTTTTTTGTGTATTTTGTTTTGTAGTCTGTGAAGAAATCAAACATATCAGGGGCAACATGCATGCATGGAGGGCACGTGGCTTCATAGGTGCGGGTGGTCTCCAACGCGACTGCCTGGGCGTGGATGCGAGCTCTGCCGTGGCCTCATCCTCACCTTCCTGGCCACCGGTGAGCCCCAAGCAAGAGAAATTGCTGCTGCAAGAGGAAGAAGAAGCAAGCCGTGAGGCTAATGAGCGGGGTTCGCTCATATTGACTGAAAGCAATATTGAGGTCCTTTTATACTCCTTTTAGAGAGCAGAGTTGAATGAAAGTTATATTGATTGCACTAAGTTGTTTAGATAACCACATCAGAATTTTCCAATATGGTTCTTAATGTGCTCACTTGAGAAATACAGTTTTATATATGTGTGTATCGGACTATGTAGCTCTGCACCGTAGAGGACATTCAATTGAGCTGTTACAAAGCATTGGAATCATGTTTGTGACAATTATGTTTGTGTGTGTGAAATGTGTCACATGAATTTCAGATTACCTGTTAATCGAATTTTGGTTATTTGATTTGCATTACATAATTAAACCATTATTTGATTTGCATTACATAATTAAACCATAGCGTTAGCACGGTCATACTAGTTTTCATGTAATGCACATATATAGAAAGTTTTAACCTGAATTTATCTACATCACATCTGCATTTTGGGGCATAAGACATCTTAAAGGTATTACATCAGTTTAGTGTTTAGAATGAATTAGCTAGATCTAAAATGATCACAATAAGTTTTGAGAGGTTAGAGATGTTGCCCCTCATGCATGTGAGCGTGTTCAAAAATGAAAATATGAGGATATAATTACTTATTTAATTGTGACTTAACAGTTTGAAATCGAGATCTGTAACTATAGTCTGTTACCACACTAAGCTGCATGCACCGACCAATGTTTAGTCCAAAAGCTTATGATTATAGACAAAAGTGGTCAGTTCACTTATATTTAAACACATTGGACCAAATTTGACATAGAGAGAACTTGTCGCACGCATAACATGGGCCGCAATCTATGGCGGGATAAATGGGCTAGCAAGGGCCCGAGGAGGGGATCAGGGTGCCATAGCCGTTGTTCCCAACCCTAGCACCAATGTTGTCACCACCGTAGCCATCGCCGCTATCTAGTTTCCACACCAGGTCTTAGTAAGTTAGGAAAGAGTTGGTCAGATAAGAGATTTTGTTTGAGTTTGTTAGGAAAGGAGAATCCAAATCCGATAAGGATCTTCGAAGTTGCTTTGAAGTCATGTTACGATGGCACATAAATAGTAGCGTCATATAACTGTTGCAAATAAAGAAAAGAAATAGCTGAAATGCTTTTATCTCTCTCTCTCTCTCTTCTCTCTAGCCACCACCGTTGTTGCCCCTACCCCAACCCTAGCACCACCACCCACTAAGGATGGCAACGGGTCGGGTTCGGATCGGGTGGAGTTTCCGTGCACCCAAAATCGAAAACCCGAACCCGAACCCAAAAGTGTTTCGGTGGAAATCCATCATCAAACCCAAACCCACGGGTACCAAACCTGAATGGATACCCAAAACCTGCAGATTATCCGCGGATTACCCGCGGATATATATACATATATTCACATGTATAAAACAAGAGACAACAAATAATAAATATTTTCATGAGTCAACTTTGAATAAACTTAATAATTTAAGTAAACAAATTATTATTCACACATTATAAACAAAATTTTTAATTACAAATGATTTATTTCGGGTATCCATCGGATATTCGAACCCGAACCCAAACCCGAACCCGAACCCGAAAAGTATGGGTGAAAAAATCGTACCCAAACCCGAACCCGTGGGACTCGAAACCCGCGGATTACCCCCGAACCCGACCCGCTGCCATCCTTACCACCCACCGTCATGCCGCCAACAACCCCCATCATCATGAACGTTACATCTAGTAATCCGAAGACTACATCAATCCTTCGGGCAACGATCCATGGCCACCACCATCACCAATATGGAGGACATCAAATAGGAACTCGCCGATCTAGACAAGCACGTGCTTGCCCATGGAGACCCCACCATCGCAGCGAAGATACGAACATCCAAGTCACCATCGACCATCTCAACAACATCCTCACCGCCGAGATTGGGGACAACGGCGAGATCACCAAACCGGATCAAAGTCCCGTCGGCAAGGAGAGAATCGTCTTCACCAACTCCAAGGGCATTGAGCTAGTAAGCCCACCCCTTATGGCGCCACTATCGCCACAATCCAAGCTCTATTGGGTCCGGACACCGCCGCCAATGGACATTAACCTTGCTATGGAAACATAATGAGTTATGATCGCAGCCGACAAATCATTCATCAACACCAAGATGGGCTATCTGGGCTCTGATTTGGGTTGTTATTAACCGTGGTGATTATGTTACAACAAACACCACAATTAACTGATTTTGTGAGGTTATTTTTCGTGAATCTGCGACAACTAATAAAAAGATGCCACTGTTAATCTATGCCGATTTTTTTTTTGTAAAACACGCCACGGTTAAAAGAAAAAAAACGGAAACACCACAAAAAGATTTTATGTAGTATTGTTTCCATATCTATATTTGTAATTATATCTATATCTATATCTATAATCTATATCTATATCTATATTTACCTTTTTTATATTTATCTAAATTTATATCTATATCTGTAATTTATAATTTATAATTTATAATCTATAACCTATAATCTATATCTATATATACCATTTTTATATTTATCTATATCTATATCTTTTGCAAAAGTAAACCATCCTCCCAACATACAAGTTATCCACATATATTGTCGTCCCCCACTAAATACTTTGGGCGTGATTGAGCTGGTATGTGAAAAAAATTATAATACATTAATGCTAATATTGCTGGGCCCATGTTCTCTATAAAACCTAGTGTCAGACTTGAAAAGCCCAGCAGCAGTCCGCACAGAACCCACCTACCACCATTCCCCCTAGATTCAGCCGAACTGTCCCTCCACCGACGCCGCCGCCGCTTCCTCCGCCCTCTAGCTTCGTCCGCTGCTTCAGACGACTGATCGATCGAGCATGGAGACGGCGCCGTAGCTCCCTCGAAGCCAAGTCGACCTAACGGGCTGCAGCTGGTAAGCTCCTCCTCGGCGTCCTCGCCTTGTTCAACGCGGATACCTAGCTTCGATTCTGCATCTGATCCGCTGATACCAACCAGAGATTCATGTAGGTAATGGCCTCCAGCTTCGACAAGCTCCCAGAGGACGTGCTGTCCAAAATCCTGCAGCTGCTCCCGGCCAAGGAGCTCTGCCGCTTCGAACGTGTGCAGATCATGGCGCTCCATCACATCCGATGAAGCCTTCATCAAGGCGCACGCCGACGCCACAAGGAAACACTCTTCCTCGCCAAATTCCAGGGCGGCGATAGGCAAGTCTACATCGTGGATCTCTCCGCAACGCGTGGTCAAGCGGATCGCCGGCGCGGATGGTGGCCACCACGTGGTGCGCACAAGCCTGAAGCTGGCCTGTCTGGCCACGGAATCCAACACATGCCGCCTGCTGAATCCGGCTACTGGACGTATTCGGGTCCTTCCTCTCACTACAGCACTGTATTTTGTGAATGGTATGTTCTTCCGACACCACTGCACCTTGTTCGCTCTTGGGTGGGTTGCTTCCACGGAAGAGTACAAGCTGCTGCGCTGCTGGTGCCCATTCTCGGAGATTGGTCAGCAGGTGCAGGTGCTTACCATCAATGGTGGTACGATTTGGAGACCAAGCCCAGCTCCTCACTGCCTTATTGATATGTACAGTGCAATTGTGGTTGATGGGGTGGTATATTTCTTGACGCTATCTGGCACCAATGTTCCACCAGACAACATCCTTTCATTCGACCTTGCCAATGAGGTGTGGAGGAGAGATCTCCATGGGCCGCTAACTAGCAGTGGCAATGTAACATCTGCGGAGGTGCTGCGGAATCAGCTTAGTCTAGCTGATCTGAAAGGCTCCCTAGTTCTAGCACACCACCGTCACCACCTGTCCACTGCAGACATATGGTTTCTACAGGACTTTGAGAGTGGGCTCTGGGTAAAAAGAGTACAGCATTCGGACTGAAGTAACCAGAAGGTTGGCAAACACACACCAGATAATACCGTTGTTGGCGTTAGATGATGGTAGGTTGGTGATTTATCTTCCATCACCCGATGGGCTACTCTTCATATGTGATCCAGGAACTAGCACTTTCACAAGGGTGCATATGAGAGGTCATCTTGATTCAGTTGGTGTGTACACAGGAAATCTGTTGAGTCTACAAGCAGAAGGCATGGTGTAGTATTGTTATGATGAGTTGATGGTGCTGTTTATTTAATGGTTTCATAGCTGTTGTATGAAGGTGTTTGTTGTTCTTATATTCCACCGTACCCTCTAAATGTATCTGCTGTGCGGCATGTGCCAACAGTTGTTTGTCATGTGTTGTAGCTGCTTACTTTAAAAGAATGTGTTGGTGCTATTTATACTTTGTTAGTTTGTACAATCCTTTAATGATGTTGAGAATGGTGATGTTGAAATTGATTTAATTTGGCTTCATGTAATTATAATCTGGTGTTGAGAATGATGAGATGCATGGTTGTGTTGATGTAGAATTGTCTTAGTTCCTTAATTTGTTTTTTTAAGTCCACTTAATTTCCCCAAAAGAGATTATGCTTTATTGCCTTCTTCAATGAGCACCAATAAAATTGGATCTTCGCAGGTAATTCTCACCATGCCCTTTGCAAACTTTTCCTTTCGCTTACCATATTCGGTCAGGTAGACATGCTGGACTGCAGATTGTTGAGCTACTCTTTGTGACCAATATACGAGGTGATAAGACAGTGCAATCCTCTCACCAGAAGCATCTTTGGCCTTCAGACATGGATATCCAAATATTTGTTCCACGCCACCATCCGAATGATCTTCATGTTCAGGAGCCTATTTGTAAACTTATCTTAAGCAACTATTAGTCACAGTTCGGAGTAACTAAACCATGTTTCTTGGCTAGCAAATCTAGTTTCGTACAGTTTCCAGGTACTAAAGTGTTATAAAGTGTTATATATGTTGTTAACTCTGGATATCTAGTTATTTTTCTTCATTGCTGATCTTGAATTTTATTCCTTTCTAAGGTCCAAGCATATTTTTTTGTTGCCATGGAGGCTGCTTCTTTCTATGTGTTGTCATATATGAACTTTTCTTTGGTAGTTTAGATATTATAATTTAGCATTACACATTGTGTTATGGAAACTGTACAATGCTTGCTGCTATGAAGCGCAGTGTAATTAACAACTTGACCTTTTGTTTGAAAACAAAATGAACAACTTAACATGGAATGTACTCTTTTGTGGTTCATTTCGCTAACATTGTATGGAGTGTATGCATTAAACACACAATATTTCAGTTGTTGGCATCATCTCTTAATCCATGCTATGCAAGCATTTCCAATGTGAGATTGCAACAATTAACTCTGCATTAATATTCTTTTGTACATTAACCATATCTTCTTTTACTTTCAGCACTTCTTAATTGCAAACATCTTAGTTGACATGTATGTAATACTATTTTGTTCTGCTTGAGAACTTTTGCCATGGCTTGGATTATATTTTACCACAAATCTACATCTTAAACTCTGATCTTTTTCCTCAAGGATCTTACCATTTTCCAAAACGTGTAAGTTAAAGCTCGTATATGGAGATAAAGTGTCCCCAAATATACCTTGATTGCACCAAATAATAAAATCTCATTGTTGGGAGAGAGGAGAGGCAAATTGGTATTCTAGCGTGGCTATGGTTCTACAAAACTTTCTGTTTGAGAGGGTTTGTGGTTGTCGAACAAATTCAGCATCCATAATTGGTTGAAACGATGCATTTAATGGTATTCCCAGTCAAGGTAATACTTTAAAGAACTTAAGTTTTGAGAGGTTTTGTGGGACAAATTCAGCGTCCATATATAATTGTTGCTTGTTTTCTATCATATTTTACCACGACTATCTGAAGTGTTAATATCTTTCCGATGTAATTACAGTTATGCTTGTACCATTCCAGTATGAATGCGTCATCATGTCAAGCTCAAGGCACCTGTGCTATAGAACCTAACTTTCTTTCAGGATTAATGGGGAAAGACTCCCAACCAGATATTCCATACAAATATTTTTTTTTGAAAGCCAAAGTAAGATTACAGGTTCTTCAACAGATTACATGGAACAACGCGAGTACCAAAAACAAGCAAGGTTTTGCATTCTATTCGTCAGCTTTAAACTGCCAACTCCACAAATGAGCTGGATAAGCCACAAGGAATAAAAGGAAGAGTACATCATAGTATGGCTGCTGCAGATCGAGAAGTGGATAGATTTTGGTGGTGTGAGGCATCTGTCCAATTCGCTGTGCTCGGATGCTGGCTGTACTGGATGCTACGACGGCAGAGCAAGGCCATCGTGTGTGTGTCAGCCTCAGGTGATCCTCTTCCCTGCTAGTCTGTAGAAATATCCAATCACAACCAATTGTCACTTGGTTACATTACATTTGCATATCAGTCTATGTGATGATTCACCGAGAAATATCCAATCACAACCAATCGTCACTTGGTTACACACTCGTCACTACTGTGATGACTCAGATAAATTAAATCTGTTATAAATGATAACTGCACTGCACACCTGTGTCTTTGTGTTTCCAATTTTGATATTCCTATGAACGTACTGATGTGGTAAATGTAGTTGTTGTATTGTCCATTTTGATACTCCTATGAATTGGTGTTGTAGATGTGAGCATAGACAACTTCCTTTTGAATAATTTCAGCAGCTTTTGATATTTATTATGGTAGCTTTGGAATCCATAAGTTCTCAGGGCCAATTTCAAGCACTACAGTTTCATTTGTTGTCTAGTCCTATTCTTCAGTGGAGTGTCTTGTCTGATAATATGAGTATTGTTTTACCTGAATCTTTGCAAAGCAGGGTAGGAAGGTGCGTGGCTTGAATTCTCATCTGAAAATTGCAGCTACTACTCTTAGGTCTGTACATTACCAGCATAAGCATGGTTAATTTCCTGTGATGTCACTTTGCCACTAGCATCAAAATTTACCAGTTTAGTATGTTATGTTATTGTCTAGTTATTGCAGGTCCTTGTCTTAACACATATTATAGAGATAGTTATTGAGAACTACCTACCTAAGGTTAATAGACAATGTCATGCATAGATTTAATTAATCTATTGTTTTCTTTTCAACAGGTACGGAATGGCCTGAGAGCCAAAAACATTTAGCTTTCTTTGTTCTGTATATGTTAGTTCCATGCATTTCCTCCATCATGACTGCATACCAAGTTTGTGTTCTAGTCTTTGGCCTGATATAGTTTGTAACAATAGTATAAAAAACAAATAAAAAAAGATGACCAATAACCATTCTAACACCTTTTCTTGTAACTGTATAGACCAGGTTGTTTACACCCAAAGTGCACAATTTGCTTCCTTATGACTGGCTTGAGATGGAAATACTAGCTGATGCGCTTCAGCAGCAAGCAAAGGACATTCTAAGCAAAAGCAGCAGTAGCTAGAGCACAAGATAAGAATCATAAGCATTGAGTTTGAATTGTGGCTAACAATATCCATATCTATATATAAATGGAATGCCAAGATAAGAATCATAAGCATTGAGTTTGAATTTTGGCTTATAGTACTCCTTACTGCTGTCTGGAGGTTGGTTGTTTAGTACTAGTCATCGTCACCATCTGCCCCTTCAGAGGCGGTTCTTGTAATCATATTAGTGTGGATGGCTAGGAATGCTAGGATGTGTTATGTTAGATTACTAAGAGTGTAGAACTGAGCCGATATTGCCCTTTTAATGTAGTGGTTGAACAATTGGGGTTGGAATAGATTGTGATTGCAATCAGTTGCATATTTATAAATGTATTGGGATTTATTGTATTTGTGTGTTGTTTTGACCTTTGGACCATATTTGTGCAATTGAAATTTGGATTATGATGCTTCCGTTGGGTAATTTTCATGGTGGTTTATACTCTCACGAAAAAACTTGTTTTTGTGGAACTCTTCTAAATACCAAACTCATGAAATCCATTGGTGAAGGTGAACTCTCACGAAATAGCATAACATTCATGAAATAACTTTGCGACAGTGAGCTCTCACGAAAATACCAATACGCTCATGAAATAACTTCATGACGGTGGCCTCTCACGAAATACCACAAAAAAACCTCCATGAAAGTAGCGATGCGAATTTGACGGAAATGTTATTTTTTATGAGGGTGACCTTCATGGTGAACTCTCATGAAAATAATCTATGGCAGTGAACTCTCATGAAAGTGTGCATTTTATGAGTCTAATACTGTGAGAAGTTATGTGTGACAATGTACTCGACGCATTATTTTCTTGAGAGTAAAGCCCTTTTTCATGACTTTTTTTTCTCTCACGAAATCTCCAGGTTCTTGTAATGAAGCAAGAAGTGAAATAGGATCCTGTATCGTGACTGTCATAAACTCCAATTCTGAAGGACCGTGCTCAAAATGAAGCAACAAGGAGAAATCAAGAAATATACAGACTCTGCACTAGATGATTCATTTGGTTTGGTTGTGACAAGATTCATTCTACCTCTAGCCACTTGCATCTATTGAAATCATATCATATTAAATATTTCAAAAGTTACTATATCATATCTAATTGACTCAATCTTAGATAACAAGAGGATTAGAATTCTCCATGCACCCTCATGCATAAATCATAAATAATATAAATCTCTAACCTAAATTTATCTACATTCCACCTGCATTTTGGAGCACAAGACATCTTAAAGGTATTACTACATCATTTTAGTGTTTAGAATTCACTAGATCTAAAATGATTACAACAAGTTTGGGAGGTTATATATGCTCCCCTCATGTGTGCCTTAGTGTCCACCAAACATGAAAATAGGAGTGCAAGATATTTTATGTGGTTAGTTGAAAATTCAAAAAGCTTAACAGAGAACAATATTTGATTGTATATGGAAATATAAAATTCCATGCATGATTGGAAGTTTCATGTGGTTAGTTGAAGATTCAACTACCCTTACAAAAAGCTAACATATGCTGAAGAGGAATTAGAATGAGACCCCTCTTGTTGCTACTCTAACCAAGAAGAAATTATAATTCATTTGTCACTGTTTGCTAGAGTAATTTGGCATCTTAGGTGGCCCACTTGTTATACTACAATGTAAGTAGTTTCATATGTTGGGTGTAGTCGTAGTATGTTGGTCAATTTAGAAAGATATAAACAGACCTTGATAAATAAATAATTACCCATGTGAGATACTTTGTCATTATATCAAAAGTTGATATGCATTATCAGTCGACAAGAATTGTTACATTAGTTGATCAATCGATATAGATCTAGTGAGTTGGTAAAGATTTTTAAATCGAAAAAGACTTAAACTATCTACGTGGGTCAATCTGTGTAACTTTTATGGATTGATGAACTTTTATTATATATAGCAACTTTTGTCACCTCACTATGTATCACTATTCTAGTTGTTGTGGTGTAGTGTGTACCGGCACTCCTATTAGGCACCACTACAACAGTAACTTTATTTAATCTAGCATGCTACAATTACAACAATAGGTACAACTAGTCATACACCAACCATATCTCATTTACTCTTACCCATATTCAAATTTGTGTAGGAATTTAAACTAGTAATATTGACCTTATATCAGTTACTCATGTGTTCATGTTTAAATTCATATAGGAAATGTAAGCAAAAATAAATAGCATGATACAATAAGGCCACCAAAAAAGTAAAAATATCTATATCTATATCTATATCTATCATAAAAAAGTAAGCCATCCTAGTTCTCTTTGTCAACAAGCTATCCACATAATCCCCACTAAATACTATGTCACGTGGCACAATCTTTTATTGATGTCTGCATCCATGATGCTATAGCCATGTCAATCTCCACTATGTATTACTATTTTTATCTATCGAAAAGCACATGGTGCTCAAACAATGCTATTTGTTTTTCTCATTCCATTCTTATAATTTGATCCAATGTTTTATTAGGTTTATGAAGGAATTTATCATTACACAGAAAAATATCCATTGAGGCCAAAACATATAGGCACAACTTACTCAAGAGATGGCTTTATTTCTTAGAAAGTCTCATAGCAACACTTAAGATATGCATCTAGTTTAGTAATCTTCAAAGAATCCTCGGTAGTAACACTGTTTAAGAGCCCTTGAGCCATAAACACTAGTTCCTACTCTAATAGCAACATTCCTAACCCATATTTGTTTTTCTCTTTTATTTCCACATGTCAGCTTAATGTAAATGTCATAAATAGTTCAAACAACATAATTATATGTAGATAATTAAGTATTAAGCAAAAAATGTAAAAACATCGCCAGACTTCACCAAAGAGAAAAAAAAAAAAATCAACACCTTTATATTGCCATTTCCACCACTAATCTTACCTACAAAGTTGCCACTAGTACTACCAAAGCCACCATGGGGGCATGTTGGCAGTTCTTATCGACGATACTATACATCCAATTTAAGTACAAAACAGAGTTGACTACAAATTTTTACACACATTTACTTTTACTATTGACATAATTCGACTTATATTGGAGAATTATCACTATGTGGATTTACAACCAAATACAAGGGAATTATAAAATTAAGAAAAGGCGCAACATGGCAAAGCGTGAAGCTAAACATGCCAACTAGGCCATCCACCTTTTCCACCACAGTCCAAGCCTAACAGAAAACCGGCATGCACAAGGCGGTCATGGGAAGGTGCCACCGAGGGGTGGTCGCACCTAGGGGACGGCCACGCCTCCTCTCTCACCACTCGGCCCACCTTTGGTGTGGCGGTTCCATTACTATGCTATAGTATGGTTGAAGTGGGGATCTGGGGACTATCCCCCCCAAAACCAAACCGACCAAAAGGACCCCCTATATAAAGAGACAAAGAGCTCTCTCACTTGCACACACTTGTATTTTCTTTTGTTTTATCAAGTACTTTGGAGTAGAAGGAGGCACCTTGGAGGGCCCGGCTCGTTGGAGAAGAATCTTGGTATGCTCTATATGCGGCTGAGGTGCCTGGCCTCAAAGGAACGGGGAGTAATGCATTTCATGCTTCACTCGCTGAAGGGTGGGTGGTAGGTGGTGATAGCCCTGTTCATCCCTTGGAAGCCCCCACATTTGGTTGCTAGTAGTGCAGTACTCGGTGGCCCCTCTTGATCTATCTCACACTTAGCTCTAGCTCTCATTTGGATAAAACACTTGAAACATATGTAGTCGAAACACTTGAAACATATATTTGCACGTAAGTTTGTGACATGCTTGGCCTAGTGGATGTTTATCGGCCTGCAAAGGCCGATGGTGACGGCAGGCAAGTGGAGGCTCGCTGGTGCGGCAGTGGTGAGTCGAGCTCGCTGACAAGACGATGGTGCGCGGAGCTCCTCTACTCGCCTGTTTGCTGGAGCGTGTGTCGTGGAGGTCGACAGTTGTGGCACACACATTGAGGTCACCGATGGTGGTGCTCGTCAGCGCAACAATCAAAACCTTTGCCCCTGGATTCCACATTGAGCTTATCGCATATGGGCTATTTCTCTCCATTTCGCGGATTGGGGTGTGTTATGTTCCACTTTTTCAATGTATCAGAAGTTGCCATGTCCATGGTACAACAAAGCACAGCTAAAAGAACAACACATTTACATCACATATGAGTTACCTTCCACTTCTAGAAAACATATATCCAACAACATGAATTGTTTATTTACGTGAGAATGAATCTTAACAATGTCTATACCATTAAAAAAAATGAAAGAATACAGAAACAAAAATCTCCTCAAAGATATTTAGAAATCCTTTTTTTTTTTTTTTGTGTATTAGGCGTGATTGTGGTGTGTGAAAAAAAAATGACATATTTCATTAATGCCAACATTGCTGGGCCCATTTTGTCCGCATAAAACTAAGTGTCGGACTTGAAAAGCCCAGCAGCAGTCCGCACAGACCCCACCTACCAAAGCATCCCCTATATCGGCCGATCCCCTCGATCTCAGCTGAACTGTCCGTCCCCCTCCGCCGCCGCGCATCCTCCGGCCGGTCTCTCGATCCGCTGCTTCAAACGACTATCGACAAGAGCATGGAGACGGCGCCCCAGCTCCTAGAAGCCAAGTCGACCTAACGGGCTGGTAAGCTCTCCTCGCCTTCTTCAACGTGATAGCTTCGATTCTGCATCGATCCCGCACAGATCGTGAGGGATGTAGGTTATGGCCTCCATCTTCGACAAGCTCCCCGACGATCTGCTGTCCCGCGTCCCCGCAGCTACTCCCTACCAAGGAGCTCTGCGCTTCGGGCCGTGTGCAGGTCCTGGCGCTCCACCACCTCCGATGCAGCCTTCATCAAGGCGCACGCCGAGGGACACAAGGAAGAAACGCTCTTCCTCGCCAAATTCGTGATGACGAGACGAACGTCGTCTACGTCGTGGATCTCTCCGCAACGTGATTAAGAAGATCGCCGGAGCGGATGGTGGCCACCGTGCAGCGCACACGCGCTGAACCCGCTTTGCGGGCGACCCAATGGAACAGTGCCGCTTGCTTGATCCGGCTACTGAACGTGTTCGGGTCGTTCCTCTCACTACAACAATTGTGAATGGTGTTGGCGATGGAACAGATGCCGCTTGCTTAATCCGCGGCTGAAACCGACCCACCTTCTTCGCCCCTTGGGTTGATTTCCTCAACACAAGAGTACAAGCTACTGCGCTGCCGGCGCCCATTCTTGGAGGTTGGCCAACAGGTGCAGGTGCTTACCATCAATGGTGGTACTACTGATTGGAGACCAAGCCCAGGTCCTCGCTGTATTGATATGTACAAAGGGGATTGTTGTTGATGGGGTGGTATATTTCTTCGCGCCGTCCTTCTATGACACCGATAATCCACCGGGCGACATCCTTTCATTCGACCTTGCCAACGAGCAGTGGAGGAGAGATCTCCGAGGGCCGCTAGGGTAACGGGCAACGTTACATCATCTGAGGAGGTGCTCCAGAGTCAGCTTAGTCTAGCTGATCTGAAAGGCTCACTAGTTCTAGCACACCACCGTGAGCACCTATCCATTGTAGACCTATGGTTTCTACTGGACTTTGAGAGTGAGCTCTGGGTAAAAGAGTACAGCATTCAGACTGAATCAGTAACATCAAGCTTGACAAACATACACCAGATAATACCATTGTTGCTGTTACATGATAGTAGGTTGGTCATTTATCTTGCACCAGTTGGACTACTGTTCATATGTGATCCAGGAACCAACACTTTCACTAGGGTGCATATGAGAGGTCGTCTTGATTCAGTTGGTGTGTACACAGGAAGTCTGTTGAGTCTACAACCAGAAGCCATGTTGTAGTATTGTCATGATGAGTTCCTGCTCTTTAATGATTAGCTTCTTCTGTCTATGTCAATCCGGAGACATTTCATAAATAGCTGTTGTATGAAAGTGTTTGTTGTTCCCTCTTTATTACTGTATGTAGAGTAAGGCATCCTTCTGGGTTGTGACCAAATAAGTATGTTATCTTATGACACTGTCTACATGTATCTTCTGTGAGCGGCGTGTGACAACAGTTTTTGTCATTTGTTGTAGCTGCTTTACTGATCTGTTAGTTTGTGTGAACCTTGAAATTTCTACCAGTATTACTATGGCACAATATGACTGATCTTGAGAATGTGTTGTTGCTATTTACTGTACCTTGATAGTTTGTGCAATCCTTGAATGATGTTGAGAATTGTTGATGTTGAAAATTGTTTTAATTTGGCTTCATGTTATTATATTCTGGCGTTGAGAATGATGTATATAACTTAAGACATGCATCGTCGTGTAGAAGCTTCTTAGCTCCTTAAATTTGAATTTTTGTATCCATTATCCACTTAATTATTTTCCCAAAGATCAGGGTGCTTCATTGCCTTCGTCAACTAGCACAAATAAATCTCAGTTGGTCACCCTGCAAATTTTTCCTTTCGCAATTGATAATTAACATTATTATTGCTTTGTTGCTAACAGGTGACAGCCTTAATAATATTTGTGCAGTTGTGATGTGTGTTTTGTGGAAATTACGGATGATATGTGCTTTCAGGGGAGATGGATAAGTGAGAAGCTAGTGCTGGTCTGGATTGCAAAGATGCTGCGAAGATGGTTGCTCATTTCTGGAAGGAAGATGGATCAGAACAAGTAGAAATGGTAGCTTCGCAGTATAAACTTTACAGCTTGGCTCTGGGGAGCGCACAAAATGTCAGGTTTGGGCTGATCAACTATCCAAGCTTTGGATCCGACTGAATTAACTACTGGGAATGGATCTGAAGCTACCATCGTTCAAGAGCTGAGAATAACTCTTTTATGTCTGAGAATGCTCATGACTGTAATTTCATCGGCCTTTAGGCTTTCTGTTGGTAGGCGTGCTTACATTTAACCAATATGCAAGCTGAGAATAACCTCTGGATGATGATCATTTTTGCTTTACACGGCGGAAACCATTCATCTATTTTTTCCCCCTTTGGCTCACCATATATTCCAGGTAGATATGCTGGACTGCAGACTGTTGAGCTACCCTTTTGCAACCAATATGCAAGGTGATAAGACTGCACAATCCACTCACCGGAAGCATCTTCATCTTCAGGAGCCTATTTGTAAACTTTCGTAAGCAACTGTTAGTCACAGTTTGGACTAACTCAAACATGTTTCCTGGCTACCAAATCTAGTTTTGTGCAGTTCCCAGGTGTTAACTTTGGATGTGCAGTTATTCTTCTTCATTGCTGATCCTGCATTTTATTCCTTTCTAAGGTACAAGCTTATTTTTTTATTGCCATGGAGGCTGGCTTCTTTGTCATTTCTTGTCATAGATGAACTTTTCTTTGGTAGTTAGATAATGTAATATAATTTAGCACTACACTATGTATTATGGAAATTTTAAAGTGCTTGTTGCTATGAAAAAAGCAGAGTAAATAAAACTTAACATCGAATATTTCTCTGGTATTGTATGGAATGTATTTCACACAACGTTTCATTTATTGGCACCATGTCTTTATTAATCCACACTGTGCAAGCATTTCCAATGTGATATTGCAATTAGCACTGCATATTAATATTCCTTTTTGTACTATCTGTTTACTCCAGCAGTTCTAACTTGCATAAGATCATAGTAGACATGTACTACTATTTTTCTGTGCTTGAAAACTTTTCGCATGGTGTGCATTATAGTTTACAACAAATTTACATCTTAAAATAAAGATCTTCAAGAATCTTAACATTTTCCTGAACTTGACGCTAAAAGCTTGTGCGTGGAGATATATAAATGGCCCCTACAAACCAAGATTGCACCAAATAACAAACTTTATTGAGAGAGAGAGGAAGCAAAATTCTAGCAATGCAACAATTGTGCAAAGCTTTGACTATATCTGAAAGTTTCCTTAAATAATTGTCCAGATAGCCGTTGGTCAACCTCTTTGTTGCTGCCTGCTGTAAAAGATGCACTTAGTGTTTTTTCACACTCAAGGCAAGACTTTACTGCAGTTCAGTTTTAGAGGATTTGTTGGACAAATTCAGCATCTATAGTTGATGATCATTTGCTAGTTTCCCCATATTCTATCACAACTAACTATCTCAAGTGTTAATATGTCTTGGGATGTAATTACAATTATACGGTTCCGGTCTGAATGCATCATCATGCCATTTGCAGTTTGGGGCTTCTTAATGATTAACTTCTTCTGTCCAAGCTAAGTCAATCAAGAGACTACTAAATTTCATAGCTGTTGTATATATGAATGTGTCTATTGTTCCCATTTTCCATACCATATGTTGTTTATTACTGTTGAATAGGGAACTTGTGCGGTTGTACCCAAATAAATATTTTAGCTTATGGCACTGTCTACATGTACCTTCTGCTCCAACAGTTATTAGTCATGTGTTGTAGCTGCTTATTCTGTTTGTACAAAGCTTGAAATTCTTGTCAAATTTACTGAGGTTGAGGCACAATATAATTGATATTGATAATGATGTTGAGAATATTAATGTGTTGTAGCGATTTAGTTTGTTAGTTTGAACCTTGAATTTATTTAATTTGGCTCCTTGATGTTATAATCTGGTTTTATATATGTAGCGATTTAGTTTGTTAGTTTGAACCTTGAATTTATTTAATTTGGCTCCTTGATGTTATAATCTGGTTTTATATATGTCTGATATTGATAATGATGTATCATCATGTATACGAAGTTATTAAGAAACACATTGTCATCTCGGTGCAGGAGCAGCTTAGTTCCTTCCATTTTAGATTTTTTTCATCTCCACTCATTTTTTCCAAAGAGCTCTTGCTTGATTGCCTGTTTCAATGAACATACATAAAGTTATTTCAATGCACGGTACAAGTAAATCTTCCCTCAGGCTGCAAATTTGAGTTTGGCTTGCCATTCATGATGACAGATGATGGATTGCAGATTGTTGAGCTACCCTCTTTGCATCCAACAATCAGAATGTTGAGACAGAGCAATAAGACCTCATAACTGGATGCATCTTTGCCCCATCAGACATGGATAACCATACTAGGTCGAGTCAGACTGGCATATCTTCTTGGGCTCCTGAAGATGAAGATCTTTCAGTGAATAATGGCGTTGATGATTTGGAAGCAATGTATTGAGTATGACTATGTTTCAATGCCACCTCTCCAGCTCTCCTTATGTGCATTGGCTGATGGTTAACATTATTTTTAGGAGACTTCTTCACTTAGTATGGCTTAATTAATGTGCCAATCGGTGATGGTTCAGATTTGGGTATAGTGTCGCAATCTTGTTTTCAGTTTTTCATTTTTGTGTTTAGTCTTTTTCTTTCTTTCTTTCTTTCTTTCTTTTGTTTTTGGCTTCCCTTGTGTCCAGCCCTTGTATAACAGGTGTCCCTTTTTAATTTAGTGGCATGCAGCTCTACAGGTGTTTGAGAAGAGAAAACAGAGCACCTGTACATATACACAAAGTTGGAAATAATGAACTACCATCTTTGGTAGAGGTGTATCCCATTTTATTTTAATTATTCAGTAGAAGGTTATCCACATAGAGCAAAAGTTGGTGATGGTTTGGAACAGTGAAATCATGTTTCTTGGCTATCAAAAATCCAGTTTGGTTCAGTTCTTTGTTACTAAAGAGCTAGGTTGTTAACTCTAGATATATCCAGTTATTATTTTTTATTGCTTATTTTGTACTCCCTCTGTCCCTAAAAAAAACGTCATCGTGGGATGTGTGCCATAAGTTTGACTCAATTTGTAGGAAATACGTGCAACATTTAAATCTTCTAATAAATTTGTTAAAAAACTAGACTTGGAGATCTTTCCGATGATGTCAATTACTTAGCATAAATATTTATATATTTTAATATATAATTGCCGGCATTTTTCTCGATAAACGTAGTGATAATCTTTTAGGGACGGAGGGAGTATTTTATTCCTTTTTAAGGTTCACACAATTTATTGTTTTTTTTTTTAAACAATTTATTGATTGCCATAGAGGCTGATTTCTTTGTATTTCTTGTCATATATGAATTTTTCTTTGGTAGTTAAGATATTATAATATTGTATTACACTGTATATGTATTCTTTTGGTTTGTTCTTTCATTCTCAGAAGTGCACAGCTTATATGATGCATCTGAGATCACAAGATGTGAAATAAATTGAAGGTTATAAATCAAGTTTTACTCTGTTTTGTTTATTTGGTTCCCGGGGTTACTGAAGGTTTGACATCGTAATTACTCAACCACGACGATGTGATGCCTGATTATTGTTACATATTATGATTGTGAAGCCGAATGCTTCTGCAAGTGAAGTGACACTATATTTTGGCATGCTTGCCACAGCATGCTTGCATTATCCGAGGACTAACTAGAGATGCTACAAGCTACAAGGACGCATCTTGTGGACGTGTGATGGCGGAGCCGAGCACAACAACAAATACACCTTTGTTTTAACAACGCTTGCTCACAAGGGCGGACCTAGTTTAAGGCGTCTAGGGCTTACTCTGTCCGTTCCATTAAAAGTGTGATTTTACTGTTTATTTTTTTGAGACCACGCCCGTTCTTGCTGTTTTTCATTAAGCAAAAATAAAGTTCCAACAAACAAAGTGCAACGGTAACCAAACAGTTACCAAAGCATGACCTAACCACTACTGGATACACTAACAGGGGATTACATTATGAGAGGTTTGCGACAAGGCACCCCTTCGCGAGTAGGTCAGCGACCGCCTCGGCCCCGCACCCTCGGTGTTGAGGTCTAAGGAGGAGGTGCGACAATTCCATCTATAAGAAGTTCAAAACGACGCCACTTGGGGGCGGCAAGCCACCCTTGAAGATGGTCCTGACCTTGTCCTCAACGGCGGTTGGAGCCTCTCCCCGCATCCACTTCCTCACCCAGCCTTCAAGCAAAAGCACCCTCGAGCCTGCAAAGTCGCATTAGCAGCCCTTGGTCGCACGGGCGATACGGCCATCTGCGACGCAGGCCGTGAGTGGAGGCCGAGTCTTGCGCGATCGCCGCAGCGCGGCCCCGACTTGAGAAGTGGCAAAGCCAGCGGGAATACACACCGCCCCTTCAATCACTTGCTGCTGGCGGCCCCCCCCGCGAGGGCCCGTCACCCCTCGCCCATAGAGGACACCGGAGGTGGCTCTGAGAGAGTAGCGGGTCCCTCCCGCATCGGCAAGGGGCCTCCTCGACCGCCGACGACGACGGAGCAGGGTCGGTCGAAACTCCGCCGCCACAAGGTCAGCCACCCGCCGCCTGGCGGGGTGCGGGTGTCGCAGAGTGAACCACCCGCACCACGCCTCCACAAGCATTGGGTCTCCCCGGCGGGAGGCTCACGCCATGCGCAGCTCACTACCGCGGTGGAGACCCCCTATGAAGGGTGAAACACGACCCTTGCCGACAACGAGGTTGTCCACCGGCGGCCGTTCTGGGCGACAACACCGCATTGGCGACGGCGGCCGTCTCGGCGTCCCCTCGCAGGAGTGTGCACCGCCAGTCAAGGGGCGCCCCCCACTCAGTGCTGGTGCGCGTCGACGTCGAGGAGGGGGCAGACAGAGATCTCACCAACGCTGGATCGGGGCCGCGAGCTGCTGCAAGCGCCCGGAGCCCCCCAGCGCCGTCACTCTCCACGCCTCGGGCGCCGACTCACCCGCACACGCTCGCGTAAGGAAACTGAGTTGATGACGATGTCTGCAATCCTGGCCCGATGCTTCTTGCCCGACCAGAAGAGGCAGCGGGATGAGGAGGTACACTGGCGGGCGGCGATGTGGTCGGTCGCCCGAGCCGCTTGAAGCGAGGCCGCCGAAGGCGGCGCGTTACCAGCGCTGGCGCTGGAGGAGGCGGTGTAGCCGGCGCCGGGCGATGGCGGCGACAAGCGTGAATCCATCGGCGTCGACGGCGCGGCCGCTTGCGGTACGTGGCGTCGAGGCGTCGAAGGGTGACGAAAGATGCGCTGGCCGAGCCATTGGTGCACGGGCACACGCCGATCGGGCCGCGACCGAGTCCAGCGCTACGAGCACACGAGCGACACGGGAGGCCACGGGGGACCGCGGGCAGATCGTCCTGGGTCGACGACGACGACACCGACGTCGCCCATCTCGGGGTGGCGACCGGGCGTGAGGCGTAGCTGAATTCCTCTAAGGCGCTGCGAGGGGGGTGGGCAAGCGCCACCTGCGGGCTCGACGAAAGTACGCAAGAGATACGATAAATCGGGCAAAGGAGGACGACTCATCACTAGAGGCATCACCGCCGCCGTCCGCCCATCGCCGATGCCGCGACGCCCCCGAGCGGCTCCCGATGGAAGGGCGCGGCATGGGGGGATGAGGGCGACGACGGGCTGAAGGCGGGGGCAGACGGGCGAACGAAGGACATCGGGGCCGGGGCGCCGCCATGTCCCGCATCGCCCCGCCCGGGCGCCCTCGACCCTTGAGACGCGAGCCATTCGTGACGCAGGGGCCCAGCCGCCAAGGCCAAGCCAGTGACAGAGGTGCCGAGGTCCACCGGTGAGCCGGCCGACGGGTGCAAAGAGTGGCATGCCCCCGCGTATTAACGAAATCGCCGCGCGCTGGGTCATTGGGGGTCAGCACCGCCTCACCTGAGTTGCCCCTGGCCGCCGTAAAACCGTTGAAGACGCCGCCGCCACTACCATAGTCTTGGGAGTCCGCAGCCGGGTGGGGGGAGGAGGGCCGCGGGCCGGAGGCCGCGGATCCAGCCGCCGCGACAGGCCAAGGATGATGATGAGCCGCGCATCCAGCCGCCGGTATGTTCGCCGGGCGGCAAGACGGGCGGCGGGCTGCCTTTGCCGGCGAAGACGGGGGCGACGCGGCACCCAAAGGCAGGGGACGGCATCACCACCCACGGATCCGGCGCACCTGTCGACGACGACGGCGGCCGCGGACAAGGGGTCCCCGAGCCGGCTGGGCGGCGCCGGGGCGGGCCGCGACGGAGCCATCCCCGACGGGAGCTGGGGACTCGCACGCAAGGGAGTAGGGGAGAGGGGACAGGAGGTAGGGGATGGGGTGGAGGGGAGGCGGAGGGGTCGGAAGCGGGGCGGCGGCGCCAGGGCGCCCTACCGGGCAGCCAGCGGTTGCAAGAGCTCGCAACGGCCATTTTTCCCGATTCCTTCCTCCGGATCACGGTGCTCGATCGTCAGGCATCTTTACTGTTTATATAAATGTCAATTTACAGGTGAGATGGAGCACGCAACTAGCACCTTTTCTACACCTAACAAATCTATGCACCATGCTCCCGGTATAACGAAACTCGTGGAAATGAAGGATTTATAGGTCTCTCCACATTGGAGACTTGAGTAGAGATTGTGCTAGAGCTATAATTTTGTTTCAAGTCCTCAAACTTAAATTTAGGAGCATTAGTAGACTAGAGTTGCTCTTATGATTTATCCTACGCTTTCCTTTCCGTTTTCTACCGTCTCTATTTTAAATTATAAGAATTTTCTGCTTTTTACTCTTTTTTTTGTGAATTTTATCTTTTCTACCTGCGTAATCGATTTTAAATTACAAGAAATTTTTGCTTTTCTACTTTTTTTTTTTTTTTTGTGAAGTTTATCTTTTCTATCTACGTTCGTAGGTGGAAAATATATCTAGAAAAGTTAAAATCAAAATCATAACGTCTATAGTATGGGGAATGGAGTGAGTAATAAGAAAATCCAAAGCCACTTCGCTTCACTCGCTACAAACATTTCTTTCCCAGCGAGCTTACAGCCACACACAGCAGTAGAGCAGCGGGCGCCATGTCCCTGTCCGTCGCCGGCGTGCGGAGGGTCTCCCTCCTCCCCTCTCTGTCCGCCGCCTCTTCACCCCGTCCGCACCTTCTCGCGCTTCCTCTGCCCCGCTGCTCTCACGGCTCTCTCACCTCCACGGGCCGCAGGCGGCGGCTCCGGGTGCGCATGGCCCGGACGGAGTCCACCGGCGTCACCACCGGCTTCCGCGCTCCGGAGTTCGAGGTATGTCAGTCAATCTTGGCACAGAATGCTTGCTAATGTCCTGTTCTAGATTTGATTCGAGCCTGATCAATGACGCTGGTGTGCTTGTCTTTTGTGGTGGGCGTTCGTTCAGCTCCCTGAGCCACTGACGGGGAAGCTCTGGACGTTGGACGACTTCGAGGGCCACTCTGCACTACTTGTCAGTGGATTCTTATTTCAGAATTATATATTATGTGCTCCAGTTCATACGTATACCACATTTCCTGACTGTGTCCGATTTGTGCTTGTAATTTGACTGAAGAAACAAACATATCTGTTCTGTCGACCATCTCCTGAACCTGAAGATATATGCTCAGTTCCATTGTTGGCTGTTGTCAGCTCTTGCGGTTCATATTCTTTTTTTTGAAACGTACTTGCGGTTCATATTCTGAACCTCATCTACATCGTTTCCTGTTCAGGTTATGTTCATATGCAACCACTGTCCATTTGTGAAACATCTGAAGAAGGACATTGCCAAGCTCACCTCTTTCTATGTGGAGGTAATAATAACGACTTGGAAGACCTGGGCAGAGCTTCCTCTCTTCTGTTTACATTTGTGATGACTTGTAGATATAATACAATGTGCAGAAAGGACTTGGTGCTGTCGCCATATCATCCAACTCAGTTAGGACGCATCCCCAGGTTTGGAGTTGCAACCGATCATTGCCTTAGTTACATAAGGATCCCAAAAATTTTTAATGTAGCTTGCTTTTTTAATTCTTAAGATCTGGAATGCAAGAATTTTACTATGACTATTCTGGTAAAACAAACCTACAGACTGTAAAGTGTTCTTCCTATGTGCTCTTACGTTTGTCAGTACTTACATTTCAAAATTTTAACAGCATATATTACACAATAATTATTGCGTAGTGACAGCAAGTGTTACTTTTACAGAAAAGTTGAGTCCTCTGTTCTGCTTCTCGGTTCTCATGCTCCTGTGTCAGGACATATGGTTCATGGAGTTGTTCACGTTTTCTGGTTGAACGAAAAATTCACTTTATGATTACTGCAGGATGGCCCAGAACGTATGGCAGAAGACGCAAAGTTGTTCAAATATCCTTTTCCATATCTTTATGACGAGGTCAGGCCACACTGTCCCTTCAATTCAAAGATTTTCAGTGCCTATGAAGATGTTTTGTTCAAGTGGCTTTCAGCATCAGATTTTGACAAAATTTATGTACTCTTTGATTGACACTATTCCCGCTGCAACTTACAGAGTCAAGAAGTAGCTAAGGCTTTTGGAGCAGTCTGCACACCTGAGTTTTTCCTATTCAAAAAAGTAAGAAGACCACTGATTCCAGTGTTCACCAATTTTGCAATGTCCAAATGACAACTGATCCTCTTGGTCGGAGAACAGGATGGGCGAAGGCCTTTTGAACTTTTCTACCATGGACAGTTCGACGATTCAAGACCCAGTAACAACCTGCCAGTAACTGGAAGGTAAATTTTGTTTGACTTCATATTAGCGCACATGCAACTTTGCAGTCTTCCCCTGTGCTCAAAGTGCTTTTTCCAATTTTGCAGAGATCTAAGCCGTGCAATTGACTGTGCGCTCAGTGGGCAAGAATTGCCCTTTGTACAAAAACCGAGGTCAGCCCTAGAATTTGATTCACTGTTGTTGTACTGTCATTTCATTCTACTTGCTAACATTTGTGTTTGGTTGCCTGTAGTGTCGGCTGCAACATCAAATGGCACCCATGAGATGCTCGTAGTGTCAGACTGTGGTGAGAAATATACGGATGTTTCTTCTTGGTACAAAGATGGAACACCTGGTTGAGGTGGGTCATGCTCCATGTTCGTATTTTCGGATTTGCATCATGTGGATGTTGGAATTGAACTTTTTTCGTCATTTGATTCAGCGCAGGTGAATAGGGTGCTGAATTTCAAGTCAGTCGTGACTGCCTTTGGGAACAGAGTTGTGTGAGAGTCCTGGGGAACTTCTCTTGTGTAACAGGGGCAATAGTGCAGCGCTGGCTCAGCAACCAGCAAAAGGCCCATGTAAAGAATTGTCTACAAAACAGAAGTGTTTTACTTCTATCATTTGTAGGATATATCTTGTGTCTATAATTGATAGCACAAGATGCCTCAACCTTGTGGAAGCAAGGGCCAATCTTATAAGTTTCAAAAAAAAAAAAAGGACTGTTTTGCAATGTAAAAAATTGGCTTCGCCCGGGTTCGAACCGGAGACCTTCAGTGTGTTAGACTGACGTGATAACCAACTACACCACGAAACCATAGGTGATTAGGAAAAGAACAGAGCTGATCAGAAACACATTGCTATGAACATCCATGCAATAGTTGTTGGAACTGTATCCTTTGCGCATATTTCAGTGTCGTCTGAATTTCAGTACTAACCTGTCCTTGGAAGTTGCAACATTTTCCCCTGTAATCATATGATTCAAACATGCACAGCACGAAGGCTAGGGAACTGCAGTGCCAAATGGGTATCTTATTCCAACATCTTAACCAGAACTCTATCCAGTGAGCCAGATCCCTGTTTTTTATTGGAGAAAGGGATCTTTATTTCAGGTTTTTGGCCTCACAATCAGTGGTTACCAGAAGCTAATTTAAGCAAACATTTTCTGGATAGTCCCTTATTCATCTTGGATATCTCATCTTCTTTACAGAATTCGTTGACAGTCGCAATAGGAACCAACATGTCTATTTCACTGAAGCAGTTCCTAGCTTAACACAGAGGCTACTACAACCATGAAAAACCAACGTATATCAAACAAAGATGGCATTGAAACCCAACGAAATTGCAATTTTTCCAGCCCATACAATTTTTGTATTATGCAAAACTGTACTATGCACGTCACTTTTGCATTATATTCATATATATACATACAGCCTTAACGCTAGAAATCCGTCAACTTCCCGAAGTACCAACCACTTCCTGCACGTCGTCAAACAATCAGTCCAATGATTTTGATGAGCAGCCTCATCTCTCCATGTGCCCACCTTGGGGCTCCTTCAAGCTCCATCCAACTCATGTAGTCAATGCATTGGGGGAGCGACGAGTGCGTGCCCAGCACCTTGCCGCCAACATCTGGGAAGCTCTCCTGCCCAGGCAGCGGGCCCACCCTCCCATCCTGTTCAACCTTCACGGGGTACTTCATCAGGTGGCCTTTCATATCCTCCATCTGCGGCGAGACATAGCATGCCCAGTTGTCATCTGCCATCTGGTTCACATGCTGCACGCACTCCTCAGACTCCGGCCGCCGGAAGCACTCCTCCACTGTGCCCAGGTGCTCCGCCCAAAGAGACATCCTGTACCCATACACCTGCAGATGAACAGCAATGAAGCCAGCGCGTGTGTTATGGCTTATTTGTTTCAGCTCTAGCTGTGGTGCAAAGAAATTCCATAAGAGACGTGCCTGTCCTCTTGGAGGGTTGCCGCGTCCAGCCCAGCTGTAGTGAGGCTGGTATGCACCCATGGCGATCTCTGTGTCTCGTGAGCCGTCCATGGATCTCTGGTTTATGTTGGCTGATCCAATGAGCACATACTCATCGTCAACAATCATCCCTTTTGAGTGCACATAGATCATGAACCTCCTGAACTTCTGGGCCAAACGCTGGAAGAAAAGACAGGAAGGCAAGGCTAACCTTACAAAACAGATCTAAATAGCGCATTTGAGCAACTTATTCAAGAACACAGTGCGTAGTTACCAGTGCAGAGTTCTCATTGGAATTGTTGGTCGTCGGAACTTCAGTCAAGACTTCACGCTTGCCAAGGCAATAGAAGTTCAGATACTCCTGTGGATGGCTTTCATTTAAACCCTCCTTTCGTAGAGCATCTGCGACGATCTTGTACATCATGGACATGGTATGCCCCTTGAAGAGATAAAATGGAAGCAATGAAAAAAAATATATAAGGGAAAAAAACAGTGCACCAAATATTTTCAATGAAATTGCGGCCATGAAGAGAAGCCAACCTGCCAATAGAGTATCTCCTGCATAGCAGCAGTTGTCGGATTGCCTTCAGGCCACATCGGTATAACAATGTATGCTGCAAACCTTTCCTTTGCCTTGATCTTTCTTGCAATTTTTATGGCCAATTCAATTGGTATTAGGTTCTCAGCACCTGTTAGCGAAAGAGTAATCAAATCATGTGCTGGATTCACCTTAGTGATCTTGACAAAGAAAAATGCATCAAATTGTACATGCACCTGGACAAGTGTTAAAAGGTTCGATTGTTCCTTAATCAATACCCAGGAGTGCTAAAATAAGGTTGTTAATCGCTTGTAATAATAGATCTAGAACTAAACTAGGTTATGTTTGTAGTAGTGGAAACTGAAGCAACAAATTACAAGATCCAAAAGCAAGTCCTGGTGTAGGGGGATGATGGTAGAGATGGGAGGACTAAGAGCAAACTGAGACAAAACAAAGGTAATTCACATAGGTAACAGTCAACTTGTTACCTGCACTTCGGTGTGCAGACCAGTAGTATGAAGACCCAATAAAGTACTGATTTTCAATATACACAAAGTGCTGTGCAGATCTGATCGCTTTAACATATGCGTTGTGTATGCTTTTGTCTATCTGCAGATTCTTTGCGCAGACAAGATTCTGCACAACAAAAAGGATACAATGGCATCTTACTAATAGAAATCTTGCATTTTAGTGCTTATATTATGTTAATAATGCCAAATTTCCACTAAAAAATCACATTCCATGGCTATTCGCTGAAATTTATGTTAGGCCCTGTTTGGTTTCCATAAGTCGGGTGACTAAAAATCAGTGACTTATAAGTCATGCCTGTTTGGTTGCAACTGATTTATAAGTCAAGGAAATAAAGAAGAGAAAATGGGTGACTTATAAGTCAGGGTGAAAAAGAAGAGAAAATGGTTGCAAGTGACTTATAAGTCCCTTATTGTTTGGGCAAAATAAGTCACTTATTTTGAATTTTTGACTTATAAGTCATCCACTTATGGAAACCAAACAGGCCCTTAAAAAGCCAAATTTCCACTAAAAAAACACATTCCATGGCTATTCGCTGAAATGGATCATACCTGGGATTCAGCCTCTTGAACAAGTTTTGGGAATCCTTTTACAGATCCTGAATCAATTGATCGGAAAACCTAACCAAATATGAGAATGTAAACAAACCATCTACAACCTAGTTGAGTAATAATAGAATAGAGTTGTCACATTGATCCCAATATCAACAACTCATTGTACCTGTACATGCCAGTTTTCAGGATCCTTTTCTTCACAAACATGTGCATTTAATTCATCTTCAGAGGGGGAAACAATCCATGACATCCGATCAATTTTTACCAATGTATCATGATGCCAACTCACAGCTCTTCTCGACACTGACCTTCCATTTTGCAGATTTTCTCCATCTCTGTTCAAAGTTTGTAAGTATATCATATGCAGCAGGACCCTCAATTTTACAATGTAAATCATGCCATGGCTGCCTGGGTCCATGCTTATTAACCTGTCATAATGCTGACTTTGTCAATACTAGCATAGATAATAATTCTATAAGAATCAGCAAAATAGTTGGAGAGGAAACAATAGACGGTACAGAACTTACAGGGAATGTGGGGTTGTGGAAATCATCCTTGAAAATAGTAACTAAATCCTTAAAAAGTCTGTGTTCAGGTGTATCATATCTGCCATCACACAAGTCTAGACCACCAATAAAAGCAGTTATTTTCCGATTGTTTCCTGTGGCTTGGGTGTCTACAAGGACACATTTCTGATGGTGTGTAAATAATGTTCCTACAACCTGGAGAAGTTAAACATGTTCTTCTTAAGAAATAATAGAAGTAAATGTTACAGAACTCAGAGGTAAGAGTGTAAGTGCTATAAAATAAGTAGGATCTATGAACTATGGATTCTATCTCCAAACCCAGAACTTCATTACGGATACCTTCTGTAATATACAAAATGCAAATTTGAGTCTTTGTTTTTCAGCAGCACACATATCACGCTGCTAACTTTATCTCTAATTCGCAACTTCTTATCCGAACCAAAAATACATATATTTAATAAAATGCAAGTGGGCATCTTATGTACAAATCCAAAATTCTATCAGCTCAATTGTAAGTGTACTTTTGGTGGACAATGTACAGGATGTTAAGAGTGAGTCACAATGCATATGAGAGGACAAGGAACTAATAGAGAAAATAAGAACAAGTGCTTGATATGATGAAACCAGCAATGTAGCAATTCAGTGTACATGGATGTAACAAGGGAGAAACAATATCCAAACCTGCTGCTTGAAAATGCTAAGTTTGTTGCTAGCATAGCGAGGAGACAGCACACAATGGACACCTGAATGCCTGAAATATTTTCGAGCTTCTTCATCATGTGTATGCATGAGACCATCCTGCATTCCACCTATATCATTTCTATCAGACTATTCTTCTTTAAAGGAAGCAGCAATCATGCACCAACAGTCAAAACAATAAGAACAGCAGCTGAAACTTGCAGTTTGAATTATATACTTCATTAGGCTTACAATGTTCATAATTTTTTTTCTAAAATACACACGATGACTGATTATCATTATTATTATGATAGAAACAAATATAAATAATTACAGAGTAAACCAAAAATACAAAAAATAAGAATGAAGAAAAAAAAAAAAAAAAGACTCACAACATATGCAGGTTTCGAAAGTTTAACAATTGAACCTAATCTTAGTTCTTTGTGTATTCATCTTGACAACAGTCTTAGGAGAGACACCTGGGACATTGACCATAAGGAATTACACATCATCAAAAATACCTCTACCTTTGAGTTATCATATTCTTCCCTTTCATCATTATCATCTAGTAATTAGACAAGAGAACTATATAGTCCTTGTTTGCTATCTGTCTACCTCTTGACAGCCATTTAAGCAAAATAGTGAAGTAACTCTGATATATATCTATTTCAGCAAAGTAAGAATGAAGAGGTTCTAGGGGAGGAAAGAATCCTACTGTTTTTTAAGAGAAATTTGTCATGTGATGTTTTGTCATCCCAAAGCAACACTATAACACGGACTCCTTCTTGAACTTTGCGCTTCAAAATTTCCCCAATGGTGACTGGGTTTCCATTGGGAACAGGTTTTGTTGATTCCCTTACAAGCTTCACAGGGTGATACAAGGACCAGCCGACTATGTAGATAAGGTGATGAGCCTCTATGATTGCATGACAAATATCTTCCCAGCATTTGTTTTGTTCATATGTCCCCCACCATCAATCTCAATCTGGGGTTGAAAATTGTCAGGAACGTGAGCATCTTGATACAGTGTGACCTTACCACCCTTCCTAAGGGGGAAATAAGCATTTGGGACACCAACACTCTGATGGCCACCAGCACCAACTCCGTCCTTGTATAGTGGGTTCATGTCGATTGGCTTATACTGGATAGACACATGCAGCTCAGGAGATGGCTTCATTGGATTACTGTACTGACCAGAAATTGGAAACCAGCCACCAACTAAATCACCTGGTGTGATGTGCTCAACTGGTATTGAAGCCACACCGATAAGCTCTGCCCCAAAAACATCGTTGTCCTTTACAAGAAACTCAATTCTGCTAACTGAATGGGCAACTTGAACATAGAAGTGTTCATCCCATTTAGGGTTCTCAGAGTTGGCAATGACTCGAGTTTGTGCTACCGTGGCTCCTGAGAGACAAACTGAAACATACGGATCACTAGTAATGATCTTCCTCACGTCTGGGGGTGCTGGTTCAGACTTCCCACAATCAGTGCTGCAAGCTCCATACCCAGTAAAGCATTTCCGCATCCTTTCTGACATGAGATCCATATTGGGGAGACATTTTGCTTCAACTATTTGTATGTCCAGGTCTCCATGCAAGAGCATACTAACCCCAGATTCAGCTGAGTGCTTCCCCATTGTATCACAGTATAAAAAAAAGATCAAGCAGACAATAAGATAACCCAGAAACTAAACTGTCATTATCCTGGAGAAAACATCCCTTGCCAACCAAATCATACTGAAGGGCACTGAGACCTTTATTGGTTATCCAAATCCAAAAACAGAAAGAATCTGCAGAATAAACTCAATTTCAGACGATGAATTCATAATAAACATCAGAAAAGTGAAGATAGCACATATTTTGCAATGTTTACCACATGGACCTGAAAGCCTGAATCCCTTGGTTATGCAGCGGCATTCAGTTTCAGTAATTGGTTTACGACAAAAGTACTACGATTGTATTGGTGCTCCAACCTATTGTATCACCAACTGGCTATAGAAAGAATCTGATTCCAGGCGCATAGGAAGCAAAGCTCTCAAATCAACATTTCTAGCATTTTAAATTAAAGTGGAGGTCATCCTAATTCCCCATATGTAACACACGTTGTAAGGTAATCGAGGTTTACTCTCCTAAAAACATATAAGCGCTGTGACATTTGAATGATAAATTAAGAATTATATTGAGCGCTAATGCATCTAGCAATTCCGGTTGAATAACATACCTGAACATGCTAATACAACCAGAAGCCAATAAACAATCCCCAATCGGAAGCCGGGAGAGAGGGAGATCCGGCGGGCGAGAGAGAAGAGAAAAGAGAAGGGAAGGGAAGGGAAGGGAAGGGGAGAAGGTGGGGGCAAACCGATAAATGTGGCGGCTGGCCATTCCCGTGGCGCGCGGGGCAACGAGCGGCGCAGGCGCAGGCGACAGGGCCAGGGGCGCCGCTGGAGTAGCGTAGACCTGGCGCTCATGAGCCCCGGTGAAGGCTGACGAAGGAGCGGCCGGGCAGATGAGTGGTGCGGCGCCTCCGTCGGCGGCGGCAGCGGCGGCGGGCGCGGGCCTCGTCAAATTAGGATTAGGATAAATAAGTTTTCTAAAAAGCAGCTATGTTTTCTGATTTTCTCATACCATTTTCTTGTGTTTAGTTTATTACAGTAGCTTTTTATAAAAGGTCCAAATCAATTTTGCATCACAAAAGCCTCCACTAATTTTAAATTATTTCACTTAATATTTTTTTCTCATTTTTTACATTTTCTCTTATGTTTTGGTCACATCCTTTCCACCAATTTATTGACTTACTTATTGGATATTGCATCATGAGTTATGAATTATTTTCAAATCATTACAAATATTTTTATATTTTCTTTGTCTCTTATGTACATTTGCATAAGAAATCTTGATCTTCCACCCTCTCCCCTACCCATATTCTCCCACCTCCATATTTATCGATGGCTAGAGCATCTTCAAGAGTTTTTAAAACCCACTCCAAACTTGATCTTTTCGTAATACAAAATAACTGCTCTCCGACAACTCTCTATCCCTGGTCATAATCTTTCCACACTTGGGATCTCGGAAACGACATACTCAATCTACTACACCTATGCAGAGAACCCCCACTAAGGAGTTCTCTCGACATGCAAGCATGCCACCCTCAAGTAGCCCCACTAAAACCATGATCATTCGATGGCAGCCCCAATTGTTTAAACTAACTAAAAAATATTGTAACTCACAGATAAAAAAAAACAAATTAAACTCTGATTATACCATTGAATTCATTTTAATAAATCCTTCAAAACAAGATATCATATGGATATATTTCGATAAAATTATAGATGAGTCCCACTAATAGTAGTTGGTATATATAGAGCAAAGTAAAAAATAAAAATAAGAGAATGTGAGGGTGATAGTAATATTTTAACTCATAAATTTCTCCTTCGTACCAGCGACAACACACGAAAGCTCTAGATTATACATATTCCCATTAGGATGGATTTGGTCACATCATTCAAAAACTAAATTGTTGATTGACTTTATATATCATTAGGAATGTCATGTTTTCTCCACTGATCTCTAAATATATATTATCCAAAATAACTTTAGATTATCATCTATATATCATAACTTTAAATTCTTAGTGATTAACATCCTAACCTATTTATATTCCACCTTCATACCCGCGGCAACACGGGGAATCCTTCTAGTAACAAATATCAATAAGACCATCTTCAAAGGGATTGGCAAAAATGTTTTCCAAATCTTATAATTTAGCTATCTATCTAAACCTTCCATATGGGAAACCCCCACTTAGGAGTTCTCTGGCTTGTGGTGCAGCCACGTCATCCCTCCCCATTCACGCATGCAAAAAATTCCCCTGCCCCGGTCTTCCTCCGTGAATCTATTCGCCTTCCCACCGCAAGCCATCGCCATGCGCCTGCCTCTTCCGCTTCTTCACAGCAGCCCACGCTTGCCACCAAATCAATCCCTCCGCGGCTCCATCAATGTCCGCTGCATGCCCTCGCCTCTTCCTCTTCTCCATTGTAATTTTTTTTTTTTTTTTTTTTTTGAACGACACGGTACAACGCAGACACTCATAACACGCACGCACACTCACCCCTATGAACACACGTGCGCAAACCCTACCCCTATGAGCACCTCCGGAAGGACTGGGCGTACGGCAGATCTGCCCTCCGTTTCCCTGCCTATTTATATGGCCCAAAACAGTGTGGAGGCCCTTCTGGCGGCGCAATCCCAGCTAGCGGCGCGGAGGCCCTCCCCGATGCGGCGATGTTTGCCCAGCACCCGTCCCGACGCCAAGGCGGCGCAGAAGGCCCTCCTGTCGGGGACCCAAATATTGGACCCCGTGACATTCTCATATAACGAAATCGTCGGCCCCGTCGGGGGCCCAGTAAAACTCAGCCTGCTATCATCCCGCTTAGAAGGGCGGCCCGGCCGGACGGTGGACCAGGCCAAAGAGCCACGACGCCTACGTGAAGACGGAGTCGACCCGAGACGGCCCACCGGAGTCACCGCGACGAAAGAGCTCGCTACGCTCACGAAGGACAAGGTCGGGGGACCTTTACAAGACGGCGAACCATGGCGCCCCACGTCATCATTGGCCAACCTAAGGCTCGGATTCAACCCCAAGTCTCCGTCTCGCCGAGGGTGGTTTAGCTCACCAGCCTCGGATGAGAGACCTCCGCCTCGCCCGAGGGGTGGCCTAGCTCACCACACTCGGGCGCAAAAACCCGCCTCGCCCGAGGGAGACCCAGCTCTCCATCCTCGAGCGAGGTGGCTCAACCCACTCACCCGGGGTCATAGACCCTCGGGCGTGGGAGGTTCCGTCTCAAGGAAGGGAAACAGCTGCATTTAATGCGGTTACACGGCAGACGAGGCGCCAGGGCCATCGATTACGCCCAGTCAAATCGACTGCCGGATCACTTCCCAAATCCGACCGACCGGGACATGTGGCCGAACCGTGGCGTATTATGTCGCCCGGCCACGGAAACCAGGACGACACTGTTCATTCCCCAGCAGCATCGTCAAGACGCCACGACGGGCCAGACCCTCGGGCTTATGACACGCCACGGCCAGCTTTCCTGGGACCGGCCCTCGCCATGCGGACTGTGAGGGACGCCTCACAGATCCTCGGGGCCGCATCGGAAACGCACGTCCCGGCATCGGATTAGGGCGCGTGTCTTCATCAAACAACGCCCAAGCCAGCCCGGCCCTCGGCGGTCGCATGCAACAAGCATAGCCTCGGGAATTAGCCACCTAGGCATCCACATATGTAAACATTACTTCCCTCTTCCCTCTATAAAGGGGAGTAATGCCCCGTTAGCGAGGGGATCCCCAAGGGAGAGAAGCATAACCGCCACCACCACGATCGTGGGGCTTGAGACCAGCGTCTCTCCCTCACACCGCTTGTAACCCCTACTACAAGCTCACCTTTGAGCGCGAGGTAACACGAGCAGGACACCACCCGCTGGACGTAGGGCCCCGTTGGCCTGAACCAGGATAAACTCGCCGTGTCTGTGTCCATCTTGCGCTACGCCATAGGAGGAGGGGGCACACGGCCTATAAATTCTTTATTGCCGGCACCCGAGGCACCCCCGGTTCTCGGAATGCCGACAGTTGGCGCGCCAGGTAGGGGCCGCGCTGTGTGCAATCCACATCTCCGTCAGCCCTCATGGCGTTTCCACCTTCGTTTCACACCTGCTGCCGAACACGAGCTCCCCGCGAACACCGCTGTTGTTCTTCGAACGCTGGAGTTCGTGGCGCTCGGATGCAACTATGAGATGATCCTTTTTGCCGACATGACGGCAGAAAGAAGAGCGTGTATCGCCGATGCGGCGTGTCCGCCATCACGGCCGCCCGCTGGCGGGCAAAGGCGGACCCACCGGCGCCAAAAGGCGCATTTTTGCAACGGACTCGAGTTCGACGACGCACCCCCGGTGCTGACTCACAGGAGGGTCCCCAGGAACCCTAGGCACCGGGAAAATCCTTCCCCGGCGCTCGCCCGTGGCAGGATGCCCAGAAACCCTAATCGTCGGGAAAACGCGTCCACGTCAGTGGTACTGGAAGGGATTCCCGCAAATCCTCGCCGACGGGAAACTTCAGTCGAAGCCGCCGCGAGGAGAGCACGGGCCAGACCTCCCGTCGTCCCACGGGAACGCTATCCCACGGACAATCACGCGGAAGAGCGCATCCGCCGAAGGATGCTGCACGACCCCATCCTGCCTCCTCGTCCGGGCACGATTGGGGCCAGGTCCCGAGAACGGGCGGAATCGCACTACCGTCCGGAGAATGGGGACTTCCTCCGCGTGGCACCCCAGAACCGACGGCGAGGACGATTATTGGTGACCCCATGCGGGAATGCTTCAATATAGAGATCCAGGAGCAAGATGAGCGCCTCACCGACGTCTCCGACGAAGATGAGGCGGACACACCGCCCGACAGCCCGGCGCGCGCGCCGGCGACTTGCGCCTGTCGGCCCGTAAGTGCGCCAGCGCCTGCCGGCCAGAATGCGCAGCTGCGGGATCTGCAGGACCGCATCCGAGCAGAGTCCGCACGACTTCGACGACTGGAGCGTAACATCCAACGGGAGCAAGCCCAGCGCGGGCAGGCCCCAAGGGCGCCCCATGATCGCAACGGCGGCGGACGCGGCGGACCTGACGGGGTACCACCACTTCCTGACATAGCGGCCCCGTTCAACAGAGCCAGCCTCAACGTGGCGGCGGCCGCCATGCTGGTACGCGAAATGCCCGAACCCTCTACCGCCGAGGGAAGGCGCATTCGTGAGGGCCTACGACATCTCCTCGACAGGGCAGCTGTACAACAGGCGGAGAGCTCCGCTTCCCGGGATCGGGCCGCGACGTCACGACGACGGGAGGAGTCCGGGCAAAGTCGGCAGGGCTCCGTCCGACCTGAGCAGAGCCGAGCCTCTGCAAGGCCGGTCCGGGAACGCCTAGTCGACAACCGCAACAACCGCCCAGTCTGGGAGCGCATAGAAGACCCCCGCCGAGACCATAACCGAGGCGCTCCTGACCTCAGGGAAGAAATCGAGCGACAACGGGCTCGCCGCGAGGGCGGCTCACCTCGGGGGCGGCCGGCGGGACGAGACGCGCAAGTGCGCCGGGAAGACCGAGGGTACTCCCCAGATCCACCCGGGCCACAGGCCTTCACAAGGGATATCAGGAGAGCGCCACTCCCTGCGCGCTTCAGGCCTCCCAGCCACATCGAGAAGTACTCGGGGGAGACTCGTCCCGAGGTATGGTTGGCCGACTATCGGCTGGCATGCCAGTTCGCAGGGGCACACGATGACAAAGTAATAATCAGAAATTTGCCCCTGTACCTCTCCGACTCAGCTAGAGCCTGGCTGGAACACCTTCCACCGAACTCATATCAAACTGGGCAGACTTGGAGAGGACCTTCCGAGGGAATTTCCAGGGCACATACCTGCGCCCGGGTAACTCATGGGACCTCCGAAACTGCCGCCAGAAATCTGACGAGTCCTTGCGCGACTACATCCGGCGCTTCTCCAAGCAACGGACCGAGCTCCCCTAACGTGACCGGATCTCGACGTCATAGGGGCCTTCTTGGCCGGCACCTCTTGCCGTGACCTCGTGAAAAAGCTAGGGCGCCGGACTCCGACCGAGGCGAACGAGCTGATGGACATCGCCACCAAGTTCGCCAGCGGAGAAGAGGCTGTCGGGGCTTTGTTCAATCAACGCACGGGCAAAGGAAAGCGCAAGGAAGAAGACCCAGAGGGATCCCAGCCTCGGGAGGGCAAGAAGAAGAAGAAAAAGGACAAGAGCCGCAAGGGCAAGGGTCAAACCCCCAACGCAGACGATGAAGACATGGTGGCCGCGGTCGACCGCAAGGGGCCCCGCCCCCGCCACAAGAAACCTTCTTGGACAGCATGCTCAAGAAGCCGTGCCAGAACCACAGTTTCCCGGTCAAGCACACCCTCGAGGAGTGCAAAACGGTGCGCAAACACTTCGCCAAACTCAGGGCCATTCCCGAGGAGGAGGAAGGAGCGCCCGAGGGCAGTGCCGAGGGAGACAGGGGTTTCCCGAAGGTGAACAACTGCTTCATGATCTTCGGCGGCAACACCAGCAACATGTCGGTGCGGCAACGCAAGAAGGAGCGACGGGAGGTATATGCGACTGAGCCGGCGATCCCGAAGCTGCGCAAGTGGTCGGATCAAGCCATCACCTTCGACCAGTCGGATCACCCTCGGCACATCCCAAACCCGGGGGCTTATCCATTAGTGGTGGATCCCATCATTGCCAATACCCGGCTCACCAAGGTCCTCATGGACGGAGGAAGCAGCCTCAACCTCATCTACGAGGAAACACTCGACCTCCTCGGGGTGGACAAGTCCAAGATCCGCCCAGGAGGGCCGGCATTCAACGGTGTCGTCCCCGGCAAGCAACTGAAGCCCCTCGGGCAGATCGACCTACCGGTCTGCTTCGGGGACCCCTCGAACTTCAGGCAAGAGACTCTCACCTTTGAGATCCTTGGAGTCCGGGGTACATACCACGCACTCCTCGGGCGGCCTTGCTATGCCAAATTCATGGCTGTCCCGAACTATACCTACCTCAAGCTCAAGATGCCAGGGCCGAAGGGTGTCATCACAACAGGCCCTTCGCACCCTCACGCATATGAGTGCGACGTGGAGAGCGTGGAGTACGCCGAGGCACTCGCCATTGCCGAGGCACTCATTGCCGACGCGAAGAGAAGCTTTGACGAGATCGCAATCGAGCACGAGGCCAAGCGCCGCGCTGGGAGCTTCGAGCCCTCCTCGGGCACCAAGAAGATCCCCCTCGATCCCAAGCAACCGAAGGAGAAGCTGCTGACCATCAGCTCGGAGCTGGATCCGAAATAGGAAGCAGTGCTCGTCGACTTCCTCCGTGCGAACGCCAAAACATTTGCATGGGGACCCTCGGACATGCCAGGCATACCGAGGGATGTCGCCGAGCACTCCCTAGACATCCGACCGGGCTCAAAGCCAGTCATGCAGCGCTTGCGCCGTTTTGATGACGCCAAGCGGAAGATCATCGGCGAGGAGATCCACAAGCTACAGGAGGCCGGATTCATAAAGGAAGTATTCCACCCAGAGTGGTTAGCTAATCCTGTATTAGTAGAGAAAAAGAATGGGAAATGGAGGATGTGTGTGGACTACACTAGTCTCAACAAAGCATGTCCAAAAGTTCCCTTTCCTTTGCCTCGAATCGACCAAATTGTCGACTCCACCGCGGGATGCGAAACTTTGTCCTTTCTCGATGCATATTCCGGTTACCACCAGATCAAAATGAAAGAGTCCGACCAGCTCGCGACCTCGTTCATAACACCCTTCGGGATGTATTGCTACCTCACAATGCCCTTCGGGCTGAGGAACGCTGGGGCAACGTACCAGCGGTGCATGCAAATCATCTTCGGAGAACTCATCGGGAGGATCGTGGAAGCCTATGTCGATGACATAGTGGTCAAATCCAAGAAAACTGCGGACCTCGTGGGAGACCTCGGGGAAACATTCGAGTGTCTAAACAAGAAAGGAGTCAAGCTCAACCCCGAAAAATGCGTGTTTGGGGTCCCCCGAGGGATGCTGCTGGGTTTCATCGTCTCTCAACGAGGCATCGAAGCAAACCCAACCAAGGTTGACGCGATCACGAAGATGGGGCCAATCCGAGACCTCAAAGGAGTTCAGAAGGTCATGGGCTGCCTGGCTTCACTAAGCAGGTTCATCTCCCGCCTCGGGGAAAGGGGCCTTCCCCTCTATCGGCTCCTTCGCAAGACTGAGCACTTTGCCTGGACCCCCGAGGCCGAAGAAGCCCTCGGCAACCTCAAGAAGCTCCTGACTAGTCCACCAATCCTGGTGCCGCCAAACCCAGGAGAGACCCTGCTCCTCTACGTCACAGCCACTACACAGGTAGTCAGCGCGGTGGTCGTGGTGGAGCGTCGGGAAGAGGGGCACATATTGCCAGTACAACGCCCTGTGTACTTCATCAGTGAGGTGCTTTCCGACACCAAGACTCGGTACTCGCAAATGCAAAAACTGCTGTACGCCATCGTACTGACGCGAAGAAAACTTCGCCACTACTTCCTCGCGCACCCAGTCGCCGTGGTATCCTCATTCCCCCTCGGGGAGATCATCCAGAACCGAGAGGCCACGGGAAGAGTGGCGAAGTGGGCGGTGGAGCTCATGGGCGAGACAATATCATTCCTGCCTCGCAAGGCGATAAAGTCTCAAGTCCTGGCCGATTTTGTGGCCGAATGGACTGATACGCAACTGCCCCCAGCACCAATCCAGGCCGAGTGCTGGACCATGTATTTCGACGGGTCCATGATGAAGACGGGTGCGGGGGCCGGTTTGCTCTTCATCTCACCCCTCGGGGTTCACACAAGGTACGCCATCCGGCTGCATTTCCCAGCCTCCAACAACGTCGCAGAATACGAGGCACTGGTCAATGGTCTCCGGATCGCAGCAGACCTCGGGATCCGACGGTTGGAAACCAGGGGGGATTCTCGACTGGTTATTGACCAAGTCATGAAGGCCTCGGCGTGCCACGACCCCAAGATGGAAGCGTATTGCCAAGAGGTGCGCAAACTGGAGGAAAAGTTCCATGGGCTTGAGCACAAGCACACCCCAAGACGCTACAACGAAGCTGCGGATGAACTTGCCAAGGTCGCTGCGACACGAGGAACTGTTCCCCCGAACGTACTCACCCGAGATCTCAACGAGCCCTCGGTTAAGTACACTCCCCGGGAAGTACCCTCGGGGGCTAGCGGAGACAACTCGGAACAGACCAGGCCCGAGGCCATGGCAGTCGACGAAGCCCCTGACTGGAGAGAACCTCTATTGGAGTACCTCCACCGGGAGAACTACCCGAGGATAAGACCGAGGCTCGCCAGTTGGCCCGAAGGGCAAAATCCTTTGCGCTAATTGGAGACAAAAAAGAACTCTACAAGAAAGGTGCCTCGGGAATATACATGCGATGCATACCCTCGGCGGAGGGCAAAGATTTGCTTGAAGACACCCACCAAGGGGAGTGTGGCCATCATGCCGCCCCGAGGACTCTAGTCGGTAAAGTCTTCAGACAGGGCTTTTACTGGCCCTCGGCGATACGGGACGCAAATGAAGTCGTGCGCACCTGCAAGGGGTGCCAATTCTACGCGCGTAGGACTCACCTACCAGCACAAGCCCTGCAGACCATACCTCTGACATGGCCATTTGCAGTATGGGGGCTCGATATGATCGGTCCCCTGAAAAGGGCGCCTGGAGGACACACTCATGTCCTAGTCGCCATCGACAAGTTCTCCAAATGGATCGAAGCCCGAGCTGTGGTGAACCCTCGGACGGAGGAAACGGTAAAGTTCTTTACGAACATCATTTCCCGTTTTGGAGTCCCGAACTCCATCATCACGGATAACGGAACCAACTTCGTGGGAAAAAAGTTCCTCGACTTTTGTGATGACTACGGCATCCGGGTTGACACATCGGCCGTAGCCCACCCGAAGACCAACGGTCAGGTGGAGCGTGCCAATGGCATGATCTTACAAGGCCTCAAGCCAAGGATCTTCAATCAGCTGAACCAGTACGGGAAGAGGTGGTACCAGGAGCTACCGTCGGTTCTATGGAGCCTTCGAACAACAAAAAGCCGAGCCACGGGCTTCACCCCATTCTTTCTAGTCTATGGAGCCGAGGCGATCTTGCCCACGGACATTGAATATGGGTCCCCCAGGCTGCGAGCCTACACCGAGCATGGCAACCAGCATGCAAGGCAAGATTCCATCGACCAAGTTGACGAGGCCCGAGACGTCGCACTTCTGAATTCAGCAAGATACCAACAAGCTCTTCGGAAGTATCACGCCAAGCGACTGAAGCCTCGGGAGTTCCAAGTCAATGACCCCGTACTCAGGCTGAAGCAAGATAACAAAGGGCGTCACAAGCTCACGCCACATTGGGAAGGGCCATATTTCATCGCCGAAATACTAAGGCCCGGAACCTACAAGCTGAAAAACGAGAAGGGTGAAGTCTACTCCAACGCCTGGAACATAGAACAGCTACGTCGCTTCTACCCTTAACCTCGCACTTAAGATTAAACACTTACGTTTTTTTTCAATAAAAGATCTACATCTTTTATGAAGAGAAACTTCTTGTGCATACCTTAAGGGAGTCTTAGCCTCGTCCAGCACAAGACTAAAACTCCCTCGGGGGCTACACGGGGGACCCCCCTCGGGGACCCCCTCCTCTTTCTTTTTTCGAAACTTTTTTTCAAAGAAAAAAGTTCTCCTGCGCACACTCGGATCGATCGTTTAAGTTGCGAAGGTCGCACACGCACAAATCCTAAGTGAGGTAGCCGAGCCAAGCGGATCGTCCCCAGTGGCACCCGTACGGACCGCCCCCAGTGGCATCCATGCTCACTATCTCGCGAGCGGAGAAAGCAAGCGACCCGGCCACACAATAAACGAGAAATTCGAGAGACGCAACACAATCATAAACGCACCTGCCCAGGACACAAGGCCTCGGGCAGCACCATTGTTTATGTACACATTCCTTACCCATTTAACTTTTCATACAAGGGGAGATCAGGGGGCGTCACGAGCCTCGTCCACCTGCACTTCACGATCGGCCGCCGAAGCAACATCTGCGGAGGCAACATCCTCGGCAGCGGCATCCCCCGGAGCAGACGTCAGGCCCGTCGGCGCATCCTCGGAGACGGCATCCCGCATCTCCGTGTCCGCCTCATAGCTTGATTCTATGGGGGAATACGGAGGGCATACCTCGTCTTCAAAGCGGGAGGCCAACTGCGTCGCAGCATCGTCCACGAAGTTATACAACTCCTGGGTCTTGGCGGCATCGGCGGCATCCTTCCCGGCGGGGTCGGCCACGTCCTCGTCATCTGAGCCGAGGAAGAAGCCCCCCGCGACGTTGCTCAGAACCACGGGCTGCATCGGGAAGTGCGAGCAGAACACCGCCATGCACGTCCGCACGCCAGACCGGAAGGCATTCCGGAGCTCAGACCTAAGGAAGCCACCCACGGCGCTCAGGCGGGTGCGAGCCGAGGGTCCAACCTCTAGGTTGTCCGCCCCAAAGCGACGGATGAAGTCAGACAGGGCCTCCTCCAGCTCCTGGTATGACTTCTGCTCTTGTTCCAGCCCCTGAGCGAGCGTAGCCGAGGTCTCCACGGCCTCGGTCCGGATCTTCTCCGCCTCTGGCGACAGGCACCAAAGCAACGTCAGCAAAACAAAGGGATCAAAGACAAAAGACCTACCGAAGGAAAGAACGTACCTTGGCACTTCAGCTGCCAGCCCAGCATCACGCCGTGCTCATCCGCGAGCGACTTATGGAGCTGCTCCTTCTCCTTTCTGAGGGTCTCCCCCTCGGACACCAACTCCCCGATACGGGTGTTCAGGGCGTCGCACATCTCCGCCTGCTTCCTCGCCTCTTCCCGGGATCTGTCCCGCTCGCCATTGGCCTCCTCCAGGGCCTGGAGGGACTGCTTCCGGGCATCCTCAAAGTCCTGGCTCATCTGAGCCATTTCGGCTGCCACCTTGGCGGCCTCGGACCTGGCCTTGACGAGCTCGGCCTCCAGAGCCTGTCGCTGAGACTCCCTCTCCTCGGCAAGAGTAGTAAGCCGGGACGTCTCGCTTTGGGCCTCGATCAATTTCACCCGCGTCTGCCCGAGGGCGGTCCAGTTCAGGACATTCTGGCGAAGGAGCTCGGACTTCTCCCGGGCGAATCGCCGGAGATTCTGCGGCAAAGACACCACCAATTATGGCACATACATAAGGAAAATGCAGCGGAAAATGGCAGCCAAGACACTCACCGCATCAGCCTCGGCGAGACGACCGGTTATGGTGTCACCCATCTTCGCAAGGCCGTCGGCGACCCACTGGCGGATCTGCTCATGAGTCCTCCACGCCAGGACCTCGGGACGGTCATCGATCACCACGGCGGCGGGACCCCCGGGCACATCACCCAAGGTCAAGGGGGGACCACCCCAACGAGTCGGCTCAGGAGGAAGCATTTCATCCACCGGCAGCTCCCGCAGCTCGGGAAACCCAGACCAGTAAAAGTCCAGAGGTCCTTCGCTGCTGACCACGGGCACGGACCTCACCAGCGCCGAAGACGACGCTTCGCCGAAGGGCGCGTCCAACCCGGGCGCATGGAGCAAGAAGTCGGATTGTACGCCTCATGAGCCCCCGGATCAGTGGGAGCCGACACAAGTGAAGACCTCCGTGTCTCCGCCGCCTCGAAGAGCTCCTCCTGAGAGAACTCTCGGACGAAGGGGCTTGGCTCCTCGGGGAGGGCAGCTGCGTCGTGGGACCCCTCAAACGGCGCTAACTGCTCCGGCGCTGGGCTGGCCTCGCAGCCCCGGCTGAGCTCTCTGAGTCGATCACCATAGGCTGGGTGGACGACCCACCATCACCACCGTGGGCTTGAACCACCTCGGGAGAAATCTCGGCCGTCCGGCTCGGGCCCGACCCCTCCTGAGGCTCGGGGGCTAACACCACGGGGGAGCCCAACGCAGGTGGGACAACGTCTTGGTGAGACAACCCCGGCTCTGGGGCCCCGGCCAAGGCTTGCGCAGCGGCCTTCAGGGCCTTCTTGGGATGCAAGGACAGAGTGGGGGCCCCCCGCTTCCTGAAGTCAAGAACGCGTCAAAAAGAAGCCAAAAAATACCAGAAAGGAGGCTAACTGCGAAAACACGAAGGGACTCACGAGGCCCGAGGGATCGCCCTGGGTGTGGCCGAGGCGCGGGAAGATCATGACACGGCGTCGCACTTGACGCACGGGCCGTCTCCCCCACGGTTTCCGCACGCGCGGGAGCCGGGGCAGGAAGGGGCGTCACTGGCTCTTCACCTCGAGCGGCGCCCTGCGACGCTCCAGGAGTCGTTGGCCCTTCACGCCGAGCCTCACCTTGCGGCGTCAAGGCGCCCACGTCGGGGGAAACCCCGAGCCGCCACGATCCCGGGGCCTCGGCCGGAGGAAGCCTCGGGCGCACGAGTCCCGGGCGGCCTCCGACGTCTCAGGCTCCCCGGCACATAGCGAAGCCCCGAGTGGGTCGGCAACCCCAAGGCTCGGCTCCATACGAGCCGCCACATCATCATCCGACGAGTTCACGACAAACTCGTCCTCCTCATCCCTCGTCCTCCTCGGTGGTCGAGGTATCGAGCGATTGGCCCCACCTCTGTTGCTCGGCCCGACGGTTGGCGCAGGCCACGTTTTTCTTCTTCTTCTCTCCTCCTCCTTCAGCGCCCGCCGCCCTCTGCTGCTCGTTCCGAAACACGGTTTGCCGCGCCCCAGCGGCATCTAGATCGGGCACAGGCGGAGGAGAGTCGTGATAGTTCAAATGACCCTGCGAGAAGATGGAATAAGAACCGCGGTGGTAGCCACACGGCAACAACAAGACAATGCAAGAGCGCTAAAGCCAAAAAGCACTTACCAAGGAGATGTACCCACGGGCGGGGCGCATAGGGATCTCGGGAATGCGGGACGGGTATTGGACCCCGTGCCTCCCTCACCCTCTTGGCCAGGCCATCGGCGGAAAGCAAAAGGGATGACATCCGAGACTCCTCAAGACCAGCAGCCGAGGAGGTCATCTGACTCATGAGCAAAGGGCGAGCCATCAATGGCAACACCCGACGCCGGTGAAAAGCAGCTACCACGGCTGCTGCGTTCACACCCCCATCTCGGAGCCACAGGATCGCCTACCTCAGGCCCTCCAACCGGGGATGATCCGCCGAGGGGGGACCCCAGTTCCACTTATTCGGACGCTGTTTAAGGACACGCCCGGTGTATGCGGGAAGCGCATTCCCATCATTGCGGAGGTAGAACCACTGATCCTGCCACCCCTTGTTAGAAGAGGTAAGCTTGGAAAGGATGTACCCATCAGCTCGGTTCGGCCTTGTCTGCTCCGATCGGACTTGCAGCGCGCAACCACCAACGCGCAACGCCCGCCGTGCCCCTCCCTTCACCACCGAGGCAGTGGTAAGATCAGCCTTGAAGAACCACAACCAAAGGTCCCAATGTGGCTCGATCCCCAGGAATCCCTCACAGAGGGTAACAAAGATAGCCGCCTGAGAGATCGAGTTCGGGGGCAGATGGTGGAGCTCGACGTCGTAATGATGAAGAATCGCTCGAATAAACCGGCCCGCCGGCATCCCGAACCCGTGCCGGTGAAGATCCATCAGGCTCACCACATAGCCATCAGGAGGGTTAGGCTCCTCCTCGGTCCATCTTGGCGCAATCCACTCCGGCCGCTCGGCATTGGTACGAGGGCGAAGAAGCCCTTCCTCGACAAGGCGCTGAAGCTTTTCCTCCGTCACCGTCGTTCTCGGCCACGGCTCGGCGTCGAGCACCCCCCTCGTGTTGTCGCCACCACCAGATTGCGCCATGGGACGAATCGGAGGACGAGGAACAAAGAACCGCCGGGCAACACCGTTCACACGAGCACAAGGCAAGTGGATTTCTCCCTTAACCTCTCCCTGTCTTTCTTTCTATCTCCTAATTGCTGCAGCAAGAAGGCAAGAAGGCGATGGCAAGAACAAAGGAGCAACTATCCGCCGCCGCCCGGCGACCCCCATATTTATAGGGAAGGGAAGGCAAACCGCCGGCCTGGGCAGACGAACCGACTTCTGGAATGAACGGCCCATGATGAAACGGGAACCGCTCATCCAACGGCTCAGCCGCGCGGTAGAGCCGTCAAGAGCATTAATGCACCTTGACGGTGCTCTCGATTACTGCCCCTGACAAGAAGCCACAGAGCCACGTCCCATCGGACTGGAACAGGCACGTCACCTCGGGCGCGGCGAGGAGACGCCTCGTCTCCCAGTCAGGGGTAAAACCGTCCGGCCGTTCATATCCAGCAGGCGCCCGACCCTAAGGGGCAAAAAAGTCAGTCCGATGACGGTTCTCACCTTCGGCGGGAACCAAACGAGCCTCGGGCTGGCGCACGTCAACGTGCACCCTACGATCCAGAGGTTGCCAGGCTGGGCCCACATGGGTTTCTACAGTCGCCTCAGGATAACCCGAACCAGGGACAGGATGGAAATGCACAACCGGCTATACCCGGGCCCTCCGGGGCTCGGATTTCCTGAACGTGTTTAAGACCCGCGGGTGCTGCTTATAGAGATGTCCCATCCGTGGGAGGCCTACAGGCCCTCGGGGGTTGACCCGTCAAACCCCGGGATCTGCTAAGCGGTCCGAGGGTTCTCATGGGGTGAATCCTAGATCACACAGCCGACCCTTGCTCCGGCGAGGGCACGGGCACCCCGCTTAAACTGACCCGTTACAACGTTCAAACGGAGCGCACCATGGTCGGCTTTCAGGGCACCGAGGTGTGTCTCCCCTCCTCCTCCCTTTCAGGAGGGCGACAGAGGAGCGTATAATCAAAGTCGAGGAAGCCTGGGTCGACCTTGCGCACATAAGCGCGGGCCTCGGGCTGCCCACGCAAAAACAAACAGACTCCGCACAAACAAGCGCAATTTAAGAGCTGTTTCGGCCTTGCCAGCGTGCGAGGTATAAAAGACCTCGAAGGAATCCGCCATTCCATTCGAGGCCTCGGGGGCTACACCCAACGGGTGCGCTCGCGCGCACCCATTGTAGACGAACCACCCTGAGAAAAAACAAGGCGACGGGAACAACACAACCCCCGGGCGAGTCCACACTCGCTCGGGGGCTACTGTCGGGGACCCAAATATTGGACACCGTGACATTCTCATATAACAAGAAATCGTCGGCCCGTCAGGGCCCAGTAAAACTCAGCCTGCTATCATCCCGCTTAGAAGGACGGCCCAGCAGACGGTGGACCAGGCCAAAGAGCCACGACGCCTACGTGAAGACGGAGTCGGCCCACAGACGGCCCACTGGAGTCACCGCGACGAAAGAGCTCGCTACGCTCACGGAGGACAAGGTCAGGGACCTTTACAAGACGACGAACCATGGCGCCCCACGTCATCATCGGCCAACCTAAGGCTCGGATTCAACCCCAAATCTCCGTCTCGCCCGAGGGTGGTTTAGCTCACCAGCCTCGGATGAGAGACCTCCGCCTCGCCCGAGGGTGGCCTAGCTCACCACCCTCGGGCGCAAAAACTCCGCCTCGCCCGAGGGAGACCCAGCTCTCCATCCTCGAGCGAGGTGGCTCAACCCACTCACCCGGGGTCATAGACCCTCGGGCGTGGGAGGTTCCGTCTCAAGGAAGGGAAACAGCTGCATTTAATGCGGTTACACGGCAGACGAGGCGCCAGGGCCATCGATTACGCCCAGTCAAATCGACCTGCCAGATCACTTCCCAAATCCGACCGATGGGACACAAGGCTGAACCGGTGACGTATTACGCCGCCCAGCACGGGAAACCAGGACGACACTGTTCATTCCCCAGCAGCATCGTCAAGACGCCACGACGGGCCAGACCCTCGGGCTTATGACACGCCACGGCCAGCTTTCCTGGGACCGGCCCTCGCCATGCGGACTGTGAGGGACGCCTCACAGATCCTCGGGGCCGCACCGGGAAACGGCACGTCCGCCATCGGATTAGGACGCGTGTCTTCATCAAACAACGCCCAAGCCAGCCAGCCCTCGGCCGTGCGCATGCAACGAGCATAGCCTCGGGAATTAGCCACCTAGGCATCCACATATGTAAACATTACTTCCCTCTTCCCTCTATAAAAGGGGGAGTAATGCCCCATTAGCGGGGATCCCCGCACGGAGAGAAGCATAACCGCCACCACCACGATCGTGGGGCTTGAGACCAGCGTCTCTCCCTCACACCGCTTGTAACCCCTACTACAAGCTCACCTTTGAGCGCGAGGTAACACGAGCAGGACACCACCCGCTGGACGTAGGGCCCCGTTGGCCTGAACCAGGATAAACTCGCCGTGTCTGTGTCCATCTTGCGCTACGCCATAGGAGGAGGGGGCACACGGCCTATAAATTCTTTATTGCCGGCACCCGAGGCACCCCGGTTCCTCGGAACGCCGACACTCCCGACGCCAGGAGCTGTTGGCGTCGCGCTCCTCCCCGACGGTCGCCGTGCAGAGCCCTCCTCGCGGCGCGGAAGCCCCTCCCCGACGCTAGCCCGGCTGTTGGCCGTCGCTCCTCCCCGACGCGCCCGTGCAGAGGCCCCTCCCGGCGCGGCGCTATTGCCCAGGCGCCCTCCCGACGCAGCGGCTCCGTGCGTCGTGGCCACCCTGCGGTTCCCGACAGAGAGCGACTCTCCACCCTCCCCCGACTGGCTCCGTTTGCGGCGAGCCTCCCGCGGGTGAGCGAACCGGCATCGCGCCGCCCGATGGCCCTCCTTCCCACAGCGGTAGCACCGAGCAGGGAAAGTGCAGCGCGCCTTGATGTGATCTTCACGGAGTCACTTTGAAGCACCGACCCTGAAGCTCCGGAGGAACCGCATGGGGAGACCGAGGCGGCGAGCGGATATGTCCATGGCGGCGACTGCGCACCTGGTGGAAGCCGTCGGCATCCGTCGAGCCCCACGAGCGTTGTCCTCCTGCCGCCATGCGCAATCCCTCTGCTCGAGTCCCCCACGAAGCCACCAACCTCTGCCGCTGCGCGTATGCGTGCGTGTGTGTGTGTGTGGAGGCTTTCTGTGGAGATTTGTTCTGTTTTTTTTTTTTATTTCCATTAGGTCGTCCCTTCAAACGTGTGGACAGGAGCTTCATTTTTTTTTATTCGTGCTGCTTCGTACAGTCACTACCATCTGCACTGCTTGGATTCAGATGTATGGAGCCTTTTATTTTGAGTTTTTTTTAACCATAGATGTTGAGTTATATTATTATAAAGTCGGAGGGAGTACATACAGCCGAGCCGACTGGTATTGCATCTCCAACACCCGACGTTCTGCCCAAAAAGTAACAAAACTGTTCCACTGCATGGTCTATTACTTTGTCTATATTTTGATTATATTTATTTATATATTGCAATCATGCAAATTTCTAATTTAATCTTTGAATTTTAACTTATAATGTTATTTAGTGCTTACTACTAATTTGTTGTGTAATTCTATAATTATTTACATAGTTAGTAAATTTTATTGAATTTTAATATAACATACCATTACATGTCCATATAGTATTTACTTAAAGCACAAGTTTACAAATGGAATACCCAGCAAGAACGCGCTGGATAATCATTGTCAATTCCCGCAGCAATACCCGTATGTATACATCTTCTAATTCTTAGTGATTGGCATTGTAACTCATTTATATTTATTTCTATACCCGCGGCAACGCTGAGAGAGTCCTCTAGTAACTCCTATATAGGAGCTCCCCACTAGCCATCCTTAGGGAGTTCTCGGGCTTTTGATTGGTCCAGGCCACTGGTAACTGAAACATACACATCAGCAATATTTCAGTTTTGGTTTCCGTTCGATGTGAAGCATATTGGGCGGCCTCGTCATTCCCGGACCGTCCGCCTCCACCACATCCACTCCGTCCTCCAATCCAGGTGCACAAATTGAATAGCCGTCGTCTTCTGCTTGGCTCGGCTCCTGGCCTCCTGCCTCCCACGCCTGTCCTGCTCCTGGCCCCCCCTATAAATTGTAGACGGTGCTCCTAGACAGCGCCACACGTCCGAAACAAAAGGCGGGGGATGCATGGAGGCGGCGCGCAGATGTTGGGAGGCAGTGCGGAGGAAGGGACGCCGGTAAGAGGCCGCCGATGGGAGAGGAACAGCGTCCGGGCGCGTGCTTATGCAGGCGAAGATCGCCAGTGGGAAGGAGTGGCAGCAGGCGAGCGCATGCGTCTTGCGCTGACGGAGTCCACCGGTGGTGAAGGAGGAGTGGCTGCCACCCTGCCGGAGGCCGGCACGATTGGATGAGAGAGATGCGGCAGGATTCGATGAGAGATGCGGGAGATGCGGCAGGACAGCGGCGGCGCGTGATTTGTGGCCAGAAGCGAGCAAGGGATATAAGGTGCATGGGAGTTGGGCTTTGGGTTGATATGGGCGGCCCTGCTCTAATTTATCTATTTGTTCCCTAATGACGCTGTACAACTTACGTGATGCACTTTTGCTATGTTTCTGATTCTCCATGAATCATCAAACGCAATGGAAAGTATATGTTCATATGGGATATCGAGTTGACAACTCTACTAGCCTATGATCTCTCTTTCACTCGGTAAAACGATCAATGAAACTAAAAAATATTGCAACGGTTTTTCTTAGCACTCTTAAAATTTTTCTATGTACCAAAAAAATTAGACATAAGTATGAAAAAAACCCAACCTGTTTAAATTCAATGGTTGTGGATACATGGCAATTCAATCATTTTCCTCCACTTTTTTGTAATTTGTTCTGATTGTTTTCAAAACTGAAATTGAAATTTGAATATTGTTCCATAATTTTGTACAACTCTCATCCGAGCCTAAAATTGATCGTGAGCCCTCTAAGTATATATTGTGATCAGTTTGTTTTATTTAAATTTATCTATTAAGATATTATGAAAATTTTCCTTATGATCTTTGCATTTTCTTAATTCCCGCAACAACGCGGGTGAGGTTCCCCTAGTTGTGTATAATGAAACACCCAAAAAAAATCAGCTAGACTAATCGTTTTCCGGTCGCCGGTGTCACTACTACAGAAATGATTAACCATTGCGGTTTTAGTTTTTCATTTGGTTTTCGGTATTTCGTTTCGGTTCTGGGTAAAACGTGTCCAAGCTGAATTTGGAGAGAGAAGTTTGAAGCATCCATGGTTCTACATGACACGTCGGTGGACACAGGTGCCTAGACCTTCTCTCTCCTCTTCGAGAACAACAAAAACATTGTGGAGAGTCTAATTTGTCTTGGGTTGGTGCTCTAAATATGCAACCACCTAAACAGACCCATAATAAAGGCCCAGTATAGGGTTGGACCTGAAGGATGGACATTGACGTATCCTGTGGATGGCCCAATACAGCCCATATGTATAAATAAAAATTATATATATATAAAAAACTCCAACTCCCGTCGGTAGCCGCCGCCACCCGCCGGCAACGGTTCCCCTCCCCATGTTCCCATCCCGACGGATTGGATCGCCTTGACACGGCCGATCCTAAGAGCGGTGAGCGCTGAGATGAGCCGATGATTTGTTCTCTCGATCGTCTTCTTGACTTCACCATCGGAAGCTGCAGCAGTTCTTTCTTCTTTGAGAAGCTCGTGCGTGGTTCCAATCATCTGGTGAGGTCTGAGGTGTGTATGCATATGCATTCCCTTTCCTCATTTTATCTGTTCTCTTATTCACGCAAAATCTGAAATAGACCCCCTCTGAAAATACCATCTGTTACAGTGTTTGATGTTTGTGCCTGGATAAAAAACTGGATTTAATAAGGGCAGCGATAACTCCTTTATTGTGCGATGCGTATGTCCTGCAGATCAATTTGGAAGCAGCAGGTGATTTCCTTCAGGGTTCACTGCAGCTCGACAGTGACAGCGAGTTCCTCATTCCTCTCTTCTTGTTTGTTGTTATCACCATCCATCATCCATCCATGTGAGTGCTATTGAACCTGAATGCAAATTGATTTACAGATTAACTACAAATAAGTAGAGTCTCTGTTTCATGCACTGCCTATTTTTTAGTAAAGATTGATGGTGATTTTTTTCTGTGGAAGTTAATAAATGTGACATTGCATCTCCTTTTCGTTGCTGGAAACGTGGGCCAAATAAGTATTAAGCTTTTTTTTTTTTCCATTTAAGAATTAATATGTGTCAGTTATTTATATTATATTTTTTTCATGCAACTTGTGCACTTGATTGTTGAATTTTAGTGTGACTATGTAGTACAACTTCAGAGTTCTATTCCTCCTCGAATCCTATCAATATTTCTGCTGGTGTGTGACAAGCAGAGGAAACCCCAGAGCTCCTTAAGTAACTTTCTCAAATTCAATCAATGTTCCTTCTGGTACATGGAACTGCCTCCATATATCCTTAGATTGTGCCTTAAAAATCAAAGTGCTTCATCTTGCTGAACTTAAGGAAAACATGCACTCATAGCTGTAACTCTAAAGTATACAAGAAATGTAAAGTACCACATGATAACCTTTCCACAGAGAATTGTATAGCAGCAGCTCTCAACAATAACCAATGATGTTCTCATAGACCAAACGTAAAAAAACAGGGCAGTCTATTTTAGACTTTTAGTCATCGTACTTAATTTGCTAGATTTATAAATCATATATTTAATTTGCCTGAAACAGTTCCTTTTTTTTTTTTGTAAACAAAGAATAGGAGTCCTTGTGTTTGGCCGGACTCTGGACACAGAAAGTTAGGTCCCGAGCCACAAAGTGAAAAAACCAGACATCCTAATATCCTATGCATCCATCCATCAATCTGCTCCGCCTGAACTGAAGATGCATGCGTGGAACCTAAACAAAGGTATCAACAAGTGTAGCCTGTGTTCCTCTCAAATGCAGAGACGAAAAGTTTGGTCATGCCTGAGGTACATGCACACATGGAAGATAACTACTACAAGATTGATTATGGGTGATGGTTGAGAGCAATAGGTCTCAGGATTGATTGTATTAGATGGCAAAAACTACAGGGGATACATATATAGGCAAGGATAACTAGGCTTATAGAAACAACCAATCATGGTGATCCTTGCCTAATCAACCATATAACCTTACGACAGTCCAGCCATATCGGCTTGGATGCCAGGCCCAAGGTCTGCCCACAGGAGCATATTCTAACACTACCCCTCAGTCGAAACGTCAACCACTTTGCACATTTAGACTGGACCTAATCTCCATGAACATCGAGGAGGGCAGCCCTTTGGTGAAGATGTCTGTGCCGAGGTAGGCACATACAGAACCTGAAGATCACCAATAGCAACTTGCTCTCGGATGAAGTGAAGGTCAATCTCAATGTGCTTAGTTCGCTGATGCTGAATGGGATTGAAGGTCATGTGTATAGCACTAATGTTGTCGCAATACACCAATGTGGCACACCTAAGGGGCATGCCGCTTCAGAAGTAGCTGGTGCAGCCAGGTGTGTCACGCCCCACTTTCAATGAGTCGTTAATCACACGTGTTTGCGCCAGGATCACGCCACAAACACGTCTATTAGTCACAGATAATGGTATACAGAAATAACAAAAATCCGAGCTTTATAAATATAGGATGGAAAGGGGCTTACAGTGGCGACGAAGGGTCACCAAGCCGGGTTACAATATCAGAGTTGGCCAACCGAGAAGCGGTGGGTTAACTATGACACTGCCCTGTACTCCACAGGCAGACTTGTGCATGGATGAATTCTAGGCTTCAACATCCTTCTCCTAAGCAAACATGTCGTGAACTCCTACGATACGCTGGTCCTCTACCTTGTCGTCGATCTTACCTTCACATGTGTTGATATCTGTAAAAACAGGGGGGTGAGTACAAACGTACTTCAAAAGTCCCAACCAGGGGGTTGTAATTATTAAGGGTTTGGGCCCTAGCAGAGTCTCTAAAACTGCTCTCGCTAGTTCCAGGGTTATCTCATGTCATCACTGCTGTCATGACACCACAGGTTAGTCATCATCAATGTATTTTCTAATCATAGATGTTCAGGCCTAGCATCTGCCCATTCTAAAGACGTGGCTATTCGAATAGATTTAAATAACTCTGCAGAGGTTGTACAATTTTCCCACACGATAGGCACAGTCTTCCCCATCCGGTTTGGTTCCAACAGGCCTAACGAGATCCCGTACCCGCTTGGTAGCCAACCTAGGTATATTGGTATAATCCTCACCACGACTTCTCAGGGGTTGGAAGGATGACGCATCATCCTAGACAACATGGTGATACCAAATCACTCACGGCTTTACAGGTAATACCTTATTACCCAACCTATATGTCAAACATCATACTCATAATCATTCATCATAAATCGGCGTCACCACGCCCAAAACAACAACTTACGTGGAGGATCACATAGCAACCACGCCAACCGGACCATGGGGCCACTCTCTCCATGTCTGCTCCTGATAGATCGTTTGCCTACTCCGGCCACCTTGGTTCTAAATTATACCTCAACCCAACAGGGTGTGGAATCAAGCCGCCTCATCCCGGCGTGTGGGTCAGACGTAATATCATACTAGGTAGAAGGTCTATGAACCGGTCCTTAGGGAGGCGAGTATCTCACCGCAGGAATCCCACACAGCGATTCCCGTAGTAATCCATCTCACTATGAATTACTATCACCCACCTCTTTTGTTGGTTAGGGTTCATTAGGCGATCTCATATTACTCTTTAATTATAAACGTATGAGTATAGATAACGTGGATGATTACGTCATCCGTCTTAGCTCCATAGCTACGTTATCAGGCTCATACCACTATATACTAGTCCGATTATCATTATCACTATCATTAGCATCACATTACTTAAGGTCATGATTAGAGGGGGGGTAAGGACTTGCCTGGGAGGTTCTTACGAATCAGCACGGCGTCGAGCGTCTCTAGTGTTCCTCGGACGGAAGCTCCTAATCGGGTCGACGTAGAACTATGGCGCATACGTCGTTAACCTAGCTTGAACTAGAGCAACCAAAACAAGCATAGAACATTATGGTGGCAATGGGTTAGATGCATAGAGATAGATTTTAGATTAATTATGGAAGTCGTTTCACGCGAAAAGAGTTAATTTGCATGAGATATGGATTTTATAATATTAATGCCTAATTGAATCATTAGGGTAATATTATAATATAATTTTATCATGTAATAAAATTGGAACTAATTACATGATAAAATTATAGAATTCAAATAATGAATTTACAAATTTTCTGTGAATTTTTCCTCGACACGGGAAGTAGGACTTTTACAACTCTGTGTACATTTACCGGGTAGACCTAGCAATTTACATAGCGCATACGTAAACGTCCTCAGACGCGTGGGTGCCACGGGGTCCGTGGGCGCCACGGTGGCTGCCACGTGGGCACCACGTGTATTACAGGCTTCCCACGGTAGGTGACGTCGTGGGGCGGAACGGCGGCGTGGCTCCTTGTCATTGGTCGATGTCATGACGGCGTCACGTCCGGGGCGGCGGCGTCAATCATCCACCGTCTTCTGTCCCTTGAGCGGCGGCGCTTTGCCTAAGCTTCGTCGAAGTAGACCGGTAGTTCCCCGTTGCTCGCCGCGAGTCATGTGGCATGTTCCTGTTCCCTCCCCTCGTCACAATGGCATGTCACCGGGGCGACGGTAGAGGTGTGGCCCCACCTGCGGCGTCCGGCGGCGGCGCTCCGGCAACCGGGCATCACAAGGCCAACATGGGCGATTAAGATAGGGGAAATAGAAGAGCAAGGCTCCAAGAGACTTACTGACCTGACCAGGACGACCCAAAGGCGGCTACATCGGGCGAGAACGCCTAGCCCTATCCCACGATGGCGGCGGAGCTCGGTTTGGGGGCAAATCGGATTGCGCTGATAGGAGAGGAGGAGAGGGAGAAGTGGGAGAGCACCGTGTGTTCCTCGTCATAGCGGAGCTCTGGAGGGGAGGGGCGAGCTCGACCGTCCACCGGGGATGGCTATTTATAGGCCGGCGGTGTCGGATCCTTCCGACGAGATATTTTTCTCGTCACTCCGATCTTTTCCGACAAATAAGCCGCCGCTGCTACCGTGGCTCCCAGCTGGAGTCCGACGTGCTCGAGCTGTCCTCCGCGTGTGCCACGTGCTCCGGCGGGCAGGTGCACCGTCCGGTCACATCTCCTACAGCCAGAGGTTGCCGCCTGTCATGGCGGCATGGCGTCCGCGGCACGGTCTTGGCGCTTACTTCGGCGCCCGTGCTGCTGGTTGCCACCGGGCTTCAGCCGTGGGGCTTGCCGACGCCAGATGTCCCATGCCCCGGATGGAGCTGCCTTTGGTGTCGCCTTTGTCCGCTTGCCGGGCAGCGGGCGGCGGAGTCATGAATGGTGCTGTAGCGCGGTCGTCGGGGCCAGAGGGGAGTATTGATGGCGGAACGTCCTAGAGGAAACGGCCAACGCGCTCCCTGTGTCATGGTCCTCGCCGGTGGGTGTAGTCAGTACGGCGGGAGGCACGGGGGCCCTCCCTAACTATGTCGCGGTCGCTGTCCCGGGCGGAAGGAAGAAGACGAGCGAGGAGGGGGAAAGTCGGTGGGTCCCGACCGCCGGTGGAAGGGAGGTGGAGTGCGGTGCCGGGCCCGGCTTGGTCGTTGGGCTTCGCACGATGGGCTTGCCAGCCGCCCGCTCACGTGGAAGAAAAGGGAGAAGAGGAGGCGGTGGCCTGCTGGGCCGGAAGGAAAGAAGAAGGGAATGAGCCCAACAACATTTCCCATTTTCCTTTCCTTTTCCATTTCTCTTTCTTTCTTCTCCTTTTATTCTTTTTCTCCCCATTTCTCTTATGTGTGTACATATATATTTTGCAAATATTTGCACAAGCACATGAGCCTATATTCCCTTGACTTTCACTCGAGAATATTTATTCAATTGTGCTCATACAAATATAAATATATATGTGTGCACACATTTTCCCGCCTTCTATTATTTCATGTGTGTCACATACATATATATATATATTTTTATAAATATTTTCACAAGCACGCTTATATTCCCAGGACTTATTTGTCGAGAATATTTGTTTATTGTGCTTATAAAAATATTCATATATATCCATGAAAAAATCGTGGGCTATAGAATTTAGCGGGAGGTTGGCCAAAACGCAATAGCAGGCGCTATTAGCGCTATTTTGGCGCTATAGTGTGCTATTTGGCATCGCGACAGTGTTCTTCGCCGCTATTAGTGCGCTTATTTCGCCGCTATAGCGCTATTTTTTCATGGATATATATGTTCCAGGCACACATGTGTTTTCGGTATTTATTCCCAGAGAAAATTGTAATTCATTCTCATGCAATTAATTACTTCCATAAATAAAATCTAGGGCTTACCTTGCATCCTTTGCGACCATAAAGCTCACAAGCAACATACAAGATTTCCTATTTCTAGATGGTGAGAGTTTGAATGCGGGGTTTTTTTGAAAACAGGGGCTTCGGTTTAGCGGAAAATAAATCAAGTTTTAGTTGTAATTCGAAAAGTTCAAATTTTTAGTGAATTTTAAAATGATGCAAAAACACGGTGTTACAAGGTGGCCTCTGCAACTCTCATGGCCACTACGTGATGCTCAGCCTGACACTTGATCTTGACATGGTGTTCAGGCGCTTAGAGGACTAGGAGACAAGATTATCGCCAAAGAACACATCATAGCCTGAGGTGTACCTGTGGGTGTCTAGAGAACCAGCCCAGTTAGCATCAGTGTAGACCACAAGATCAGTCAAAGACGATGGTCGCAACAAGAGACCAAGGTGAAGAGTGCCTCGAACATAGCGAAGAATCCACTTTAAGATAGCAAGATGAGGCTCATGGGGATCATGCATGTCAAGATAGATTGATGTGATGGAGAGAGAGTGAAAAAACTTAGAACTATGGATGTAACTAAACAAGGCCTACTTGTAATCCTTTGATTTAGTACTAATGAAATTACAACACAAACTAAAACAAGCTGCATATGGAATGTCTAGCCGAGTAAACGTTATGTACTAGAGGGCACCAGCAAGGCTACGGAAGCCTGTAGCATTAGACACAAGGCCCCATTAGTTGCAGCTACCTTCGGATTGGTGTCAACTAGAGTCGAGCACGACTTGCACTTTGTCATACTTGCGCGGTCCAGAATGTCCAACATATATTGTCATTGTGAGAGGAGGCCATCACCACTTTGTGGAACTTGCATACTGAGAAAGTGGTGCAATTCACCAAGGTGGAGGCCATTACCACTTCGCGGAACTTGCATACTGAGAAAGTGATGCAAGGCTGTGTCTAATCCATGCTGATAGATAAATAGTGAGGTGTTTGACTTGACTTCAACAAACCCAATGGAACGTAGGAAGGAGGCCATCATGTTGTAGCATGCGCAAGGTGCTTGTTTTAGACCACCCAAGGACTTCTTCAAAAGGTAGACAATATCCAGGTGAGCTGGACCTTCGAACCCGGATGGTTGCTGGCGATACATAGTCTCAGACAGGTTGCCATGAAGAAAGGCGTTCTTCACATTGAGTTGGTGGATAGGCTAGCTGCGGGAGAGCGCCAAGGAGAGCACCGTCTGCGGATAAATGGCAGGCTTCACCACAGGACCGAACATCTCATCAAAATCAACACCAGTCCGCTAAGTGAAACCATGAAGAAAGTGAGCCATCAGACTGCAACTTGTGCTTCAAATCCACTTGCTAGTGACCATGTTGGCTCGTGGAGGTCGAGGCACGAGATCCCAAGTGTGATTTTGCAAGAGAGCGGTGTGTTCGTCATCCATAGCTGCTAGCCAATTGGGATTAGCAAGAGTGCTACAAAAGGTCTTCGCACCGGAGAGAGTGAGGCAACGTGGAAGGCGGTAGGCATCTGGAAGCCGCTCTTCGAACGCATCTCCATGGAATGCTAGTTCGCCAGAGGAGCAACAACAATGGCACCCTTTAGGTAGCGGGGCAATCGGTGTAGGCACAACTGAAATAGGGGCAGCCGGAGCACACAATGGTGAAGCTGCCGGTACAGAGCTGCTAGCAGCTAAGGTCAACGTGAGTAGTGGTACGTGATTGCCCAATCTGAATGTAGAGGAGGGAACCCGGGTGGGATGTAGACCTTGGAGGGACGCTCCAGGTGCACTAGGCAGCGTCGTGGCCACGCATGGCGTGGGAGAAGTCCTCTGCTCGTGTCATTGGACTTTGCTTGTTTCTTGGCGTGGGAGAGGTTCGATGCTTGTTTATTTGTTATCTCTTGCACTAGCTTGGTTCCATCCTTCGTGATTGGACTTTGCTTGATTCTTGAGACTTTTTATTGATCTTCTAATGTCTTGCTTGAGGTGTTGACCATCGTATCCCCACGTCGGCTTCGTCCAAGTCATGTCTAGCATCGTGTGAGACTACAAAATAAACACTAAAAAACTTATTAGTCCCATTTGGTCGTGTTGGTCATCAAACACCAAAATCCAAACTAAAATGGGTCGAAGTCCATTTTCCTTACAACAGCTTAAGTGGGGAGAGGGTTGCTGGTCGAAGGTGAAGCCGAAGGGGGTCGCTCGTTAAGGCCTCAGTTGATGTTGAGGACAAGTGTGCGTTCATTGATTTGTTCGCCGAGGTGGCGGAGGTCCTCTGCCATGCGCTTGTAGCATCAACATTTCGGGACCAAGAGATCACCTTGAGCGGAGGCACAACTCTTGTTTGGTGAAGAGGGTGTGAGTAGTGCGGTTCCTAAAGAATTGGGAGTCGATGGTGAGCCAGGTGGCGTGAGTAGTGGCGCCATGCTCAGAAACGACATCGGCGACGAGGTCGTCAATGATGGTGTCGTTGAGCCAACCCCACACAACACAGTCCATGTGCACCAAATTAGGAGAGTGGGGCGTAGTGAAATCAGAGAGGACATGCCACTAGAGGGAAAACTTCCCGACAAGGAGGATGAAGGACTCACGCCATCACACGAAGAAGGTTGAGGTGAGGTCAAGGACGAGGGTTACAAAGGCGAGGAGGTTCAAGACGACAAACCGCCTACACATGGGGACAGAGAGATTGAGAAGGGCTATAGCTTTGTGCTAATGAAGGGCCCCGAGGAGGGGAGGATCCATGGTGACCTCTCCACCGCTTATCGCTGGTGGCTGAATCATCCTTGGGAGGATGAGGGCGGTCTAAAGGCGTGCGTCTACCGCATCGCACACTTGCTATGCGAGTAGAACCTCGCGCTTGGCTTCCTCGGCGTGGGTGAGAGTCGTGTGGAATCAGGCGATAGACCGGAGTTGTGATACCACCTAAAAGAGTGCATGGAATAGGATATCCACTGATGCAGAGAAGGGGAGTTCTTACATAGGTGAGGGTGAGGTGATCTTGCGGTTCATAGAATTAGCACTAGTCAAGATCTCCTACAATCTCTCGACACCGCTACTCTCTCTCTCTCTCTAACTTGAATAAACGAAGGGCAGGCTAGCTAAAGAGCCCAGCACTGAACCCAACACATGCATGATATACAATTGTCTAACATTCCTCCACGGGTCTTCCTATTCCATCTGGTTTGGGGAGAGGTTTTTTTTCCTAAAAATTTAGCAAATCTTTGAGGTCAGATGCACTTAAACCCTATCTATAGCACTAAGACTAAGTACACTCTAACATTAATCCTACAAATGCCTAAAGTTTCCAATAAAAACATCCTTTGCTTGGTGAGAGATAATAAAAGCAATTGCTTCCATGGTCTTAATTGAGCACTAGCCATTGATCAACTGCTAGAGAAGTGACTTATTTTCATGGGACACCTAAATAGGCGATGTATAGCTTGCAGAACAACAATTCTGCCATTCAATTGCTTGTTGCATTGCACTTGCTTAGGGTAGTTGGAAGAACAATTTGAAGGATAATGGAGCTGCTTTCAACCTTTTAGGAACAAGCTAGAGTCACTAGCCCGGCCTTGCTATTTCTTTATTGTATCTTAGTATAGATATATTACCAGGTAATAAGAAATGAGTTTGAAGCACGAAAACAATGGCACCAATTTGAGGAGATTAAGACAAATAGAAACAACCAAAACTCATACAAGGTTATATCACCTTATGAAGAACAAAGCATGACTTCTTCTTCTTTTTAGACAAATGACACACAAGTACAACATACCAAATGAAAAGCAAACAAACATCTACTTTTATTACTGGACACGTTGCATGCCCCATATTTCATACTATTGTCATGCCTCTTTCCTTATCAGCCAAATCGAGCCTCAATCATGTTGTCCTTTGCAAAATAGCAGATAGGGCATACTGTAAGATTGATTCCACATGACTTGCATGCGCAGACGTGTTGGCATGGCAGGATTAGCATACAAGCATCACGAGCACAACAAATCTTACAGAGACGACTAGTATGTGTCTTCCCCATAGAAGCTCCCTCCATGTTTGGTGCTTGACTACAAGAGCCAGTAGACTCTAATTCAGTGGATAAAACATGTGTAGGAGGCAACTGGGAAATAAGCCACTTATTCAACACATAAAACCCTTTAGCAAAGTACTCCAATTCATCCCTTTCCTGTAATACATTTTGCACAAACGCTTGAGTATTCTGCAGTTTCTTGCGTAAATTGGAAATTTCTTCATTCTTTTGCACCAACACATCTCTTGCCATTGATTTAGCGAAGTGTATTAGAGTTCCATGTTGTGAAGATATCTGTTGATGCAGTTCTACTCGTACCTCTTCATTCTATTATAGAAGTGACATGAAATGGACAAGAAGAGTTAGAAAATGTCTGAGAAAACTTTAGAACATATAGCAAAATTGAAAACATACATGTGCTTGAAGAATTTGGTCTACTTGTTGCCTATGCTGATCAAGAGTAGTCAAGAATGGTAATGGGGCGATTTGTTGATCACCCTCCATATCGCTTGCCTTGGTTGATCAAACTAGAACAGATCGATGCCTTTTATAGCGAAGGACTAAGGGTGGGCAATCTACAAAGTCAAATCTTTGGCAAGGTACAATAACTCAGCACATTTATTTTTATGACTCATGTTCATGAATAAGACATCTCCATTCAAATCGAGGAACTCTGCTTCTTACCTAACATAATTCATTGCTACGAATACGCGGTGTGGGCTACACCTAATTCAAAGGCTAGTCAAACAAGTAGTTGACAAACACTTGACATCTTTTGTCATAAATGTGTGTGTATCTATATCTTGTATAATAAATTTCTACTATATTAATGTGTAGGATTGTATGGTATCCCTTAAAGCGATAAGAGGACTCCGAGTCTTCCACCGCTCCATAGAATCAAATATGAGACAATAAATACATAGCATGCTTTGTTCATAAAGCTAAGGAAATAGGTTTCTAAAAATACTATTAGTAGAGGTTGATAATAGGTATAACACTACAGGGTCGAGAAATCATCCGATGGTTTCACTCATGACACCATTGATGGATCAATGCACCCCCGACAACGAATTGTTAACTGCTACTCTTGGTAGCCAAATTCCTAGAACATATGGAACGTGGTATGTGGTATGACATTTTCAAAAACTATGGAGCGGAAGGTGTATACAACTTCGACAAGTTCCTTCATGTAAGGGAACAACACCAAACTTTAACAGAACGTGTAGGGCATGTGGTGGTTAGTCCATGCAGGGTTTGAGTCGTTTTCGAGTGCAACAACCTGAGTTCGACCGCTTGTGCCATTTTTTTTCCTTCGGTTGTTTCCTTTTTGTTTTTTTATTTATTGTCCATTGGATGGCAACCATTCATCATTAACTTGAAAGCCCATTCAGGGTTCAGGCCAGCCACCAACCAAGCAGCCATTACCCAAGCACACCTGTCTCCACCCTCCCTCACGCCTCCTCTTCTCTCTTTACCCCCAAAGGGGTCTCCTCCTCGCTTTTCTCTCACATGTCAACACTACCCAAATCAAGCATCCCTCCCTCTCTACCATTGGTTACCCACTCCGCTACCCCGCCCGGCCTAGGGAATAGTTGTGGTGGCATACAATGGCCTCAAGCACTTCCTGTGGCGTTGGGAGCTACGAGACCACATGTATAGCGATGAGCCAATGATGGACAGTCGCGTTCCATCACCTGCCAGAACAACGTCCCATCATTTTCCAGTACCATGAATTGGAACTAACAACCACAAGCCCATGATGACGCGTCACGTTCCATTGTCTTTCGAGACTGCTGTAGCAGGGTCAAAACTACGACAAGCATTGTTGTTTCAGTCGGTGTGAGGAGTGTGTGCCTCCAAAGTGGCGCGACTAGACTCAAGAACACAAGGAACACAGAGAGGACATGGTGATTTATCCCGGTTCTCGCCGAGGATGCCATACTTCCAATCCTTATACTCAAGAGAACCAAAAATTTGGGGGTTGCAACAAACTTTAGTGAGATGCTTGGGTAGGGGGTTAGCTCAGTGTTAATCCTAAGGCTGCCTTGCCGCCGATGGAGTCTACCCCTCATTGTAGCGGAGGAAGACAACAGATGGCACTGGAGGAGCAGTTAGAGCACCTCTCTCTAGGTTGCTCTGCCCTTGGTGCTAGGAAGAGAGCAGATAGAATGAGCGATCTTAGAATGAAATGTTTGTGGATCATCATCTAAATCAACCTCTCTCATCCATGGGATCTGACCTCCCCTTATATCTTGAGGTAAAGTAGGTTAATTAGGTGCATGGAGGTTTGGGTGAGCTAAGTTTATGGTCTACACAAGCCAAAGTCTAGGGAAGTTGTTGCAGACGCTGCGTCTTGTGGACCGTCCGAATTGTCTTGGAATTCAACAAGTTGGGCAATCGTATGTTTTATGCCTTATCATCTTAATTGGACCGGTCCTCCTTGAGCATGCCTTTTGGAGGCTTTCTCGGTGGCGTGGGAGGCCGTCTTGGGAGGTTGATGCATGGGCCCGGAAGCCCCGTGCCCCTTGAAGCCCTTTGAGGAGTTTGTCTTTTGTAGCTGAAATTCGTACCCGCCTCCCGAGGCCTATTCCAAAACGTATCGCAAAATGATTTTTGTAGTAGTGCAACTTGTTGAGTGAATCACCTATATCTTTTTAACAATAAATATAACTTTACTAACTTATTTTAGGAATTTCTGAAGAGCATCTACATGCAAGTCTGCGTACACTACTGCTTACCTATATTATTAATCACTACTAATCGTTGACTTGTCGCATGATGAAAATGGATACAATCAAACTAATTCAAAGTCTGGTCAAATTAGTAGTTGGTCCAACTAATTCATAAATGGTTAATTGTCTTATATAGTACTCTTACTTAGTATGTTGTTTTACTTATTCTGATATGTAGGATTGTGGTAAGCTTAATAGCGAAAAAATCCAACTTTTGACTTTAGTAAATATAGGAGGCATTAAAACATAGCATACCCTTTGTTCATCGAATTAGTACATATTATATCCTTTCCAAAAAGGAAAATAACATAAGTTTTAAATCTCCCTATTCAATAGGCCATGTAAGATTGGTGCTTGTTATTCATCATCTCCATTATTTTGTTCATAATTAGTGGATACAATAGAATTTACTCCACTTAGCTCCTAACCGCAAGTATTTATGTCTTATTCAATTCAACTAACTTATATAGTTAAGTGTAAAAATGATTTTTTGAGACTTCTAGAAGAAAACATAATGACATAGAAGATACATGATTATGAGAAATTAGACATGCATTTATATTGCTTCAAGGAGCACCTAGTGTTGTTGACAATCCCACCTCTAGTAGCTTGTTCGCAAAGAAGTCATTCTTTTTGTTCAAAAAAGAAGTCATTCGTCCGACAAGTCTACCCTACTAATGCACCAAGTTTTATTTTTGAAGTCCACACCAAATATCGTCCCCCGCTGAGGAGTCCCTACTACGTCCACACAACAATTGTACCTAGGAAAATAACATCATTCAAAATAGACACTCCAGATTTTATCTCATCTTTCTCTCTCTTTACTCACTCAAATCTAACGATGCACGTTTTTGTGTCAACCTCCTCATCCCTCCTCTACCAAACCAGCACCCCACATGCCCACGACCAGGCGCATCGCCCACGGTTCGATTCTCGGCTTATCTTAATTCTTCCCGAAGAAAAGAACCATCGCCTCCTCCCCCTTTGCCTCCCCGTCCCGTGACTCGCAAGTAGCGACTCGCCCCATCCCATGGCAAGGGTTCTATGACGCTGCCGCTCCCTGACCATCTCTTGTCGTGCTCACAGCCCCGGCCCAGGGCGGCGGCAAAGTGGCTCCCCGCCACGCCGAGCGGAGACGCAACCATCCCAATCTGGCGGCAGCAAAGGGCCCCGTGCCCGGCCGCGGCATCCCAACGAGGCTGCACCCTTGCGACGCACACAGAATGGGTAGGCCTGGTCGTGGTGTCTCGGCATCCCGGTGGGGGCGTCCCCAGCTTAGACATCCCAACGTGGATGATAAGAGATCACTTATATGCGGATGGCTTTTGGATTGTTTGCGGATTTGCTTTCTGGGTGGGTGAGTTTTGAGTCGTCTCCCTGTTTCCTGATTAAACCACAAGAAAAGAGTATGGGGAGCTTCATACCTTCTGACGGAAACATAGGGTATGACAAAGAGTATGTTCTAATTTCTGCATCTTGGTTTGTATCAGCAAGCTCATGTAGGGAGTTCTATGGTATCTTTGGCACTGTAACCCTGAAAAAAGAGAGTGGATGGATGGAAAATTAGGCACATAGGTGCAATTCCTATGACTAATGGACAAGCATTGCGTGGAGTTGCTGATTATAACAAGAGATACCTTACTGTAAGTTCACATATGCTTGTGTATACCTTTGGCCAGCTCCAAATGTACCAACAATTAATGTTTATTTATTTATCTGTAATAATAGCACTGTTAGCAGTAGTTTGGACTTTGGTGTGTGTTTGGAAATCTATTTGAGACAGTTTGTCAAATCATGCCTTCTGAACAAATTTATGCAGATTACTGATTTAGAAGAAATATTATATGAATGCAGATATTGGCTATCGCTATCAAACATGTTACTGTTGACTTTCACGTCACTTTTAGCAATAACTTATAGATCCATATTGCAGAATTTGTTGAAACACTGTGCTGAGTCGCTTTCCCTTTAATTGATGTCAGTCCTTGCTGGCCATTGGTCTTGATTTCCCCCTTCAATCTCAATTATGCAGAATACATGTCTACTTTATCTGTACATCTATATACCTGCAGAATACATTAACTGTGCTAAATAGTGCATAAAAATGTTGTTCAGGTCTTCATCAGGTTCGACACTTACCCTCAAGCAACTTTTTGTTTTGCACTCTGATATATCATATATGTCTACACATGTGCTGTAGTTCCTTCTTTTTCGGTTAGTTCTCTGAGCGACAACTTAGTTTTGCTTGACACTTTTAATCACCACAACCAAGCATGCAGCTAGGAGCTCTCCGCATCCAAAACCTTTTCTTATTTTATTTTTTTCCAGTTTCTTATTGCAGAAGTCCAATATTTTTTAACACACAATAATGTATGGTAGTTTGTGAATTTGTGTTTCTTTTATTAGTTTATTAGTTTTTATTTTTATAGTTTAATTTAGTTTTATAGTTTATTTTTTTCTAGATGTCCTGTAGCATTAGTATGGGCAATATACTAGTATGATCTGACACTGACAATGGTGTGAGTAAATTGCCTTGATTTTTCCACTATCCAGTCTGTCATATTTTTATAAAATCATAATTTCTTCGTTTAACCCTATATAGGGATAACATTTATATAACATTGTTGATATATAAGACATCTATAATATAATTTTTCAGATCAAATTTTTTTGATTGAATCCATATTGATACCAAAGTAATCGATATAATGTTTTTTTTGGGTACTGTAACAAGCTAAAGCAAAAATTGATGAACTACAAAGTTGTACATGTCATTTTTGTTTTAGAACCTTCATATAAATTTTATCCTCATCTAGGTACATATATAAAATTTTTAGTTTGTTTAAGATGGTCTAGCAGAAAATATATCTACAAAATTATTAAGTATATAGAAAGGCACCACGAATGCTGAAACTCATGGCCTTAAGTATCAAATGATTTTGGCAAATCACTGAGCTATGAATGTGTTTCTCTTCATACTATATATCCGCACTTCTTGTGACCTCCATTATTCTCATACTTAAAAACAACTGATTCTTAAAAACTAGGTAATACCGAAAAGTTACTTATTGTCCTAAGAGCCCTTTGATGGTGTTCAAATATAGATTAAGGTAGTATTGAAATATGTTGGATCATGGTCTCGTGGAAACTAATACATCAGTACCAAGACTAGAATAACATAAATAAATATAAAGCACAATATTCCAGGGTTTACATCACATATAAGGAATACAAGCCTCCTTTCTTATTAGTCATATGTGACATACTACATTTCAAACTATTGTCTCTTCCCTACTTAGCCAAATCGAGCCTCAATCACGCTGGCCTTTGCCGAATTGCAAATAGGGCATATGTTTAGATTTTCTACACACGACTTACATGCGCATAGGTGTAGGCATGGCAGAATTAGCATGCAAGCATCACTAGCACAACAAAGCTTGCAGATAGGAGTTGGATGTGCGTTCTCTAAAGATGTTTCCCCAATGTTCATTGCTTGATTACAAGAATTTGTAGAGCTTGATTCATTGGATGAAGCATGTGCATTTGCATTTGTTGCCTGCATTGGAGGCACCAGGGAAATAAGCATCTGATTCATTTCATATGTCCCCTCAGCGAGGTACTTCCACTCATCTCTGTCCTGTAATGCAGTTTGCAGAACCTGCTGAGTGTTCTCTAGTTCCATGCGTATATGTGCTATCTCTGCATTCTTTTTCATGAGCACATCCCTAACCATAGATTCTGCCAGGTTCGATACAGTTTCCTTGTGTAAAGATATTTGTTGTTGCAGTGCTACCTGTATCTTTTCTTTCTGTCAAGTGAGAAAGGAATTAATAAACAATTGGATTTAGAGAAAATTCAGCACATATAAACTTCATAATTAAAGTACTTCAAAAAACCTTACATGGGCTTGAAGAACCTGGTCCACTTGAAGCTTGTGCTGCTCAAGGGAAGTCCTAAATTCTGACCAGTTTATTTCCTGTTGACCAGCTATATTGCTACCTGGAGCCTCACTCAGCGATTCAATGGAAAGGAGGTTCTGCGGCTGGTCCGAAGTCTGATTGGCATACAAAGGATGAGAGTTCATTGAACAATCCATTGCAAGTAGCAGACTTGTATGGAATGTGTGTTTGACTGAATGAGAATTGAAGGTCGCTATTTATAGCGAATAGTAGACGGTGCGTAATCAAAGATATCTTTCTAAAGATATGATATTTACTCTACTAATTTAATTCGTGTTTCTAGAGAGAATCTACTTGCAAGTCTTGGTACCCTGCTGCTTATCTATATTAATCACTGCTGATCGACAACTCCTCAAATGAGGAAAACAGATACCATCAAACTAATTCAATGTCTAGTCAAACTAGTAGTTGATAAGCGCATGACACCTTTCGATTCATAAATGCTTAACCGTCGTATATAGTATTTTTTTACACCTTATGAACTTTTACTTACATAGCATATCTTTTGTATATAGTATTAAAACATAGCATATCCTTTTTTTTTTTTTTTACTGGGAAAGAAAATAAGTTTGAAATTCTCCTATTTGATAAGTAATATATTGTTGGTGTGCTTGTCATTCATCATCACCATTTCGTACTTAATTAGTGGATGCTATAAAATTTATTCCACTTATTGATGACTATCCAGCTCCAAATCACAAGTATTTATGAGTTTCGTATCCAATTCAACGAACTTATAGATTTAAATGACACTTGCTTCTAGAAGAAAACATATTGTGGTATAGAAGACACATGGTTTTGTGGAATTAGATAAGAATTCACATGCTTCATTGACAAGCACCAAGTGTCGATAACAACCCCACCACCAGTTGATTCCTTGAAAAAAGTCATTCTTCCCAACAAGTTTGATCTAACACCAACTGAACAATTCATAGATCATTTGTATATAAAATTAGAGTTAGGATAAATGGTATTGCCACAATATAACAAACATTGCTACATGAAAAGGATTTGTAGCGGTAGTTTATCGTGGTTTGTAGGGGCGGTTTGTTGAGCCACACCTACGCTGGGCGCGTCTTCCCATATAACAAAATATTGTTACGGGCAGCTTTCTCTAGGAATAAAAAATATCATAAAAATAAAATTGCAATTATTATAATTTAATCCTAGGAGGCCCACAGCTGGATTCGAACCCCGACCTTAGCCTTACATGTTTCCTCCCCTAACCATCTCTCCACAATCGTTTTCTCGAAAAATAAAAAATATCCTAAAGAAAGTAAAATTGCAATAATTTGGATTCAATCAAAGGTTCCACCAGGGTTTGAACCCATGACCCCATACTCACATGTTCGGTCCAATAGTGACTCCACCTAAGACTCACTTGTGTCCATAAAATATATTCCATCTTATATTATACCGAACAGAATTTAAAATGTTTTTTTTGAGAGTGTAAATGAATTAAAATGAAAAGTGGTCAACTACAAAGTTGTATAACATTTCAAGATCTATGGTTTTTTAGTTACTTCTCCATCCAAGGTCAACTAGATGATTTCCAACAAAAAAATTTGTCAACTACAAAGTTTTATAACTACAATTTAAAATTTTAAGGACTTAGTTTTAATATACATGGTCCACTTGTAGGAGCTCTAGATCTAGCCGCCCCTACAGATAGGGCCAGTTGTAGGGGCGGATGATTATACCAATAGGGAGGCTCTTTTTGGGATGCATTTGTTCAACACCTATGTAGCAAAAAAACACACTAGGGAGTTCTCTCGCTCCCCTGGTTAAGCCACGCCAACATGTAACGTATATTTCCCACCAAGGCCTCTTCGTTGTCCTTCGTAATAATCCCCACCGTGGCCTCTTCCTTCTTCTTCCGTCGCCTGGGCGCCTGTGTCCTCCCCACATCGGTTTTCTGGATGGTCAGACCAGCGGCCTCTTCCCCTACCAAAGCTCTACTACCGCCCGCATCCCTACAATGGTCTGCCTTCGGTTGAGGATGCATAAATCCGCGGGGCCGGCCTCCTCCCATGTACTCGGTTTCCCCCTCTGGACACGGCGGCGGTGGACCACCCCTACATCCCGTTGTGGTATTGCTCCTGTGTCGGCGTCGCAATTCTTCATCGCCGGCCTTCCCAGCCTCCCTCTGTGAGTCCCCCCTATGCGCTTCTCTCTAATTCAATTCAGGTTATATGGCATCCTCCCCTTTTCTGTGGCGTATGAACTTCAGGCTGTACATCTGGATATTGGGTTTCAGCTCCACCCCATGGATATTGGGTTTGAGCTCTTGAATGATCATTTGGCCCATGGATATTCTTTGAGGTTTTAAATCTTGAAAACAGGTTTGTCTTCAAACCCTATATGTCCATAACACCACCCTATCTGTGAATCACCATGACAACATTTGTATGAAGATATCTTTGAATCCACCTTTCTAGATATTGTTTATAGGAATTTATTTTGAATTTATAAATAGCATTATGGCTGGATTTTATTTATAGGTTTTTTTTTGGAATTTAACCACCCCTATGTGTGAATCACCATGACGGTAGATTGGTCTGAAAACCATATTTGTGAGTCACCATGGTTGTCTCTAGATCACCATACCGTACCAAAAAAAAAAGATCTTTATTTATAGGAAAGGGCCTGTTAGTTATCGTCTTATTTTCGAAATAAGCTGTCCATATAACATGTGCTACTCTCAGTTTAATTCTGTGTTGATGAACATATCGTTGTGATCGATTTCTAGGTTTCGTGTAGTAGATGTCTCCAAACCCTCTCTTTGAATCACCATGAAAGCAACCCTATGTGTGAATAACCAAGACAGCATGGTTGATTAAAAAAATCCTAGGATTTGGTTTACATCAAAGAGCCTTTGAATTATGGGAACAACAGTACTAGATTGGTTTTGGATTATAGATACCAATTTGTGTGAATCCACTTTTTTGATTTTATTCATAGGAAATTTATTGCAATTTATGAATAGCATTATGGGTACCCTTGAAAGCAGGTTGGTCTATGGGAACAACATTAGTAGATTGGTTTTGGATTATAGGTACCAATTTGTATCTATAAATATCTGTGATTTCAAACCTCAGTCCCTTGGCGCCTGCCTATTCCTCTTCTCCACAACGTTTGTGTCTCCATTAATGGCTGATCTCTTTAGTTATATGCCTTCTAATTTCATTTTGAGATCTATATATGGAGCACTTCTTAGCCATATTCTCTCAGTTTTTAGTCCCCATCGCAAAGCACAGGTAAAATTCTTCTCTTCTTCCCACACACGGTACCAATTCCTTCTGTTCTTCCGATTTTTGAAAGGCGACGCTCATGTTGCCCTCTATTTCGATGCAGGTTATATCGTCATGAGTTTTAAACAGGTTAATTGGTACAACTGCATATTCTTTGAGAGCCCATGGGTTGAGGATTTGCGCATGGATAATCATTCAGGTTTTTTACTCTTCAAAGCAGGTTCGTCTTCAAACCATATCTCTGAATCACCATGCCTATCTGTAGATCACCATGCCTGTGTAAATTTTTTTTTATAGGAAAAGGCCTGTTAGTTATCTTTTTTGTTCTCAAGGAGCATGTCTATGTGACATGTGCTACTGTCAGTTTACATGAATCCCACCCACGCTTGGTATTATTGTCTCTTCTGAGTTCATATACTTACATTTGCAAATGAAGAAAAAAAAAGAGCCAAGTTTAGCTCTGTAGAAAATAAAATATATAAATCATCCTGCAGTGCCCTTGCAATGTTGTATCTTAGCTGTTTCATAGTGGTATGATGAAGCAACATATCCTTACCAAAATAAGAGGCAGGTGCAAAATCAAGTTATATATAACAAAGTTACCGCTGTTTTTTTTTTTTTTTGGTTAAAGTTGAGGGAAGTTGAAAGGATTTTAATATATTTGGATTAAGTTTTCAACTGTTTCATAAACTGAAATGTGCAATATGATTTTTTGCTATATTGTCTCTATGATTTTATATATGGCTCTGAGGAATGGAACATGTATAAATCTGTGTATGCCTTTTATGTCTATGTTTGCCTTTGAATTATGGCTGGAGTATGCCTGTCAAAGAAAAAAAAATGAAATCAGGTTTTCTATTTTGACAGAATGTGCATGTGACGCCGAGTCTATGTTCTCGAATGCATTGAGGTCTTTTGAATGTTATGCCGTTTCTCGCTGATGGCTGACAAATATGCATGTTCTGGAATGCATTCAAGTTGTGCTATCAGGTCGCTGCCCAAGACCAGCAGCTCATCTGCAATCAGTAACTCACTGATGCATTAGACTATCCAAGTAAGTGCAGCTTATAAGTTTCTCTATTTTTTCACAACAGTGTTAAACTTTTCTAATGAACATGTTTCAGGTCATAGCTCGTCTAGTTGAGCGTCGGCTAGAAGAGGATCTGATGGCCTACTATAACCAGCCACTTCTTGCTAGCCTGGTGTCCTTTGTTTCAAGGACAGTTAACTCATACTGGGGAACACAGGTTTACCACTTTTGCACTTTACATTAACCCTATAATATTTTGGTATTTAAATTGCACTTTTGGCTGAACACCAAAAACATGTGTCTCTTCTTTCTTCGAACAAGAAACTTTACAGTCTCTTTTTTATTTTAACATAGGACAAAGCTGTTAGAATAAGGTATGCTATTGAGCAACCCCTCCGATTCCAATTGGTTGGTTTTCAGTTTGTAGGCATAGTTAGGAGGCAACTCAGTCTGCAAGGCACAAGTGTTGGACTCTTTGCTTTAATTCTGGCATTTTTATTTTGCCTGTTGAACATTTCTGCATGAGTGATATATGATCTTAGCCTGGTCCTGATTTAATTGAGATAAAAGGAACAATCAGTACTCATTACAGTTTATTGTTGCTTCTTGAATGGGATTTTCTTTTTATTCATAAATTCTATTCAATGCCTTGGGAAGGAAATTAAAACCTTAGAATTACAATAGAAGGATTTGATGGAATTCCATAATTTACTCATGGTAGTATTTGCATTACATCTTTCTGTACTGACACCATGTTTCTTGTAGCAATGGATTGATCTTGCACGAGCTACAGGCGTGCAAAAGTACTAAGAAAGAGCTGCCTGCTCCTGAGGTTTCGAGTGCATCTGAAATGCTAGTGCTAGAATGTGGCACGACAGAAATACAGAACGTGGATGGAAGCAGTAATAACCAATCAAATGACTTGACATAATCATCACATTGACCTAATTTGTTGTGGCCATACAAACGAACACAGGCGTATAAATGAGGTGTCTTCTTAGAACCAGATTGAAGCTTAGGCATTGCATCATGTGGAGAGACATATCTGAAATTCTGAAGAGCAAAGCTTTGAATACTTTCAAATTGTTATGATCAGAAAGCCTTTTTTGCCACCCTCATGGGGTGAATACCGTTTGTAGATTCACAAAATAGACGATCGAAGAATTTTTGAATCCTGTACAGCATTTTACACGTGAAGTTTGATCCAAAACATTACTCGACATTGTTACATGACAAGGATCAGGATTAATGTCGCTTGTGAATTGTGATATGTATGGAATTTGTCAACCTTTGAATTTTAACTAACTTTTGACTTGAGTGATCCATGACAAAAATTAAACTGAAAAGCAATGAGTAACAGGAGAAAAATTGTTGCCAGGTAGTAGTTGTTAGAACTAATACAGTAACACTCAAGCACACTTCATCCATCAACCTAATACATAAACACTCAAACACGCTCAACGTGATTAGGCCCATTAGACCCCTAAGCTCGCCCACCCAAAACCAACAAGCTCGACCGCCATCCCCCCACGCACTACCTCCCCCTCCGTCCCTGCCCAACGCGTCGCCGTCCCAACGGCCGCCGCGCTAATGGCTTGCAGCTCCTCAGTCCTACATGCACAAAGTAATTCTCCTGAACAGTTAATTGTGATCCTATTTCTTACTGATTAAATTTCAATTCTTTTACAATAACCCCTTCTGACCCACCGCAACGCGGGGAATCCACCTAGTTTTTCTAATAGTGACGGCATACGTGAGGAGGTATTGTAAGGAAATCAAAGGAAAAAAAAAAAGTTATGGGCTAAAAATTTGTAGTCATATTTATATTTGCATCTTCCATGTAAATTTTATCTCCATAAAAGTTCATATGTAAAAGTTATGATTTGTTTTTTAAAATTAATAAGGTGAAAGATTAAATGACCTAGAAGATTAATAAGGCATTTTTAGGTCATTTAATCTTTTCACCAAAAATGTCATACAAACCTACCAAAAAAAGTTTTTTTAAATTAATAAGGTGAAAGATTAAATGACCTAGAAGATGAAATATAAGGCACTACATGCGCTCAAACTCATGACCTAGAAGATTAAATGTTTTGGGAAGACCATTGAACTGTGAATGTGTATGTGACAGATAGTGCTTTCATACTGTACACAGATATTTTAAAAATGTTTGTGCAAATTAGTATTACCAAGATTTCTCAATGTTTACAACAAGGTTTCTATGAGAACTAATCAATTTTGGTAAACTTTTTGGTAGGTTGTATGACATTTCGTTGAAGTTTCCAAATAAAATCAAAACAAAAAAAGTTTAAAAAAACCCCACGCCTCAGGCCAAAATGTTACACGTTCTATTATTACTTTTTTTTTCCAATTCCACCTGGCCTCCTTTTTGGCCTAGCTCGCTTCTGTGTTTGTGCGTGCTAATGGCCCAGCTTGGCTGTCTGCCCTACTAGAGAAAATATACTAAAAAGAAACCCACGGTGACAAAAGTTGAAATCAAACCTAGGCTACCACAAAAAAAAAAAAAAAAAAAAAGCATAACTCGGCCTTATTTGATGGCAGGCATTGAAATTTAAGCCCATGGAAATGGATAGCTATAATTTTTTTTCTATTATTAACATGACAGTTTATTGAGGATATAAATAATAATAATAATAATAAGATAGATCTACAGTGAGAAAAACAACTCTAACGATAGACCAAATCAAACTATTTTCCATGTTTATGCCACGACACGAACCATGAAACTCAATGACCTTGGAAATTAATCAAAAGCTAGTGTCCACTTTATTAGAACAAAAGTTTGAGCAACATTGAACGTTCTCTTCTCACTTGTGGAGATGGCCAAACGATCAAGAATTAGGAGAAATGGCTAACATCAATGGCTAGATCGAGAATCAAGCTGTTACTAATCCTAAAGATAGGAGATAACCAAGAAAGACCAGCTAGGTTATCAGCCAGCACAGCTTGGCGCCACATGCATGCCATGTGAAATCCCTCAGCTCACTTGATCGGCTCTCGATGGTGGGATCTTGATTCTTGAAGAGTGCCACTTTTCTCTCTAGGTTCTTGCTCTGCTGCATCGATCATTGCTCGCAGTCTCCCATCTTTGACCTGCTGCTAATTGAATCGAGATAGGGGCAATGGCGGTGGCAGAGCGAGCATGTGCAACCAGATCCGATGGCACTGCGTGGGAGCTGAACCAAAGCACAGTTGAGAAGCAGAAGGAAATTGCAGCCGATTCACCTCCATGTGGTTGTAGATAGGTGGGTGCATGTACAGGAGGATTCCTAGAAAATGTACATACAGAATTTTCTTGACAAAGAGTCATACATCTGAAAGAAAGTGTGGACAGTATTGTAGAAGTATAATACTGCGCTGGGTGGCATGGCTACCTGATACGGCTCAAGCCTATTATATGCATATAGCAAAGATGCCCCATTGTACATGTTCTCACACTAAGCTAAGTGTGCACTCTATGTGTGTTCTGCAACAACGTCTAGAGCTTAGACAGATTCTTGACCTTGTACAGGGCATTTTTATAAGCGTGCATAGTGGAGCGCCAAAACGTTGTAGGATTCTCTCCCCTGATGTCGATTTATCCAAAAAAAAAGCGTGAATAGTGGAGCGCATCTAGAATATCATTGTTACAATAATGCAGGGGCGACAATGTAACCTGTAAAATCATTTTAAAGTCATGTCTAGTGTACTATAGCAGCATAAAGTATAAGCCGTTCATTATTTGAATCATAAACTCCGGGATATCTGGGAGCACATGCGCAGCATCAGCATTCATGCTGCTGGCCTATTTCACACTCATCTTGGATACAAGTTGAAACACACTGCTGCTGCTTGTCGGTGAAGTGAAAGGAGTGGTCATCTATTGTGAAGACATGGTTGATTATAACCATTTATGTTTAGCTTTTATGATGAGTCATTGTCAACTCTCAACATTTTTATTCTATCTTCACTTTCTTTCTACCTCGGTTATCTTCACCCGACACATGTGGTGTGTCGGAAGACGTTGTTTCTTGGCTTGTGTTGTGCAGGTGTTGAGCTCGAGATGGTGGTCAACGGCGAGGTGAAGATCAAGGAGGACGTGCCGTGCCGATGGACCTAGAGTGGTGAAGGGCGGACGTGAGGCTTGGATCGAGGGACCAGAGCGCCGGGTGGCCAGCCGTGGTGGCTGACACTTGGGACATCGACAAGTGCAAGGACGCTGGAGTGACCGTGCTGATTGGGTCAAGACGACGAGCGGCCCGTGCAGAGCGGGAGCTAGGATGACTTGGCGACTTCGGGCGGTCAAGACGGCGATGACACGTGTCGAGGAGGTTTGGTGGTTTGTCCTCAAAACTATCGGGCGCGGGTTTCGTGGTTTGGGCCTCAAAACCACGGGCGCTGGTTTGGTGGTTTGGGCCTTAAAACCATCGGCGACAAGTTTCGCGGGTTTGGGCCTCAAAACCGGGCTGAGGTTCCGATGGCGGAAGGACGACACGTGGCGGCATCGGGGAGTTCGCGTCGAAGCGAAGCTACCGGTGAGAAGGCGCGGTGGCCGTCGAATCAAGTTTATCCCGAGTCGGACCATATCGCCTATGGCTATTTTTGGTTTGGCTCTAATTAGGCTTAGGGATAAAAATAGGGAGTGAAATAAACCTGTTAAATAGGCAGAGGGAGTCTCCATCCTCCGTTACTTCTCTCATTCGCGTTTTTCTTTTTACCATGGTTTTTCTTCGTCCTTTAGGGTTGTTAGAGAGAGGTCCACATGTGGAGAAATTCGTATGTGTAATTTGAGATTGGAACCTGTGATTTTTGAGTGGGGAATAGGAGGCCAATCCTTCTATGCGTCCTCCGGGATTTTGCAATTGAAGCTGTGATTTTCGTTCACTACGTTCTTCGTTTTTCTCCAATTTTCGTTCTTGCATGTGATCTGAATTTTCTGATTTTCGAGTTGGGTTCGAGCCATGATTTTCTAGGGATATATCACCAATTCCTGGTAGATCACCAGTGCGAAATTTGGGGTTGCGAATCATTAAGGTTTTGATTGGTTTAATTTGTCTGCCGTGATTCGCCCTTTGATAGAGATCTCTTTTGTACAAGATTGGATCGTTTTTATTTGATTTTTATTCTGTCTTTTCTGGGATCTGTTTTCTGTCGACGGCACGATAAGCCGCTGGGCGCGCGCCACCAGCGCAGGTGCTCAGTCACCGTGCGCGATAAACACTGTGGTGCAGTCCTTGTTAATTCCGTCTCACTCCCTGTCGATGCGTTCGTTTGTTTTGTTTGGGAATCTCGGAAATTCTTCTCTGGGCCAATTTGCTTTTTCGTTCTTGTCCGATCCCTATCGGCCAACACCAGTCGGAAGTCGAGCTTCCATCGGATATTTTTGTTTTGTGCGTCAGATGTGGATCTCGCTGACATGATCCAAATCACTCCCAAATAGCAGCGCGTCAGATCATTGGTTCCGTTGGAGGTACAGGCACACCAACGACGGTGCTCAGAAGCCGTGCGTGCTCATCACAGCTGTGCAGCTCCGATCCTGTCAATCTGAGTTTTCTTCCTGTGCACGAGTAGTCGCAGCCTACAACAGCTTCTCGTCAGGTTGCTGTTCGAGCGCCCACCTTTTGCATCTTTCTCAAGGTAGACAGCAGGTAAACAGTTCATTGATCGGTGAGCTCAAGCAAGTTAAATTCATACGTAAACTCCATTCTCATATATCCATGAATTAGTACTTTTAGAAATTGTTTTCGAGCCGCAGCAGCATGTACGTCGATGCCTGAGCCTTGATGTGATTTCAGAAGCATGTTCACTAATCTGAATTAAACAATAGCAGTCAGTTTTTTTGTTTCGCTAGTGTCATGTGCTTGTTCCGATTTCTTCTGGAATGTGTCCGTTTGAGCTCCGATTTAAGATCCGATTTTTGGTAATGAATTTCTATCGAACCGTGGATTTTATCTGAGTGCTCCTGTCACTAGTTGACTTGAGTATTTTAATTTCGGGAACCGGCTTCTTCTCGATAGGAGTTGAATGTCTCATTTTCGTGCATCGGTTCGAGTAGTTCGTATATTGAGGATTTTCTTGCCGTGTGAGATCGCTTGAGGTGTCCCGCTGTGTTCCTAGAGAATATCCACCCTATCATTTGGGTCGTGGACATCTCGTGCTTGTTTCGGTGTTCGGCGGTGAACTTGGGACAGTGGCCTAAATATTTTTGAAAGAAAAATTTACGGCTCCCATTCACCCCCTCTGTCGCCGTTTCGGTCCTTCGTCTATATAACTTATGACATACATTTAGTGATCCCAGGCATTATCCTGTTTGTGGTGCTAAAACTTCAATATATAGCTGCTGCTTGGAATGAGAGGGCGCACAGTACATTCATCCCAATGGCTGTGCATCGTGCTGCCACCAGTTCCATTTCCATATCTGTGGCCACTTCCATCATCCAGTTCATGTTCCAGTCGACTAGGATGTGCAGCGAGCAGCATGTGGTGTATCGGAACCGACATCATCAACCTGTAACTTATGGTTTGGGACACCATGCTACTAGGAACTAGGAGGTTTTGGTCTGGATAGATATAAGTTTGTTGCATTATTATTCCACAGAGACAGCCTTGTGCACCAACAGCAACCATATTAGCTACACAATGTCACAATCCTGGTCATCACTGCTGGTCAGAGCATTGTGAAGCCTTTGATCACAATTCCTCTTATTGTAGTACAATGGAAAGGATATGGAGCAGTGCTCCAAACTAATTTTAGAAATGGTTCTCACCCACCTCTACCTAGCATCTAATAAAATTAGGATTTGCATAGGCAATTGAAAATGGACAGCACTAGAAATTGATTGAAAGAAAATTGAAAATTCCAACCGCCACGCACGTCATTCCAGGCTCACCCACTGCCCAACGGGCTGCCTGTAGTGCCACTCTTCTGGGCCACCTGCAGCCTAGATTGCTCGCTGGTGTCCGTGTCAACCAGAGATAAGATTGTGATGGGAGAGAAAGGAAGTAGGTTGCATGCCATCCATTATTCTTCACGTCTAAAACAGTCTAGCTGAAATTTGTTGACTATAAATTAACAACACATGCCATGATTCTTTGCTTGGCAAGATATACAAGGCACTCTACTCTTTTTTGTCAGAGACATCAAATTATTAGTCATAAAGTACTCAAAAAAATGCGATCAGTAGGGGTGCGTCTCCCCTCCGATCACATTTTTTGGAGTACTTAGCTCTGTCCTGAGTATTATGTGAAATGAATCAGCAACTCTGCTATTTCTCATCGGAACATACGTCGACAGCCCAGAGATCTTTTCAGCTCAATTTTGATATAGTATTATTTGATTGACTGATTTATGGTTCTAATAACTTTTTAACAATCAACTTTGATGAGTTCAATTAATAAAAAAAGAAACTTTGACAGGAAAGGATCACAATCACATTGTGCAGTATATGGACTGGTATTGAATGCATGCGTATAATATCTCGACTGCAGAAAATAAATGTGCACTAATTCTTTTGCAAAATAGAGACAGCAGTATGCCATGATTCTTTTCTGGCCAATATATAGAAATGAACCCTTTCTTCTAAGAGACACCAAATTAGCACGGGTAGAGAATGTTGTCTAGGACTTTATTGAGTATTTTGTGAAATGGAGGAACTGTAGTGCTGATGATAGCAATGAGAGGTATCAGGGAACCAAATAGCACTGATAGGATGTCACAGTCTTTGCGTCAAATGAGCACACACACATGAGGCATTGGATATGGTGTCCACGAGCTGGTGATCCAACGCTACATATAAATTCGAGTCAAGTAACAACAATTTTTGTGGCAATTCTCAGTTGAAACCCATGGCTCATACTTGTAAACATCCAATTCCTGTAATTGTGCCTTGATTTGCTTGGCATTTCGGCTTCCCATCCGAATGGCTTCCTACCTCGGCGCATATATTGCATCTCAATTTACTTGGATTTCATTGTATCAGATGCAGATATGATCCTCTTTTTTCTCTCGAATACGTATGAGAGTGCATATCTTTGCATTAAGAAGAAATAGAGTATATGTACAAGAATGCCGGTGACCGGTGGTGAAAACACTGTAGGACTACATATTTAAAAACGAAAACATCAGGAGAAAGAAATAAAAAATCAAGGTTGAGCCAACGCTCGAAGTCGTTTTGCTCCAGCTTCAATCCAGCGGGGTCGGCTTCTCGCCTCGATGATCAGCATGAGGTCGCTTAAATTCGGGTCGAGGAGTCCCGGAAGCACCTTGCATTGTGCTCATTCTAGACTTCCCAAGATACTAGTGAAAAAATCGAGTCGAGTCCCGCACATTTGTTGCCGACGAACAAGTCGTGCAGCCGTCTCCACCAACGAATCAAAGAAGCTGCAGGTGGTGGGCACTACTTGCCACACACTGAAACAATGTAGAACAAAATTACCTTGGTGAAAGGGCACTCGGATAGGATGTGATCAATGGTCACTCGGCCTTCCTCACATTGGTAGCACTCCTTGCGTGCCTCCAACCCGTGCCGCAACCTACGATCTCCTATCTAATGTAGTCGCTTAAAATCCAGCCAAAGGAAGATTTTAGTCATCAGCGGAGCCCAAATTTTCCATATAAATTTGTGTCCCTAGAATGACACTGATCCTGTGTGTAGCATATTGTACACTGATTTGGTTGTGTACTATCCATATGGAGTCCAACACCATATAGTTTTGTTTGGATGCTCACTGAGTTGAAGTCGAGCAAAGTGTTCCAGAGAAAAGGGTATTCGATGATAGCATCTATGGACATACGTCCAGAAATAGGACTTGTCCACGCTCTGGTCAGACCATCACAGACAGATTTAGTTTGGCACATGCGTTTGGGTACCAGTTGGTGTAAGCAAGGTGCGATGTCAGCAACAAAATCTTCATTGATCCATCTATCATCCCAAAAAAGTGTCATCCGACTGTCGATCTCCAACGATAGAAAAGGTCTACGCCTTGAAGAAAGCTTGAACTTCAGGTGCGGTTTTGATCGGAAGCTGACTCCAAGCATGGTTGTGATCAATCTTCTGTTTCCATAGCCATTTTATTTGGTTAGGAGGGCGTACCTTGTAGCTTGAAGTCACTAATGCCCAGGCCTCCAACTTCAGTAGGCTTTGCACACTCGTTGGTCGAGAGACCATACATTTTCCTTGAACAGAAGTATTGGAGCCGGCCCAAAAGAATTTCCTGCAAATGACATCGAATCCTTGCCCATGGTGGTAGATTATCTGCAATCATGGCATAGATGGTGACTGATCGGAGTACATATTTGATCCAAACCAATCTGCCACTGCGCACCATCAAAGATCCATGGCACAGTGGCATTTTCCATGTTACCGCTTCAACAATGGACTGCCAGTGAGCTTTAGGAATTGATTTGGTACTAAGTGGTAAGCCAAGGTACTTGATTGGGAAAAGGTTGAACCTGGCAGCCAAGGACGGCAACAATCTGATCCAAAGATTCATGTCCACCTAAAATAGGCAGATATGATCATAACCTGATCTGTGACAATTATCCTCCTACCACGGAAAAAAAAAAACGCTCATATGTATATTTGTAGATCTCAATTTTTTGAAATACTTTGGTACATAGGTGACTTCACACAAAAACTGTTGCAAACTAAAAGGTGGCAGATTCTTCTTGAAATACAATTCAGATATATATAGTTTCCTATAGGGAAAAACTTTTCTACTTCCATGGAGTAGTTCCTGCTTCCTAAAGAGTCATGGGTACATATATGTGTACTCGTGTCTTTTTTTTTTCTTTTTTTGATTCTTGCATCATGGATACATTGGAAAGTGTGTGGGGGTCGCCTAAATAGAGTATGGGTGCCGTCTTTTCACCACAACAGGCGAGATGACAATCAACTTGCATTCCTCATTTTACATCCTTGAAAGTCAGTGGCTTGCCATGTGGGACCAATAGAACAACTATCAGGACATCCTTGGTGGTTGGAGGTTTCCATGTTTTTGCTAGAATGGATGTAGGGACAGCTTGACCTAGTAGCGGAAAATCTCTTAGGAGCCCATACAATTCTCACAATACAAAAATATTTATCTGAAAATACAGTGTTTCTCTCTAAAACAAGCAAACAATCCCTTTCAATTTTACCGACGAGCCCAGGCGCAGCCTCCTGGGGTCACTGGGTGGTGGCTCCACCACTGGATTGACCCATGATTTCTCTTGTCACATTGGCAGCCTTTGTGGGAGTGCAACGCGTCCATCACAATTGCTCCACCTGGGAAATTCTTATTTGTTGATATTAATAATGAAGAAATAAAAAATGGTGCTGGGAGGAGCAAGACAATTTAAGAAACCATTCATGTAGCCTTCTTAATGTTGGTGACACCATCTGGCCCTGTGTTTCCTCTCATTTGTTTTTTTTGAAATAATTTCCTCTCATATGTTCTCTCATCTTTAAATGGAAAGAAGTTTTGACCGTCCTTTCAAAAATAATAAACAGCACAATGCATGGGCAGTACCCGATTTTATCATGAAGTCACAAATGCCATAAAGTTTTCCCTGTATCAAACGCACACTCAGTTGCCAGCAAAGGGGCATCCACTCAAATCTGAATTGCGTCAGTGCAGACGTAAGATAATGGAAAAACACCCCATGAGGCTGATGTTCTTCATTATTACTAGGAGCCATGTAAGTATATTGTAATTTCAGAACGTCGCATGAGCTATTGAGGTACCTAGTACTTTAATTAATAATGGGCAACTAATGAATAGTAAAACAAATGACGTAATAAAATTAATTAAAACTGCATGGTTCAAATCATGTCAATTTAACATCATCCGACTCTCGAAGCCATCCACGGATGATTGTGTCAACGGATTGAATCGCATGGGGTGCATGATGGCGACAGACATTAGCCTGCCATTTCGCACCTTGTGTCTTTGTGCCTTCTGCACAACATTTTACATCAACACGTCCACAAGCATTCAGCTTGAAGCCAGCGTGTGACGAAGGCGATGGTGCATACACAGGCTAGTGTGCATCAACGCATGACCAGACAGATCTGTGCATGTTGCCTTCCTGATGCTTCTTAATCCTAAATGTCTTTACAGACAAGATGCTCTTTCTGAATTTTACATTATACTGCTTCATCATTTTCTCTCACGCAGTTGCATGGCTTGACTTATGGAAAAACACAAACGCTGCCTTTGCTTGTCGCAACCTAATATTTAAACTACACAACAGCTAGTGGTATTTGAATCAGGGGAGCACATGCACTGCATTCATAAGTCATAATTTGAATCAGGGGAGCACATGCACTTATGGAAGCACACTGCAGCTGCTTGTCGGTGAAGTGAAAGGAGTGGTCATCTATATAACTTTTGAACATATATTTGGTGATCCCAGACATCTTATGCGATTTGTTACGCTAGAACTTCAATAGCTCCTGCCCGAATGAGAACTACACTCATCTGATGGCCAGTGCATCTCTAAAAATTAGGATTTGCAGAGGCAACTGAAAATGTATCGCTTCTAGAAGTCAATTGAAAGAAAATACCACCAGCGCACTTCGGCCACCCGGGCTCACATGCCACCCGGCTTGGCTTCTTGTCGTATCGCTTACAAGGGGCATCTTCTCTGCTTTGCTCGCTAGTGGTCATGTCTCCGCTGCTCGGCTGTGAAGAGATAAGCCTGAAATGGGAGGGAAAAAGGAAGAGGGTGCATGTCGACGACTTATTTTTTTTGTGCCTAAAATGGAAGAAGAGGCAAGGTTGGTAAAATACAAGGTACATATGAATCGCACACTCTGGAAAGGTCCAGCCCACATTTGTTTGAAACAGTAGAATAAATGAGGGAATTAATATTTCGGTCCTGAAGGTGCAGAATTGATGAAGTTTTTACAGACTGACAGAAACAATACTCACCACTCTACAAATATAATTTCTACCGGTAGCTATTCTTATCCGTTTGCAAAATCAAAGTAACAATGTGTGATGATTTTTCTGGCAGATATATAGAAGGCACTATTGCTTGTGAGCGACATCAAATTATTAGTCAAAGAGAACTTTAGCTCTCCCCTGAATATTATGTGAAATGAAAAAAAATACAAGGAGCGGTGCCGATGATGGAAATGAACGCATCACAGAACCAAATAGCACCAAACTGAAAGAGTACATCCCTAGAATGGTACAAGCCACAACACTCAGACAGCCATGCTCGCATGATGCAGAAATCCCATTTTGAGTGGCGGTCGAGCATTGTTGGGGCTTCTAGTGGCATCTTTCTACAAGCAATTCTCTAGGGAAAAGGGACGCACACTACCATAGGACAGAATATCCTTCACAGTAAAAGACCCTCAAAGAAAACATATAGAAATGATAAAAACATTTCATCGGTTTCTAAAAATGGATCCATATTCATCTCTAAACATAGGTTCCCAAGCAATGCCAGATGAAGACACAATAAATATCAGAGATTGATCCTTGAAGAGATATATAACTTTCCAAATGATTACTTTTTCACTTTAAATCATTTAAGTTCTGTAAATTCTATGAATATCTTGCATTTAGACATTAATATTTTTGGGACTGACCTATGAGTTCTGGAAACAATTTGTAAAATAGCTCATGTTTCCCACGGCCTCAAATTTATTTCTTGGGGGGTGGCTGAAGAACCTCTCATTGAAATAGAACAAGCATGTTGCGGCGTCAGTGCTAGTTATCTCTAGAAATGGAGTCTGTAGTGGTGTCCTGTTGTTAATTTTGTTCTTTTGTTTGCTTGATAATTTTTGAGTTTGTTGCTCTACTGTAATTCTAATGGTTTACCGCATCTGTATTCTCTTCTTCGTAAAAATTGATGGCACTTCAAGGTTCATTTATAAGTAAAGAAATTTTCTCTACTCTGCACAAGGTTCTCAAAGAAATTTACAAGTCAAACAATTACAAAGAGATGCAAACACTATTTATAAAAATGGACAATAACACATCTATTCTGCACATAAAACTAAGCAATAATGCATTTCTCACCCATGGGGCAACCTTATCTTCACTCCTTTGTCCCATTGTAGCCTCATTTTGTTGCCCTATCCTCTATATCTTGGCCAAATTTTCCAATAGAGATGCAATGCCTGTGCTACTCTGGTAGACGTTTGGCAGGATTGGATCAGGCTTTGCCACTTCATGACCATACATATCTTCCTCTCTCCTCATGAACTTGGTCACTAGCAAGTGGAGAGTCGGTACCAAACGGAAATGCCTCCCAAAAGATTTTCTGTAGTAGTGGGTCGTGGTCAAGACAGAAGGCAGTCAATGGGAGGCAAGGACGGCAAATGCCCAGCAACATGGGTAGGCTAGCAGCATGGCAACTGAAATAACTATTGTGGCAGAATTGGAACCAATGCTCAGATATTGTGGGTTCCTGATGCTTCTCAATCCTGAATGTACTAATAGAGATGATGCTCTTGCTGCTCCATTTTGCTTGTACCAGTAGTAGCAACACAATTATTCTATGCACTCAATCTCACCACAAATGCCTTGGCGGGTCACAACCTAACAATCCTAAAACTACACTGCCTGTAACCTTGTACAAGTCTCATTTTATATTGGCTCATTTTTTGGTTTGGAAGTATAAATTATTTATAATTGGTACTATGCAGTTACGAAAGTTAAAGATGGAACTATAATAGTAGCTAAATCAAGGTTAAACTCCCAACGTACATCAAGGAGCACATGGTCATCACTAATGTTACAAACAAGGCTGCCTTGTTTGTGAAGTGAAAATAGTAGGCAGAGGCAGCCATTGCTCATGACTTCTTTGCAATCATCGCCAATACCATGCTAGCATAAGTAATTGCTGGAAGAAATTTATTTATAGCATTAGAAATATAGGATCACACGCATTTGGACTGTATTACACTTTGTTAAAGTCTCAATAATTAAACATTCCGGATTAAACATATGTGAGTAACCTTTTGTTACAATTGACTCGTCCCCTTATTGTTTTGCTGTGCAATTTGGTGAGCTAAATAATTGATAAAATGGTCATAGAGGCATGGTCTAGGCAGCTTTCATCTTCATCTCCAAGGCGATGAGCATCTCAACTGGCCTGGTCCTTACCACCTCACTTTTCCACAGGTCTAGTACCAAGCATTTTACTGCACACAGTCAAGATGCATTCAGCTTGAAGCAATGTCTGCAAAACATGCTGGTACATATAGAATCTAGCATGCTCTTGAACCAGGAAGAGGTGTACAAAAAGCATACACTCGTTTGCTGGCTAGCATAGAGAAGCCTCCTGCATGAGTGGTAAATGATCCATGTGGCATCACACAATGTCAGTGTCATGGGTAATCGCAACACAGTGATCCTGGATCATGAGCTTGCACCAGTTGTATTGCAGTCATACCTGGTCTAGTCATATAATTAAGCCAATTAAATCAAAATTTCATCAATCTTCGTACAACATTCATTTCCACTATGATAGAACAATTGTTCCTGATGCATATGAAATGTCACAAACCTGGGTGGTTGGACTAGAAATGTGAAAGAGATCTTTAGGGAATTTCAGGAAGATTTGGGAAGAACTGGCGGGGTTCGGGAAGAACAGAGGGAGAGTTGAGAGAGACAAAGTTTCGTTCATTCATTTCATGCCCATTTACAACTCATGCAGGAGGCTTCTCTATGCTTGCCTCTCTCCTGACGAACTTGGTCACTAACCAGTAGAGAGCCGGTACCAAATGAAAACGCATCCAAAAAGATTTTCTGTACTAGTGGGTCGTGGCCAAGAGATAAGGCTGGAAATGGTAGGCAAGGCCAGGATTTGCCCAGCAACATGGGTAGGCCAGCAGCATGGCAACCGAAATGACTGGTGTGGCAGAAGTGGAACCAATGCTCAAATATTGTGGGTTCCTGGTGCTTCTCAGTCATGAATGTAGTTATAGAAGATGCTCTTGCTGATTTTGCTTCAAACATTTCCTGGCCAAGAAAAAGGCTTCCATCATTTTGCTTGTACCAATAGTAGCAACACACTCTACTATGCGCTTGATCTCACCACACAATGCCTAGTCTGGTCACAACCTTACGATCCAAAAACTACACTGCCTGTAACCTTGTATAAGTATCATCTTATATAGGCTCATTTTTGGCCTGGACGTTTATTATTGGTACTATGCAGTTAAGAAAGTTAAAAATGGAACTATGATAGTAGCTAAATCAAAGTTAAACTCCTGACATCAGGGAAGAGACAGTAGTCAGATGCAGCTACAACTCATAACTTATATGCAATCGTCGCTGATACCATGCTATCATAAGTCATTGCTGGCAGAAACTTATTTATAGCATTAGAAATATAGGATCGCTTACAGTAGGACTGTATTACACTTTATTAAAGTCTCAAGAATTTAACATTCCGGACATATATGATGTAACCATTTGTCACAATTGACTGATTCCCGTATTGCTTTGCTTTGCAATTTGGTGAGCATTTGTCACAAATTTGTCACAGAGACATGCGCTAGCATCCTTATCTCCAAGGATATCTCCACTGGCTTGGTCCCTACCACCACAGTTCACAAGTCTTGTGCCAAAAATTTTACTGCAATGCACAGTCAAGTTGCGTTCAGCTTGAAGAATTTCTGCAAAACATGCATAATGTCTGCAAAACATGCCTGGCCTCTCCTATGCGTTAAATCAATTTTTCGGTAAAACTTTGCCCAATGCACAGGTAAGGGTTTTATTTGGAGACACACAGGTAAAGTTGGCTGAAGCAATGACCTCTACAAAAGGTTTCCAGCCACCTCCTAAAGGCTTACTTGTTGTTGTGAAAGGAGAAGATACATTGATAGCAAAGAACCAAGATCTTATTCTTCAATAAATGGATATTACTATTGAATGTATGCCTATAGTGCGTCACATACTGAAAATAAATATGCAACAGTTCTTTTGCACAACAAAAGTATCAATGCCATGGTTCTTTTCTTAATATATATATCGAGGTACCATTTTACAATTGTCACTCTCTTAGAGAACTTCAGCCCTATCCAAAGTATTATGTGAAACGGAAGAACACCAATAGCACTGAGATAGAAATGAGAGGTATCAGGGAACCAAATAGCACTGACATTGCTGTGGGGATCGCACCTGCCCCCTTGACCTTCGCCTCCGGAGGAGGCGGGAGAGGGGGCGAGGGTTTCCCACAGGGTAAGACACTGAGAAAATCGGATGGGACGTGGAGCGATGATATCTATTTTTATAATTCCTATAATATCTATGTATCATGTTTACAAGTTAGACAACTCACTTGTAGCGATGATAGTCCAATTTCTAAATATATTGGAATTCCTATATTTCTAATTCAAAGACATATCGTATGTCATGCAACACATTAAACTTTTTATAAAGGATAAACATAATAGGTAACTATCATCTTGAATAAATGGTTCAATTTTTCATCCCCTTGCAGCACACGAGCATATTTTCTTGTAAATAAAACAGTACAAGTAGACTGACGTGCCAGCAGCTCAGCGGCTTGTGGCGCAGAAGCATCAAGGTTAGTGGCGCAGAAGCACAAAATTATATATAACAACTAGCAGGTGGGTAACAAAGATACATATTAAGTATGATTGAAGTATACCATTTAGTTTTGCTGTGTGTATGAATAGGCTAAGATAATGGCATATCTTTTACATGGAGAACAGGATTATGAAAGGAGGGGGTCTTTGTGATTTCATGGTAGTTGCTGATGGTGTGGGGATGCTGGTGTTCAAGCAATTGATACTTGTGTATAGATTAAAGAAAGAAGGTTTTAGACTTTGTAGGCAAAATCTTAGGACTGTACAGGAAAAATAAAGTAACGTAGCAGAACAAAATATGAAGAGATCTTAGTAAAACTGTAGAAACATTGAGCAGAGGATTATTTATGATAAAATATATTCTGAAAGCATATATACTATGTAGGTTTGAAAAATTAGAAAGTGCTATGTATAGAGTAGGCATATATACTATCATCTCGGAGGATGATATCTTCGATAAGCTCGCAGCGTTTGGCCTATGCCTGCGAACCACGGAAGAATCAATAGATGCTTCAGGTGGCGTGGGCACTGCTATATGTATATATACAAAAAAATGAAGAAAAAATTAAAGAAGCATTTGAAATGAATAAGTGTAAGGATTATAATAAAGAAATTCGTTCAAAATTTTAAATGGCTGCACTGAAGATCATTATTCAGGATCACGTTTATCCTTCGCGTACGTAGTTGGATAGGTCGATGAATCGAAGCATAATCAATTATTGTTTTTGTTTCTAACTGAGCTTCTACGTACACTAATTTGTTGTGCCTTTATTTGCAGGCGTGAGAGGTGGCAGCTCATCACTACCGCACAGTCAGCCTCCACCGAGCGCCATCGCGTGTACCGAGCCCCCAAACAAGCGCCGGTACATATACGATAAATCGAGCTTCGCTCGGTGGAATAAAACCCTCGGTGGCGAGAGCCCCTCGCCGGTGACCACAGGCTCGGTAGAGCGCCGCGTCACCGAGCCGTCCCTCCGCAAACATACGCCCTCGGTCTGTTAACGCCAGCGTCCGGCAAGCATCACACGCAGCCCCTCGCCCGTCAAATCTACCGAGCGGGGCTGATGGTGCTCGGTAGAATATGGTCACTCTACCGAGGGGCCGGTTCCTTGGCGCCGTACAATGACCTTATTTATTTTTTTTTGCTTATTTTCAATCGACCTAGACAAACACAATCTAAAAAGTGCATAATTTAAAACAAGTCACCGATACAAGTTCACTACAAGTTCATAATTTAAAACAAGTCACTTACATAATTTAAAGTGCATAATTTAAAGTACTACAACTTCACTACAAGTTCATTTACTGCCGGGTCTTCTAGCCACAATTGAGTGAAGTGTAGGTCACCGATTTTAATGCACGAGATCTCCCAAATGTAGACCAACGCTCTCACTAATACATCCTCCTTTTGCTTCACAACTACGGCGACATGGTGTACGAGGACGGTTAACCGCGACCGGCGTGTCGCTGGATCTCCAATCTTACGGGCAACCACCTTTTGCCGATATCCATCTCAGTAGTGCGTGTTGGTATTGGATTAGCCCATGTCCAAACATAACCCAATCGAGACATTGTTTGGGTAAGAATGGATGCATAACTACAACCAGCGTAGGTTAAGTCATACGAGTTGTACCTGTAATTATTGGGGAAAAAAAATGTGAGAACATCTCTATAGTACCACATCAATTCTAGGTATAAAGCGTGACAAATTAACATATTGAGATTACCACATCATTTTGGTTCCTCCGAGCCTGGTTTGCAAAGAAATCCATAACATCATCAAGCATGTTCCTACTTTTAGCTGTCATCAACAAAAAAAGAGAATGTAGGCGAGTGTACCCATGTTCTTGAAGCTTCGTTACACATCCCATGACAAAGATATTTTTGTGTAACCGCCGGGCCGGCTCACATGCGACTTTGATCCAAGCTGCTGAGATGTTTATAAGATTTCCACCTCTCCTTCTAGAGGCGATGGAAAAGCTAATTTGACATTGAATTTGTTGTCCCAATTCACTATGAAGATGATGTGAGTGTTGGACGACCACTTCATGAACACCAAAAGTACGAGAGAGTGTGTTTAAGCCAAGTGATTTGGTCAATTGCCCAATAGTTTTAAAATTCATATAAATGGTAAATATACATGTACAAAAAATATTTGACAAATTAATTATACAAATACTTACTATTATTCGAACATTTTCCGTTATGGTGGGCAGAGATCTCAATCGTAGTCAAATCCCCCCTTCGATAGATGGCCACAAAACCTCGACTTCTAGAGGTGGAAGATTACGTCCGGCCATCTAGAAATATATAGAAATTAGTTTCAATTTTTTGGAGACTTAATAAAAATATATAGTTTCAAACAGCAGATTTGTGCACCAAAGAAGGCCAATCATTTTGGAATCCTCATAAACAAATATATGTAGTAGATCCATAATAAAACATGTTTAAGCACCAAAAAGAAGGCCAAACAAACCATGACAAGTAAAAAAAAATAACCTTATCTAATTATTATTGAGAAATCATAAAAATGTAACTTAAAAAAACTATAGCAATGTATACCTTAATGCAGATCGGCAGGTGGTGGCCTTTGGCATGGGTGGCCTCTGTTGACGGGGTGGCCATGCTGGCGGAGGTTGTAACACCCAGTGTTTTGCATCATTTTAAAATTCACTAAAAATTTGAACTTTTTATAATTACAACTAAAACTTGACTTTTATTTCCGCTCAACCAAAAACCTGTTTTCGAAAACCTTGCATCAAAATCCACCATATAGAGTTTTAGCTCTTGTTTGAATGTTTGTCATGCTTGCTTGTGAGCTAGAATTTATTTCGGGCATCGAATAATATTTCCTTGTCATCACCACCAAATGATCCCTTCGGAACTCCTTCTTGAATTACCCATCATCGAACCACCATATACCCCTTGACCCCCACCTTGATCTTTCCACCAAATAACCCTCCTTGATCTCATCTTTGAATCACAAGCATCACGCCACAATTCCAATAATTGTGCTTAGTTTAATATCTGGGAATTTAAGTAGTCATCTCATGTATATAGTGAGTATATGCAACGCATGACTATAAATGGATGGATATATTCATAAAATGTAGCTGTGCGCTTATACAAATCATATCGGGATACATACAATACAAATACATACATACGTGAGTGTATTCCAAATATACATGAGAGTATGGCCACATATATATACACGTAAATATATATACAAGTATATATGTGTATATATAAATCACAAATGGAAAATGAGAAGGGAAATTATAAAAGGAAAAGGCCATCCGGGCTCAACCCTCTCCCTTCCCTTGACCCTGGCCTGCTCCCCTTTCTTGGCCCAACTCGAGCACAGCCCAGCCCAAGCAGCAGCCAGCAGCCAGCAGCCCACCAACTCCACCTCCCTTCCTCTATGACGCATGGACCCCGCCTGTCATTCCCATCCTCTTCCTCCATCCTTATCCTCTCCTCCTCTGTTCCCCACGCACGAGCAGCACGCGCTGCACAGCACCAAAGACCTCCACACAGGAACAAGTTGACCATGCCGGAGAACGGACGCGCCGCTCGGACAGCTGGTCCTCACCCCCCGTCGTCGTCGTGCGCCGACATCCACTGTGGCCGACGACCCGCGCATCCCCTCCTCACTGTGCCGGTGACAACTCGATGCCAGCTCACCGTCGCCATGCTCCATTGCCGGAAAATATCGGGATGGCCAAGCTCCTCGCTGCGGCTATAAATAGCCCGGCCATGGACGCCGTGGAGCTTCGCCCCCTCGAGCTCGGGCTCCTGCCCTTCCCCCCTTCTTGCCCGAGCTCCTTCCCCTCCTCCTCTCTGCTTGCTGCTCGCCTCGCCAAGCCGGCCGCGCTCACGCCTCGCCGTGGCTGCGTCCACCGCGCTCGCCGCCGCCGCGACGACAAAGCCGCACCGCCCTGCTGCTTGCTGCAAGCCAGCCATCGCCGCCTCCGCCGTCCGGCTCGCCCTGCTTGCCGCGCTGCCCCCCACCTCGCCATGCTCGCCGCTCCCTGCCGTAGAGCTCGCCGCTGCTCCACCGCACCGCGCTCGCCGCGCACTGCCCCTGCCCCACGCGCCCACAGCCTCGCCACGCAGCAGCTGCGGCGCACACCATCACCACCCCGCAGCTCCGCTCGCCACCGTGCGCACCTGCCCCGGCCAAGCCGCCGCCGCACTCACGCCAGCCCGCTCACGGCCGCGCGCCGCGCCGCGTCCACCAGACACCACCGCGCCGCCTCGCTCTGCCACCACCATCACGCTCGCCCAGCACGCCGCCCACGCCAAGCACCACCACCCAGCTGAGCTCCGCCGCCGGCCATCCCCCATCCATCTCCTTCTCCTCTCTGTTTCCGCGTGGCACAAGACGAACGGGGAAACACCCGTCAACTGGCATCCAGGGAAAGGATTCGACCTTATCCCCTTCCCCCCTGCGGACCCCACATGGCAGTGACCACACCCTCCTCCTCTCATTTCTGTGGACGCGGTCCACAAGGACCAAGAGGGAGACGAACGGGTTTACAGCACAGGGTAGACTCGGTCCACTAAACAGTGCGGCCAGTCCCACTGTACAGCCGGGGCCCACGCATCAGCAACAGGAGGAAAATGCTACGGCCACCTGCAGAGTGTACACGAGAGAGTGAAACACCATTTTCCATGTATAGAAAAATTCCTAGAAAATTCTTGAATAAACTAGGTACACTCTACATCTTACCCAAGCCTTTACATTCCAGTTCCTCTATTTCCAAATTTCCAGAAAATATTTCCAAAGTTTACTTCATTTATTGAAATCCTATTAAACTTTGGAAATTCATATCTTCTTCATTCCAACTCCAAATCACCCCGTTCCACTTCCTAAATTCTTCTAAAATCATGCTCTATTTACCCATGCCCTTGTCCTAATATTTGATGCCCATTTAAATTCTATATTATGTTGCGCCCTTTATTTAATCGCGCACCGTAGTTAACGTAAACCCTAGTTTACCTCCATTTCGCTAACCTCCACCATGCACCGTATATTCTTGTATGCGCGTACACCCTCACGTACACAAAAACTTGAATATACATACACGTAGTTGACCACATGCTAGATATACGCGATAGGCTATGTACGTATATAAATGAATAAATTGGTATTTTAAAATATAAATAAATATACGTATATACCTATCGAATATATCTACGCATGGCTAACCCAAATAACCTAAAAATTATATACTCGTGCATATGTATTCCCTGACACATACTCTAGTATACGTGTCCTCTACACACATAGGGTATGCCCGACGTACGGGTATACGCATATGTGCGACTAACCCTAGACTAGGATCCTAACCCTGTTAGCCCTAGGCACATACATATGCCTGTGCGTATGTGTTGCTAACCCCGTGCGCAATTGTAGGAAGCCGACCATATCATGTTCTTCAGGTTCACATGATAGTGAACATGAGCGATGTGGTTTGGCTCTCCATCAAGCATCCAGTACCTCGCTAATCTGGCCTAGAAACCACCCAGATGGATGGATTCTCTCTATCCTATCATACTTCAAACTTACAGAATAATGATAGGAGTGGATAGTAATCTATCCATCATCCCCTAGAGCTAACCCACGTAGGGACGTTGTTGCTCTTGTTATGTTTGTCGCCATAGATCGTACGACCGCCCGACGGAACCTAAGAGTACCACTACACCAAGACACAGGAGCCGGAGCACATAGGACCAAGAACCTTGGATATACTCGTCAGCGGATAGAGGCAAGTCCTTACCCCCCCTAACCTGACTTAATTACTATAATAATTAATAAGATGATTAAGATAAGTATAACCAGGGGCAAGCCGTGCGGAGTACTCATGGGCTATGTGCGTGGGGCTTAAAGCTAGGCTTTTGCCGTTAACTTAAGTAATAATGTGAACCTTTCCAACAAAAAGGTGAGTGGTGATAGTCTACATGGAGGTGGACCAATCACGCCGGGGATGAATCCCGCGGAGAGATGCTCGCCTCCCTAAGGACCGGTTCATAGACCTTCTACCTAGTGTAATATTACGTACAGCCACATGCCGTGATGAGGCGGCTTGATTCCACACCCCGTTGGGTTGAGGTATAATTGGAGCCAAGGTGGCCGGAGTAGGCAAACGATCTATCGGGGAGAGCGCATGGGGAGAGTGGCCCCATGGTCCGGTTGGCGTGGATGCTGAGTGGTCTTCCACGTAAGTGTTTGGGCGCAGTGATGGCGCAAAGGCTTGAGGCACATATTGATGATTTGAGATTGAGAGTGGTGTTGACAGTATAGGTTGGGTAATAAGGTATTACCTGTAAAGCCGTGGGTGATTTAGTATCACCGTATTGTCTAGGGTGATGCGTCATCTTAGGGTGATGTGTTATCCTTCCAACCCCGAGAAGTCGTGGTGAAGATTATAACAATATACCTAGGAGGCATCCAAGCGGGTACGAATCTCGTTAGGCCTGTCTAAGCCAAGTCGCGGTGGTAAGGGCGGTGTGTCTATCGTGTGGGGAAATTTGTACACCTCTGCAGAGTTAATTGAATCTATTCGAATAGCCACGTCCTTGGAATGGGAAAATGCTGGGCCGGAACATCTATGATTAGAAACACAATCTGGTATGTGACTCGTTACCTTGAGCTCGGATAATATTTAACTTCGGGGAACTAGCGAGAGCAGCTTTTAGAGACTCTCGCTAGGGCCCAACCCTTAATAATTACCAACCCCTGGTTGGGACTTGCTTTGTACGAAAGTACTCACCCCTCTTTCTATTTTTTTTTTTTGAATGTCAGCTGCAGGAGTGTATCCAAGGAAATCAAGCTACAAAGGTCGACGCAAGGATGGAACCATGAGGAGTACCTCAGAAGACGGAGATGCACATGAAGGAGCTACGTTGTTGTGGCCGAGTTATAGGATCGCGCAATAGGAGTAAGTCCAAGGGTTTGTCCGCACTCAAGCTTGTCTTTGACACTTGTTAACGTATATTTTTAATTGTCAACTAAACATGGAAAAGAATTAAAATATATTTAGATAACCTTATTAGGGGTTTCTACTAATGATTTCCATGAGTTTTGGTAAAGTTGTGATTCGCAGGGACTTAACCGTAAAAACAGCGAAAATGACGTGTCACACGACCGACGTAACGCAACGCAATCCAACTCGAAACAAGTCCGAAAGGCTCCGGAATACACCCGACGTCAAAGAGTCCCAAAACCCGAAAATACATCATCTAGAAGACTCGAAGACACGACGCGGACGGACCCGGGATGGACCCCACCCTGGGCCGATCGGCTGTTATTTGGGCCGATCGGCCCGGGCGTGGCCGCCAAGTCGCCCCGCTTCCGGAGCTTCCTCCACCGCCTCTAAGACTCGATCTAAACCGGTTGATTCAAGTCGGTTTGATCCGAGGGCGACGGTAGAAGTGCGGGATGATTCAAGGATTAATACCACATCGCTGTTGAAGTTGAAGAGACAGAGGGAAGACCGATATATAAAAGACCCCAAGACCCCCTCGCTCAATCAATCAAGTTTGATCTAAAGCTTCACGTTCATTAAGAAGTAGATCAAGTGATTATCTCGGATCAACTCATCATAATATCGGTCGAGATCCGCTCTAGTCGACGGCCTTAGCTCTAGTTCAAGAACTACAAATAGAAGATTAGACAAGATGTAGAACTAGAAGCCTTAGATTAGAGTTGAGAGTAGAGCTTCAAGTTGAGAGAATTAGAGCGCGGTTGAGGCGGAGTTGAAGGAAGGCCCTGAGTCACGGCGCCTCCATCTTCTTCTTCCTCCTGGAGTTAGTGCCATTGGAGCACAACTCGAGATCTTGTGGATTGTTCGACTTCCATTCGAGTAAGTGATATTGTTTCTATTATTCTTAAGGTTCGTATTTCTTTGATAAGATTACTTTGATTCTTGGTTGCTCTTGAGTTAAAGTTGTTAGATTAATGTAAGCGTGGTGCTTAGATTGACTAGCTCATTACGAATACCTTCTATAGGCCGGGTGAAGACACTTGTTAAGGGCTGATCGTAGTGGTGACAAAGACTATTGAGTCCTTTGTTACGCCGCCCCGTTTATAGAAATCGTAGGAGACCCTGCATTGTTAGCGTAGAACCCCTTTATTAAGAGTTTCTTCATGACAATCCCTCTTGAGAATAATGTTGCAAATGATTTACTTGAAGTGAGAACAAGACCTTCCTAATGGAACTCCTTACCTCTCTTTTAATCTAGTTTTAGCCACTCACGGATTTAGCTATACACTTGACATGCTCTCTCACCTTCTCCCCTGTGGATTCGATATTTAAAACCCTATTCGGGTGAAGTGCTCACCGGTATCCGTTAAACTGCGGATTATCCATCATAATATTCCTGTAGGTTAACAAATACCAACAAGCATTTCTCGGCGCCGTTCTTGAGAGAACGGTTTGAGACCACGTTGAAAAACTATAGCTAAATCTTGTACCATACTTTTATCTTTTTTTTTATTCTATCTTCTCATCTTTTTCTATCTTCGTGGGATCAATTAATTCCATATTTATCTATCTTATACTGCACCCTTAGGCGGAAGCTCTAGCCACTAGAATCCTTAGATTATCTCATCCTTACATCGCCATTAGCTACGCCTACGGTTGATCAAAATGATCATGAAGCAATACTTCTCACGAGTGAGAAGCAGGGATCATATCTTCTATGGTAGGAGTCTTTTGCCGACATCATGAAAGTGTTGTGCGCATGATCATCATGCAGTTTTTCGAGGAACCTTTTCTTTCCCTTTTTTTAAGCAAGGTTTGCTTTGACGAACTCAGCCGGGTGAAACCCATATACTAGCATTCTTTATGACCACCCAAAGGAAGAAGAATCATCCTCCAGCCGAAAAAAAAAAAAAAAAATAAAAATAGAAGTTCTGATAGCTATATCACTATCACGCCAATCCCAAGACTTAGCTATCGACCCCAAACCATCAATGCGCTAAAAACCTTTAAGGGAGAAGAAATTCAATCCTTGGATATCTCTTTAGATGATGAGTTTCATGAACTTCCAGCTTCATAAGAGACCATATATAATCCAAATCTCTTTTAAGATAATCTCTTAGAAAGCACCTTTATTGCTACGCAAGGACATTGGGGGAATCTCAAGGATGGCATATCTAATCATGCCATAAGAAGAGAGCAAAGCCATCAAAAAGCCACTCCTGTCTCTCTCTTTCTATGCTCAAATTAGATAATTCTTTTCGAACCCATCTTTAACCACATCCTTGAGCCCAATGAATCCTCTTGTGCCCTTTTCTTGCGTCTCACGCTCCTAAAATTATGAACGATCTAAGGAAGACCAAAAGGAGCACATTTTCCGGAGAACATCAATGAGCATAAAGACTACTTCTTAAATGGAACTTTTCCACCTAGTCCATGCTCATTTGAAAACTCCTAAATTGATTGCCATCTCAATTCTTGCCGTACATGAGATCTCCATCCCCCTCATACTCTCTTTCTTAAAAATTTAGAAAGGGTGGTTGTCGATGAATTTTCTAATGGCTTGAAATTTTGAGATTGGCAATATAAGGGAAACCACTTTATCTTGATCTATAACTTGAAAAGTTTCCCAAGGACGAGCTTTCTGTCCTAAAACAAGCTTTAGGGGGAAATACTATAAGACTTAGATATTACTATATATACCCCTATGAGCATATGATTATAAAAATACTCCTTCGGATATTCTTGTCACTAACCATTCCAGGTTTGGAGCAAAGAAAAAAAGGATGACAATACAAGGTATGTCCAACCAGTCATTATGCAACATTAAATTACATACATAGAAACATTTATTGTCGTGTTGCTACACTAGCTTGGTTATCTTTACCTTTATACATGCTCGATCTGTTAAAACACTCATCATGCTCTATCATCTCTGTTTGAGTAAATCTCTATAATGCTATCATGTCACCTTTGTCTACCTTAGTATGCTTTGGTTTGAGAGTATGTTAATTGCATGCTTTCATTGGCTTTTAAATTAAGCGTGGTGCTTAGGTTAATTAGCCTTCCTTAATCTAATTAGACATGGAGTCCGGTTTGGTTATTAAACTAGAAATTGCTTATGTAGACAATGGTATATATTTTGTTGGACTAACCCCTGCAGAAAAATAATAAACTCAAACAAGTTTGGGGAGATCGAGATGAACTCACTAGAGATGGAGCAAGACATGTGAGACATGACTTATGGATAAAAGAATTCCCGATGAGCCAAGAAGAAGAAGAGTGACACAAGACAAGATCCACAATCATAAGCACTCACTAAAGGGGAATTCATGGGTGATAGAAGCATCAAGGAGAGAGGCCAATTCCAATGAAAGATGATCAAGCCATCCTCTTCCTCCCGGCATGCACCCTGTCACTCCACAAGCCACTCAAGAAGAAGAGAAGGACCACCACAAGGTGTAATAGCGCCATCATATTCCAATAATAAAGGTAACACCTTGAGGTAAGTTGTCATTAATTCCTCTTTACTATGGCATTCTCATAAATGAAAAGTCAAAACATGCTAGAGTTATAATTTCACATGATTCAATCTTGTTAACTCGACATGTTAGCTTTTTAATTTCTAGCATCACTTTCTTGTTCGCTCATTGTTTTGCTAAAAAGATTTACATGCTAGATTTATTTTTTGATCTTACCACCCTTGTCATAAATGAATTTATACATTATCTTTATCTTGTTCAATGTGCCCACAAGGTTAGAGTAGAAGTAAATGAAATTTTGGTTCTGATGGTGTTTTCCCACCAACAGAGCCCATGCACTTGATCTCTACCTTGTCTTTGCAAGCAGGACTCACTTTGCACAATAAGAGGAGAAGTCTTACTTCACCAATTCCTACAAGTGGAAGTCCCCGACCTGCAAACATGCACACTAAACAAGACGCTGCCAGCTGCCACTATCCAAGCTTTCTTCAAGCAACTGAATCAGCGAAAAACATGGGCAACGCCATCACCAAGTGGCTATTAAGATCAGATGATGCACTTGAGGAGTGACCAAGGAAGATCAAAGTGAGCACGACACGACTGGAGGTGTAGACCACTTGACAAGAGTAATGGGACAACATTCATCCCCATACTCCATCAAGAGGGCCTTACACCACCACTATTGCCTACCTCACCACAAGACCCAAAAAGAACAAGACGCGGAGACGCTGCTAAAAATCACAAGACGCAGAGTTGCTGAAACGGAGTTGACGAACAAGGAAGACATTAAGAAAGATTAAAGAAGTTCGCTCGGCCCCGACCAACTGAACACTCAGCACCTGCCACTCCAAGAAAGGTCTCCCCCGAAGAAGCGACATGGAAAAAGAAAGAAGCATCACCTACTGAAGAGGACGTCAAGAGTACACCTTCGAAGACCTACCACTACCCGCGTCATTTACTGTGGTGGCATAAAAATAAAAATCCAAAAAAAAATATTGCATTCATATGTTTTTACATCATCATCCTTTTTGCATAGAAAAATTATCAAAAATATGTGGGCACATGAAGGTCCACGCTTTTACGTAGAAAAATCCAAAAATATGTGAGCACATGAAGGCTCACAACATGTTCCTAAATTTGTTCCTTCGGGTATATGCGAATTAATATTTGTAGGGAGAACATTTAAGGAGAACCCGAAGATGAACAAGTTCAAGGGCGAATCAAAGGACTACTTCAATATCCAAATTGGAGGGTGAGCACCCCCCCGAGTTATCACGATAGGTATCACTATCTTTTAAATTATTAGCTAGTTATTATATATGTTTGCTTTGATTAGAGTTAATAAGTCTTAGCGTTTAAGTCTTAAAGTTAGTTCGATTAATTCGGATAGTTCGATTTAGTTAAAATTAGTTTACTTTAAATATTAGGGTTCGAAATTATATAATAAAGTGCTCTTATGGAAGTCATCCACAAGTTGAGTCAATTATTTCGGATATGTTTTTGTCTCCACCATGCTTTGTATGCAAGATAATAGAAAATAAGTGTGGGGAGATCCTCGACGACCAAACAGAATTCTTTCGCGACCAAAATCAAGAAATTGGAACCAAGACGGAACCATCGACTCGCCGACGACGAACCGCGCCCGACACGGTCCAGTGGGAGGCCGACCGCCCATATACCACAGCCGACCGCCCCCCCCACGCCCCACTCGGACTCGGCTTCGTCCAATCGATCGGTTTGCTTCCTAAAACTTTTCAATTTTCACAAATCACTTTTCGTTCCGAATTAAAATAAGTCTTTTTGTTATGGTATGTTTTCCCTATATGAAAAAAGATGTCTTGTTAACCCATGAATAAAGTTTTGCATGATTAAAATTACTACATATACTGTCACTTGTTGGGATGCTTTAATTGCTTAAAACATGAGAAATAATAAAGTTAGAATAATGAGATCCTCTTTCTTTTATCTTGTCTTTGGAGAGTTATTTATTTTAAAATATTAAAATCATTAGTTATGCTTCTCCTTTGTGATCAATGATACATCCTAATAGAGCCGTAGCAATCATTAAAGATATATCTAATTAATTGTTGCTTTCTTGTGTTGAGCTTTGTCAAAACCACGACCCATGTTGAAAGTTGTCTAAAGTCTAAGATCAAGATCACATACACTGCTTTCACTAAAGTATCCATGCTCTAAAAGTTTTAATCTCTATCTTCCATAATTTTAATTGTTGAAAAAGGTACAGCTATGAAAAAGCCAAAAATGTTCAAAATTCTAAGAGTGGAGAGAAAAGTGAGAGAGAGGAGAAAATGAGCAAGTGTTCTACGGGTCAGAAGAACCCCCCTCTCTAAAAAAAAAAAAAAAAAAAAAAAAAAAAGAGAAAAAGGCAAAATTGAAGAGAAGAATAATGGACAAGTGTCCGAGGGCGAGTAGGGCCCACTTCTCTATTAAATAAGAGAGTAAAAATGGACAAGTGTCCGAGGGTGAGTAGAACCCACCTCTCCACTAAATAGCTGGTTACCTCGCTTGAAAAATAAAAATATTCCAAAAAAAAAGGGAGATAGACGATTTTCAACTAGAGAGAGCAGTGGTAATAATAATCTTGATTCACATACACATCTTGATCTATGACTTATGACATCTTTCTCCATGGATCTACATTTGACTCGACAATAAATACAAGGTAAGTGTGCTACATGTTCTTGAGCTCCACATATGATATAATAAATGAACTGCGAGGATATAATATATTTTGAGAGACTTGAGAGTATCACAAAGGAGTAAGTAGAACTATGTTTTCTTTTCAAAACTTATGCAAAATCTCTCCAAGTGACTTGGTTTAAGAATTTAAGGTGATCTGTTTCTAACCATTTCATGCTCAGATATCCCAAAGTGCAGGTATGACCATGGAGTATAATTATGATCCATTCTTTGTCTACGGTTACATTAAAGTTAGACCATCCTTTTATCGAGGACGAGTAAAAGCCTAAGTGTGGGGGAGTTTGTTGACACTTGTTAACGTATATTTTTAATTGTCAACTAAACATGGAAAAGAATTAAAATATATTTAGATAACCTTATTAGGGGTTTCTACTAATGATTTCCATGAGTTTTGGTAAAGTTGTGATTCGCGGGGACTTAACGTAAAAACAGCCCGAAATGACGTGTCACACGACCGACGTAACATAACGCAATCCAACTCGAAACAAGTCCGAAAGGCTCCGGAATACATCCGACGTCAAAGAGTCCCAAAACCCGAAAATACATCATCTAGAAGACTCCGGAAGACACGACGCGCGACGGGACCCGGGATGGACCCCCACCCCGGGCCGATCGGCTGTTATTTGGGCCGATCGGCCTGGCGTGGCCGCCAAGTCGCCCCCGCTTCCGGAAGCTTCCTCCACCGCCTCTAAGACTCGATCTAAACCGGTTGATTCAAGTCGGTTTGATCCGAGGGCGACGGTAGAAGTGCGGGATGATTCAAGGATTAATACCACATCGCTGTTGAAGTTGAAGAGACGAGAGGAAGACCGATATATAAAGACCCCAAGACCCCCTGGCTCAATCAATCAAGTTTGATCTAAAGCTTCACGTTCATTAAGAAGTAGATCAAGTGATTATCTCGAGATCAACTCATCATAATATCGGATCGGATCCGGCTCTAGTCGACGGCCTTAGCTCTAGTTCAAGAACTACAAATAGAAGATTAGACAAGATGTAGAACTAGAAGCCTTAGATTAGAGTTGAGAGTAGAGCTTCAAGTTGAGAGAATTAGAGCGCGGTTGAGGCGGAGTTGAAGGAAGGCCCTGAGTCTGTCGGCGCCTCCATCTTCTTCTTCCTCCGGAGTTAGTGCCATTGGAGCACAACTCGAGATCTTGTGGATTGTTCGACTTCCATTCGAGTAAGTGATATTGTTTCTATTATTCTTAAGGTTCGTATTTCTTTGATAAGATTACTTTGATTCTTGGTTGCTCTTGAGTTAAAGTTGTTAGATTAATGTAAGCGTGGTGCTTAGATTGACTAGCTCATTACGAATACCTTCTATAGGCCGGGGTGAAGACACTTGTTAAGGCTGATCGTAGTGGTGACAAAGACTATTGAGTCCTTTGTTACGCCTTGCCCCGTTTATAGAAATCGTAGGAGACCTGCATTGTTAGCGTAGAACCCCTTTATTAAGAGTTTCTTCATGACAATCCCTCTTGAGAATAATGTTGCAAATGATTTACTTGAAGTGAGAACAAGACCTTCCTAATGGAACTCCTTACCTCTCTTTTAATCTAGTTTTAGCCACTCGGATTTAGCTATACACTTGACATGCTCTCTCACCTTCTCCCCGTGGATTCGATATTTAAAAACCCTATTCGGGTGAAGTGCTCACTCCGTATCCGTTAAACTGCGGATTATCCATCATAATATTCCTGTAGGTTAACAAATACCAACACTTGCCTGTAGGAATGGAGCCCCTGTTATAGGTGCGTGTAGGATCTCGATAGGTTTATAATAGTTGGCCTATGGTCGAGTCATGTAAACCCAATCCTTGTATCATATTTTTCCAATAGCAATAAAAGTATAGTTTTGATATCATATCTATACTTAATTAGGCGTATTTGTGTGTGATCCTGGCGCAAATACGTGTGATTAAGGAACCTCGAAATGGGGTGTGACAGGGTGGCCGGCGTTGGTGTGGGCGGTGGTGGCGGTGGTTGGTGGGGCCGGCGGGTGGCGGCGGGCGGTGGTGGCGGTGGTTGGTGGGAGTGGCGTGGGTTGGGGGAGTGGCGGCCGGCGGGGGTGAGTGCGGCCGGCGGGGGTGAGTGTGGCCGCGGTGGGCGCCCTGGCGGCCGCGAGGCCCGGTGGCGGCGGGCGGAAGAAGTGTCGAGAGAGAGAGGGGAGGGATTGGGGGAAGAAGGCGGAGAGTCGACAGTGGGGCCTCTACCGAGGGTTCAAACCGGGCCCTCGGTAAACCTTTTTTTAAATTTTATCCCCAAATTTCGAAATGAAATGCTTACATTCGAAAATTTATAGGATTGTACCGAGGGCTTCACAGGGGTGACCCTAGGTAGAGTTGTTTTCCCCGAGGGCTCAACTTGTGCTCTCGGTAAAATAATTTTTTTTGAATTTCGAGTCCAATTTTTTCTATGTCTTTCCTACATTGCCTATTAGTTCCTATCCAATTGTGAGATTTTTTAAAAAACAATTTACTATATATTTTGATTTTATTGCTTTTAATTTAATTTTTCTTTATAAGCCAAATTTAAAACAGTAAGACTTTTCGAATATAGGGGGAACATGAAAGGAAAAATGGTATTCATATTCTGAATGCAATGTGAGGCCTAATTCGAGGATTGACCCAAAACTTTGAACATCTCTAAACGAACATGACCATTCACTCGCGGGTGAATAGTTTTTTAAATTATATAAAATGCAAACGAAGTTGAAAAATCATGAAACTTGTTGAGTTGTCGTGAAATCATATATGGAGGCTATAAAAAAAATTTGGGAATGTTTCGTAAAGGTTGGTTCATAGAGTGGCCAAAACCCAAGACAACTCCACATAAGTTCTATTATCACATGTGCTATATGACCCGAGTTTCAACCATCGCTAACACCAACGTCAACGAAACCTTCCCAAATTTTTTTGCGTAGTCTCCACATATGATTTCATGACTAATGAACAAGTTTCACGATTTTTTGAACCTCGTTTGCAATTACTATAATTTTAAAACCATTCGGGCCGCGAAAGTGAATGGTCATGTTCTCATAAGGAGATGTTCAAAGTTTTGAGGATATCTCTCGATGAGGCCTAACATTGCACTCACGAATATAAATATAATTTTTTTGTTCATGTCTCCACTCTATTCGAATGGTTTCAGATTCAAATTTGGTTAATAAAAGAAAAATCAATTAAAAGAAAGAAACTCAAAATATATACTAAAATAGTTTTGAAAAAATATGAAATTTGAACATGACCTAGGAGACATTGTTTAAACCACACACAAAAAAATTTGGATCCAAAATTCAAAAAAAAGATATGTTCACCGAGGGCCGGTGTTGGGCTCTCGGTACAATGATGTCCACCGGCGCCACCCGTAGAATCCGCCCTCGGTAGATCAAACACTCGGTAAAAGACCTAACCCGGGAAGGTACGCCGGTCCTATCTTATTATCTTATCCACCCCCACCCCTCGCATCTTATCCACTCACTCCTCACCTACCTCCCTACCTCGTCCACCCTCATCCTCACCTACCTCCCGCCGGCGTCAATCCGCTCTCTCTTGCGCCACCTCCTCCCTTCCTCCTGCGGGCCCGGCCGCCGTCCTCGCCCGCCGCGCTTCCTCTGCTCGCGGGCCCGGCCGCCCTCCTCGCCTCGCCCCCTCTATGGCCGGCCCGCCCGCGCCTTCCTCGCCCGCCGCGCCTTCCTCGCCCGACCTCGCCTCGCCTCCCGGTTGCGCGGGCCCGCCGCCCGTCCTCGCGCGCCAGCGCTTCCTCACCGCGGGCCGGTCGCAATCCTCGCCTCGCCGGTCTGCTCCCCGGCCGGCCCGCGCCTTCCTCCGCCCGCGCCGCGCTTCCTCGCCCGTCCTCGCCTGTCACTCTATTAGCCCGCCCGCCCTCCCGCCCCCGCTTCCTGCGGCCCGGGCGTGCCAACCTCGCCTCGCCGGTGATTAAACCCGGCCAGCGCCTTCCTCGCCCCGCCGCGCCTTCCCTCGCCTCGCCGGTCTGGACGGGCCCGGCCGCGCCGATCCTCGCCGCCGCGCCTTCCTCGCCGCCCTCGCCTCGCCGGTCTGCGCTGGCCATACATGTCCTTGCCCGCCGGCCCCCGCCCGCGCAAGGAGTTACATGAGGAGGTGGGTGGAGGAGGCAAGCAGGGGAAGAGGAGGAGGACGGAGTTGGGAAGGAGGGGACGAGGAGCAGGACCGTGCCCTTTGCCGCGACCACACCCCCCCGGCTGCAAGAAGGCAACGAGGAGGAGGACCGTGCCTCGCGACCACACCCCTGCCGCAAGAAGGCAACGAGGAGGACCGTGGGCCCGATCCGGCGCAAAGGTGAGGTATTTGGCTACCACTAATTGTGGTCGAGTGGTCGTGATGGTTGTGGTCGTGATCGAACAGTGGTCGTGATGGTTGTGGTCATGATGGTGGAGTGGTCATAATACTTGTGGTCGAAATTTTGACCTTTTATATATGCCTATGATGCTTTACAATGCCCGTGAGAGACCATGCATGCTAGGACCTGTTTATGTTCTCATGCTCATCGAATCATGTGATACATCCATCCCTAGCAACATAGCTGTCCACCTCGATGACCTTGATGGCTAGGGCGGATGTGTCACATGGTTTCATGGCAGCCATGAACTCTCAATATCTATTTGTTCTTATGGTCCAAGTTTAAATATTAAAGAAAAGGGCATTTAATACCGAGGCTATGCTTATATATCGTTCCTATGATGCTATTGGTTCTCAAAAGCTTACATTTTATGACTTGTGATGTTAGTGCCATGAATCTGAGCTGCATTATATTTATTATCTCATGGTGGTCATCAAACCGTGATTTGTTGGTATTTGTTAGCTTACGAGAGATAGATCCACAAGCGCACGGATGTCCGGTGAGCATTTCACCCGGGAAGGGTTTTAAATATCGAATCCACGAGGAAGATATGATAAGCAATTCATTTGATTAAGGACGGTGATAGAAGACTAATGAGATTCGGTGGTTTAGCATTTACTTAAACGGGGGTGAGCCAATAAAAGATAATAATGATAAGGTATATAAGACGGGTAGAGGTGCACGTGGTGAACAATAGGATAAGATTAATTCCTAGTTAGATTAGGATTGGATTTAGGACAAATGGGACAGTTCTTATGTAGTATACAAAGAATTTACTGAAGTGGAAATAAACAGGCATAGCATAAGATCATATATAAATCAAAACCATAAATAAAAATGTGTACCCCGAAGATTACTTAAGAAAATCAAGAACGAAAAACAAGATAATCCCAAGAACCATTATCGACTAGTCTTATACACGGGGGAGATTGCAAAGGACTCAATAGTCTTTGTCACCACTACGATCTACCACACGACCGGCATATAAGGTGAATCCATAAGTAAATTATATCTAAGCACCATGCTTACATACTCTCTACTACCTAGCATATGCGCATAATATACTAGGAGCTCTACGAATAAGTACTTCGAATTACCATGAATAATGACTATATCAAATATGCTATGACTAGAATAAAGTGTAAGTAAATTAATTGCATACATAATAATGAAATAGCACGAAGGTGTATGAGAACAATAATTATATTGAACCATAGTGTAACTTACTGATCCAGAACCGGAGCATACACTCTCTCTTCTTTAAACCCTTTTTTTCTATCTAAACTAGGCTCTAGATTAGAGCTATGAATTAGCTATCCTATCTCGTGGTGTCTCCTCTTCTTCTCCTGTCTTGGCTCTTCCTTGATCTACTTCTTATTGAACGTGAAGCTTTAGATCAACTTGGATTCAATTGACTTGAGGGGTCTTGGGCTGTTTATATATGGGTCTTCCTCTGTCTCTTCAACTTCAACAGGCGATGTGGGATTAATCCCGTGCTCCCACCGACGCCATCGGATCAAACCGACCATAATCATCCGGTTTATATTGCATCTTGGAGGCGGTGGAGGAAGCTTCCCGAAGCGGAGGCTGATTGGCGGCCAGGGCAGGCCGATCGGCCTAATAGTTGGGCCGATCGGCCCAGAGTGGGGCCCACTCTGGGTCCCGCGATGCGTCGTGTCTTCTGGAGTCTTCTAGATGATGTATTTTCGGGTTTTGGGACTCTTTGACGTCGGGTGTATTCTGTAGCCTTTCGGACTTGTCTCGGAGTTGGATTGCTTTGCGTTACGTCGGGCGTATGCCACGTCATTTCTGTTATTTTTCTGTTAAGTCCCTGCAAATCACAACTTTACCAAAACTCATGGAAATCATTAGTAGAAACCCCTAATAAGGTTATCTAATTATATTTTAATTCTTTTCCATGAAGTGTTGATGCATAAAAATATGAGTTAGTGAGCATCAACAAACTCCCCCAAGCTTACCCTTTGCTAGTCCCTAGCAAAGCTATATGCTATAGTAGGATCAGGAGTTGCTACTACGCTTTCATACCTCAAAAGTACTGTGTTTATCAGAAATAAATTCTCCTCTTAACAAGATTGCTCTCTCATACCTGTTTACCATGGGGCGTAGCCTTTTCACGAATCATAAGCAAGATAAAACAATCAAGTTAAGTACCATGTCTCAAACTCTTTGATCAACTATCATCCTGGGGTTTTGCATTATTTTTCAAAAGAAAACTCAGAGATCCTATGTATGACCCTCTTAAGTAGATAGTACGTAGTGAAGTGACACACATATAATAGGACATACATAGTGGGATGATAGTGGTGAATGAATGAGGATGAAAGGTAGTAATTAGCCTTCAGCCTTTTCTAGTATATTTATTTTTTTTTTTTTTTTTTTCTTTTCAAACATCTTGGACTATATCTCTCTTTCTAAAAATTGCTAAGACCTGGGCTGTCCATTCTTGGAGAGGTGGGCTTTTCCCCGAACTTGTGTCCATTTTTCTCTCTCCTTAGAGATGTGGGCCCTACTCACCCTCGGACACGTGTCCATTATTCATCTCTAAATATATTTTTATTATTTAGGGAGGTAGGCCCTTCTCGCCTAGTATGACTTTTTGTCCGTTACTCTCCCTCTCTTGTCTCACTTTTCTCTCTGAATATTTTTCTTTTTCTTTCCCTTCTTTTTTTTTTTTTTTTTTTTTTTTTTTTTTTTTTTTTTATGAATGTAGCCCAGAATCTAATTGGTATAAAAACATTGAGAGAGACATATCCAAAATTGCTAGAATTTATTATTATTATTTTTATAATTATGGCTAGCGGCTTGATGGAATATGGAGAGCGTACTTCGGATTAGAAGCGTATTTTGGTGGAGTGGGATGTTTTGATGCGAGTGACAAACTCTCAAGGGTCATATCTAAGGAACTCATCATGTAATATTTTATAATTTTTAAAGATAAAAACCGGGGATCAAGTATCTCTAAGAATATGATAAACAGTAGCTCAACTTTTCATGCACTATTATCTTTCAATGCTAAGACTTAGATTAAGCATGTGCTTCCCACAGGTGTTGGGTTTAGAGCAAATTAAGCATTTAAAGCTTTGGGAGAATCTAAGTCTAAAGTGTAAGTACTTTTAAGAGGAATTAAGGCGGAGCAACTATTCATCATTTCCAAGCATATGTCATCAAGGTCATAATTAAAGAAAAGAGAGCTAACTCGCGAACTTCTAATATTTATTGGACTCTTAAAACTAATATTTTTATTTAGGACTCATTAACTCTAAGCAAAATATACTAACTAGCTAATATTTAAAATAGATAGGATAATAATACTTATCGTAATAACTGAGGGTGCTCTCCCCCAAGCTGAATCTTGAAGTAGTCTTTTTATTCGTCCTTGGAACTTGTTCATCTCCGGGTTTTCCTTAAATGTTCTCCCTGCAAATATTAATTTCGCACATACCCGAAGGAACAAATTCTAGGATTATGTTGTGAGCCTTCATGTGCTCACTTCTTTTTTTGAGAATTTTTCTATGCAATAGAGATGCTAATGTGAAAACATATGAGTGCAATATTTTTGTATTTTTTATTTTTATGCCACCACAGCAAGGGGTGCTTGCATGGGGCTTTTAAGGAACTAATGCAAATGCAGCAAACATAATTTTATGATTTTCTAATGCAGGTTTTTAGAAAAGTAAATATGCTTAAAGGAAATATGCTAATTAAAATATGCTATGCAGAAAATTAAATATGCAGATAAATACCGAGTTACCTCTCGGCGAGAGTTTCGAGTACTTACTCTCGTGGCGTGCTGTCATCTATGGAATCTCGTCGGGATGTTGTGTCTGGTGCGGTGCCTTCAATGATCTCGATGAGTAGCGTAGATGAGGTAGCCGACGGTGTTTGATCAGTCAGTGACGCGGGTGGTGGTAGGTCTTCCGAAGGTGTACTCTTGTTGTCTTCTTTCTTCCTCCAAGCTTGTTTCTTCGGTGGAGACCTTTACGAGTGGCTGGTTCGGCGTGCTTGGTTGGTGGGAGCTGGGTGGACTTTTCTTGAATCTTCTTAATGTATTCCTTGTCCATCAGCTCTGTATTCAACTTGTGATTTCTCCGCGTCTTGTTCTTCTTAGGCTTGCTTGTCTGATCTTGAAGTTGCATCTCTTGGGATAGTGATCCCGAGGATGGCATCACCCATGTTCCTTGCTTATTGTGCATGTTGTAGACAGGACATTAACTGGCGCAAAGTGTGTCCTGCTCACAAAGTCAAGGTAGAGATCAAGTGTATGGGCTCTGCTGGTGGGAAAACACCAACAGAACCAAAATTGTATTCATCTTACTCTGACCTTGAGCATATATAACCATGGTAGCATAATGTGTTTCATTTATTTGTGACAAAGGTGAAAAGATCAGATGACGGGTATGAATGTGGCTTTTATAACATAGCAAACTAAAAGTGTAGAAAAATAAAACTAGAGAGACAAGGGTAAGAACAACTAAGAGCTAACATGTTGAGCTATTCAGATTAATCCAAGTGAGGTTGTGAGCTAATATATTTAACTCCTTAGTAAGCATGCCATGATTAGAGTAAAGTTTTATCGATTAGGACACTTACCTGAAGATGTTACCTTTATTGCAGAATCATGGAAGCATCGTAACACCTCATGGTGGTTCTTGTATGGTAGTTGAGTGTCTTGTCCTCTCTTCATTTTTCTGTGTCGGAACGGCGGGAATCTGAGAGGAGGGAGAGCCTTGTCGGATCATCTTTTAGTGGAATTGGTCTTCCTCCCCCAAGCTCAAACTCTGTGTCACTCGGCGCTTAAAGTCAGGGTTGACTGTTCATCATCTCCTTGAGTGTGTTGTGACTGTCGGTCTTTGATGGAATCTTGTTGTGTTCGTCCTCTCCCTTGTACCAATCCATTTTCTTTTCTTCTTTTAATCGGCCCAAGGGATGAGGATGCTGACAGCCAATTGATCTTACTTTGTCAATTCTTCTTCATCTTCTTTTACTTCTGGTTGACAAAAGGATGCTCATTTGAGATGTAAACTTGGAGTCCCTCCTTGATTGCTTTGTCCTCTAACGCGTGGTGTGGAGTGTTCTTCTTGATGATGTGTAGCACACTTGGTCGTCTTGATGATCGAGGGAGAAACCTCATTGGTGACATCCTTGTCCTCCATGGTCTCGGGGCATTATTGTGACTTCTCTTTGTACCGCCCGTCATTGATTGGAGTGCGTTCCTACCGGTGTATTTCTTGTTGTAGGTGATGAGAGCAAGCAAGTCTTTGATAAGATGATGTAGGTTGACGTTGATCCCTCGCTTCTCTTTTTTGTAGTGGAAGTGGTAGTGAGGTAGGTCCATGAACGTGGCCACCCGCATTCTTTTCCTTGCAAATGTTTAGTGGACATATACCCGAAGGATAGCAATGATATTGAAAATAGGGTTATTGTCCATATAATTTATTTGTGCTAACATAATGATGGTTCTTTTTTAAAAAAAACTTAGCACGATTATATAAATTTGTTTTTGTTTTTATTATTTATTATGAAGCGGTTGCACTTAAAGCGTGGCTAAGGCAAAGGTAACTTGCGACAAAAGACAAATTGAGTATTTAGGCACTTACAGTTCGTCCTTTCGTAAGGAGTGAGTTGAGTCTTCTTTTGTGCAGAGTTGTTGGAGTTCATTACATATCTTGCGTAAGCTAATCTCTTTTCCCAAATTGGATTTGACAATTTTTCTCGCAGGGGTTAGTCTTACAAAGATAACCGGGAATCTACTAAAGTATACTATCAGGTCAAAAATCAACCTAGACATAATGTCCAACTCAATTTAAGAAGGCAATTTAATCTAAACACCATGTTTAATTTAAAAGCCTTTAGAAATAAAATCGACACACCTTGCGGTTTCAGGAATCAAACTAAACACCATGTTTAACTTGAGCCATGAAAATAAATTAAGCATCATGTCTAAGGTGTATGAAGATATTTCAAAACTTAAGCATACTATAGTAAACAAAGGCAGCATAAAGGTTTTATAGAGATGAAGGGCTATGATCATGATGAGACTAATATGATTTTAAAAGTTTAAAAACCTTCTCACATTCGATCATACTTACCTTTACTCACAAAATAGAATCTGTGAGTTGTGCAGCTTCTTTATTCGTCACTTGAATTCTTGTGACGACGACCTGGGCAGAGTCCCAATGTTAATGGTTTATGAAGTTCAGGTACACTGGATTCTCCTACCGTCGGTCGCTTCGAAAATATTAATCAATTACCCTGCATAAGATAGACTAATAGACAATACACGGGTAATTCTGTTTAAGCAGAGGTGCTAAGTAGCAAATCCACACTTAGTATTCATCTATCAATAATCAAAAAGAAAAAGCTATCAAAATCTTCCCAACAACGCCGCGAAAATGCTTGTTGGTATTTGTTAGCTTACAGAGAGATAGATCCGCAAGCGCACGGATGTCCAGTGAGCATTTCACCCGGGAAGGGTTTTAAATATCGAATCCACGAGGAAGATATGATAAGCAATTCATTTGATTAAGGACAGTGATAGAAGACTAATGAGATTCGGTGGTTTAGCATTTACTTAAACAGGGTGAGCCAATAAAAGATAATAATGATAAGGTATATAAGACAGGTAGAGGTGCACGTGGTGAACAATAGGATAAGATTAATTCCTAGTTAGATTAGGATTGGATTTAGGACAAATGGGACGGTTCTTATGTAGTATACAAAGAATTTACGAAGTGGAAATAAACAGGCATAGCATAAGATCATATATAAATCAAAACCATAAATAAAAAATGTGTACCCGAAGATTACTTAAGAAAATCAAGAACGAAACAAGATAATCCCAAGAACCATTATCGACTAGTCTTATACACGGGGGAGGATTGCAAAGGACTCAATAGTCTTTGTCACCACTACGATCTACCACACGACCCGGCATATAAGGTGAATCCGCAAGTAAATTATATCTAAGCACCATGCTTACATACTCTCTACTACCTAGCATATGCGCATAATATACTAGGAGCTCTACGAATAAGTACTTGAATTACCATGAATAATGACTATATCAAATATGCTATGACTAGAATAAAGTGTAAGTAAATTAATTGCATACATAATAATGAAATAGCACGAAGGTGTATGAGAACAATAATTATATTGAACCATAGTGTAACTTATCGATCCGTAACCGGAGCATACACTCTCTCTTCTTTAAACCCTGACTTTCTATCTAAACTAGGCTCTAGATTAGAGCTATGAATTAGCTATCCTATCTCGTGGTGTCTCCTCTTCTTCTCCCTGTCTTGGCTCTTCCTTGATCTACTTCTTATTGAACGTGAAGCTTTAGATCAACTTGGATTCAATTGACTTGAGGGGTCTTGGGCTGTTTATATATGGGTCTTCCTCTGTCTCTTCAACTTCAACGAGCGATGTGGGATTAATCCGTGCTCCCACCGACGCCATCGGATCAAACCGACCATAATCATCCGGTTTATATTGCATCTTGGAGGCGGTGGAGGAAGCTTCGAAGCGGAGGCGATTGGCGGCGGGGCGGGCCGATCGGCCTAATAGTTGGGCGATCGGCCCGAGTGGGGCCCACTGGGTCCCGCGATGCGTCGTGTCTTCTCGGAGTCTTCTAGATGATGTATTTTTCGGGTTTTGGGACTCTTTGACGTCGGGTGTATTCTGTAGCCTTTCGGACTTGTCTCGGAGTTGGATTGCTTTGCGTTACGTTGGGCGTATGCCACGTCATTTCTCATTATTTTTCAACGTTAAGTCCCCGCAAATCACAACTTTACCAAAACTCATGGAAATCATTAGTAGAAACCCCTAATAAGGTTATCTAATTATATTTTAATTCTTTTCCATGAAGTGTTGATGCATAAAAATATGAGTTAGTGAGCATCAATCGGTGACTCACGTCCATTCCTAGGCAATGATGGAGTCGGTTCGGTGCCTCCCTCATAACCGGAATGGACCGAAGTCACGGTTCCATGGCTACCATGAAATTGCTTTGGCAGCAAGGATGATCAATGTGCACCTATGGTCGAGTCCCTTTATGCAATGGTGGCCTGTGATGCAAAGTTTTTGCCCTCGCTCAATGAAAAGAACATCTTTGCTCCGCACTTTCTCCATGATCCTCGCTTGTTCATGTTCGAGGAGAGCATCAAGGGGAAGTGCGGAGTGGCATGTTCTTTTAGCGAGCTATGATACAAACCTACTTGAAAAACCGAGGCTACCTCCTTTTCTTGCCACACCTATGGAAGCTTTGCTCTTATATATTTTCATTCTGTTGTTCTCCTATCTCATTTTGGACTTGGCCTGTGATGCAAAGCTTATGCCGCTGCTAAAACGAAAAGAACATCGAACTTCGAACTTTCTCCATGATCCTCACTTGTTCATGTTCGAGCATCAAGGGGAGGTTCGGGGCTCGATGCTCTTTTTTTAGCGTAAGCTACACTATCTTATCTTTGAGGCCCCATCTATATTACCTCATACTAGTTATCAAACCATGACTAACATTTGCTTCTACTTTTTTAAGGCTATGGCTTGGCCTATGATGCAAAGCTTATGCCGCTGCTCAACAGAAAGAACATAGAGCTTCTCACTTTGTCCATGATCCTCACTTGTTCATGTTCAGAGAGCATCAAGGAGGAGGTGAGAGGCTCGATGCTCTTTTTTAGCAGAAGGCTACACTATATTATGCTGAGGCCCCATCTATATTACCTCATGTTTGTTATCAAACCGTGACTAACATTTGCTTCTACTTTTTTAAGGCTATGGCTTGGTATGTTGTATACCGTGGGGTCATTCCTGGAGTCTATGACAGCTGGGCAAAATGCAATGAGCAGGTGAGCGGTTTTCCAGGTAACAGTCACAAGAAGTTTCGCACGAGAGCAGCTGCAGATGCTTCCTATGCTGAGTACATTGCTAATTTGGACCACCCATTGCTGGTGCAAGCTCCACCAGCGCAGGTTAACCCATTAGGCTCTAGGTTTTGTTGTTGGTTTTGTTGAGGACATTCAGACTTGATGACTATGAGTTGTATCAGTGTAACTAGACTTGTGCCGGATATTGGACAAATTAATCTATGTTTCGATCATGTATGTGATATATATGTGATGAATGAGTTGTATCAGTGCATGGATGTCAAATATATGTGATATGTATGTTTCATTTGTAAAGGTGGACAGGAAAAAAAGCGGGAATAAAAAAATAAAAATATGGTCAATTGCCGAGTGGGACACTTTCGGTATAGGCAACCATACCGAGGGTAGTGCTCGGTGAACCTGGGAGATGGGGGCCTAGGAACCCCATGTTGCCAGGTACACCGATGGTGGTTCTCGGCGACACCAGCGCTCGGTATAGTATGGTCGAGTCACCGAGCACAACATTGCCCCTCGGTGAACTGACCATATTACACCGAGCGGGTTAAAGTGCCGGCCCTCGGTACAACTGTGTCAGGGTTTTTTTAAAAATTAAAATGCACCGAGGGTATAGTTGAGGTAGCCGTCGGTGTAGTTGACGTCGACGGTGGCAAACGCCGTCAACGTGACCGCAGGTTTTGCGAGGGAGGGCCGAGCCCTCGGTGCAGTGTGGCACGGCTTGCACCGAGGGGCTGTTTTGGAGCGCTCGGTACACTCCTTTCCCCGTTTAATATTTCACCGAGGGGTTGGTACCGAGGGCGACGCTCGGTGGTGCCTCCACCGAGGGCTATTTGGCCTTCACTGAGCGCTTTAAGCGCTCGGTAGAGCCTCAGCCTCCAGTAGTGCATAGGTGGACTGAATGGAAAGAATTAATGTGCTGACATTCAGATTATAGCTCATAGGCTCATAGGCGTGAGTGGTGGCAGCTCAGGCAGCTCATAGGCATTCTGTATAGGTTATTAGCCTCTGACTGTAAGTAGATTCATCATTTTCCTGTCTGTGGTTGCTCGCTGTTAAAGGATGAGATGTCATCGTTCTAAAATGAAAATGTGATCTTATGATGACCATTTTTTTCCTCAGTATAAGCAAATAATTGTTGCTTACGGACGCTGTGATATTAGAAAATTTGACTCAAGTCGTAACATATGTTACCTGAGGGCTTTTCAGAGAACACATGGTGGCCATGCATCATTGTTGTGGGCCTCCGAGTGTCCTGGATGGCTGCTGCAGCGGTGGTTCGGAGCGGCGTTTTGTACTGAGAGCATGATAAGATGACTGTGGGTTGGAGTTGGCTGGCCTATGCGGTGCCGCAACGCAAGGACGCACGACGGAGGAGATGCAGCTTCGATCGAATAAGTCACGTTGGTCAGGATGCGGTGGCGGCAATAGCCAGGAGGGATCGAGGTGGAGCAACGCGGCGGGTTGCAGACCGGCGAGCCGCAAATCGCGAAGCATCAGAGTCAAGGGGCGCCAGCGAGCGGGGTAAGCAGGGGAACAGGGAGGCGGGCGATGCCAGCGGCGGCGGATTCAGCGAGAGTGGTGGACGATGGATCGAGCGAAAATTGGGCCGATGATGACCTCGTGCCGCGGGGAGGTGCCCGCATGAGCGCGCGGCGTCTGCGTGGCGGGCGGTGGTGGAGCGTGGCTGGTGGGGAGGGGCAGCGGCGGTGGTGGAGCGGCTTGCGGGGAGAGGCGCTGAGCGGGCGGAGCGTGTGGGGATTTTGTCGGGAATCAGGAAGGCTCCAGAGAAGCTATCGTGAGGTTGGAACGGAGGGCAGGGATCGGCTACTCGATGGATAGGACGGTGCACGGAGATTCACTGTAGCTATACTCATGAAAAGCACTGTAGTTATACAGTGCTCGAGCTTCCTCATGTTTAAAGAGAGTTTATAGATAGCACACCAAAAAAATATTAATGCCAGTCGCATGTAGTTTTGGATATTGGACTGACTTATCTGTTCCACTTCAGAGAAAAAAAAGTACATATAAAATTTAGTTACACGCTGATGATGAGCAAAACATGGCCGGGTCACCAGGTGGTTGTGATCCTGCATGCTAGCAGTTTTCGGTAAGGTGTGCACATTGAGAACATACTGAATCGGTGGCCAAACCTGTCAGCTGTGCTTATGCACTAGTAGCTCCTGCAACAGGGCGCAGAATCCTTCCGCATTCTCAATCCCACTAAACAAAAAGATGATCTTGCTGGACGTTGGGGCGGAGCTGGTGCAAACAGATGGCACTATGCCTTGACCACCTAGATGTTTGCCAGGTGGGACGCCATGGGTTCCTGTTGCTTCTCAATCCCACTAAACAAAAAGATGACCTTGCTGGATGTTGGGTCCTCCAAATATGCACTGTCACGACCTATCAATCCGGAAACTGCCCTACATACTAGTGCTTGAGCTTCTTCTACTACAAGTCCTATTTTATAGGCTTCTTTTGTCTGGATGTATAAATTTTGGCACTATATAATTTTTAATCCATGTAAAAGAGTGTACTAACAGGAATCAATTAAAAACCTCAAACCCGTAACGACATCAGGGAGCACATGCTCGTATCAATTGCTACTGCATATCCATTAGTGACATACATTGAGCACACTTCTGCCTCTTCCTCCACTACCAGCCTACAGGTTTTTCCTGGCGGCTGTAAACCATCAGGAAAAGCTAATAAACGGGTGACAGCCGACAGGAACAGCTCGACAGGAAAGAGTGATGTTTCCTGACGGCTGACCCACAGGAAAATATTCCTGACGGCATAGGTTTATTTGATTCCCTGACGATCTCAAAACGGGTAAAGCCTCAGATATTCAAGTTTTGCATTATTGCCCTGCTTATGTGAGCTAAATGATTTATCACGCTTCCAATTCGGCCGGTACATTCAACTGCTTATATATGTTTCTTCTTTTCTTTTTTTCATAGCAGCGGTATATCACATTTATCTTCATAGTATATCACATTTATCTTCTCTTCCTGCAATTAATTTCTCATCGGGACGATGGATCTGAGAAAAAAATAGTGTTTGAGACAAGTCCGGTGGTGGACGGACGAACAAAAAACAATAGGTTATAATATTATGGTTGGATGCATAAATAAAACATTAAAAGTGCGTAGACCGAAGTAGCAGCAGCTCAGTGGCAATGAGGTTAGCTACAAAATTATATATAACAATAACAAAAGAATTTTTACCATGCTTGGAGGAACCCGTTCATTTTGTTTTAGCCGGATCCTCCCCTCAATTCTTAAAATCAAGGGTATTTTAGTAGTTTTAGGACCTCCAACTTCTCAGCTCCATTAGCCGTATCCCTCTCGATCCAAATCCATGAACTGTCAATCCTCCTCTTTCTCCATCGAAGTTCTGCCACCGCGGCCACACTCCCAATCCTTCTCCTGCCCATCGTCTCCAGGGGGGCTGCCACAGAGGAGCTAGCGCCCACCACCCCTAGCCCTCAACCTCTCCATCGCTCTCCACCTTCCCTCCCATCCCCAGCCCGGCGCCGCCAGCAGCTACGGCATCAACTGCCTCCATGGAGCTGCCTGCGACCCACACCTTTGCCCTCAACCTCCCCCTCCGTCTCCACTTCCCCTCCCGTTACCAGCCCGGTAGGATCCTGCTGTACCACGTCCGCCGCCGCCCTGAGCCTTGCCCCGCAGCCGGAGGACCTTGTTTGGTGGGTGCAGCACGAGGGTTGATAAATTAGTGGTTGCTGATGTAGGTGATTAATGTTTATCCATACATCGCTAATGTAGAGAATGAAAAAAACAACATTCATTTCCACCTTCCAAAGCCAAGAGTTATCAGGCGAACATGCTGAATTCGATCCTAAAAACAGAAAGGTTGTGGATCAAAAGTGTTGGTCAATGATGTTTAACACGACAAATGGTTAATATGCATCTACTATTTTGTACACATATTTCTCATACCTAACACTCGACTAAGGAGAGCCAATCTATATTCTTCCAATGAAAGATATTTGTCCCCATGAATGTCTGGCGATGCCAGTGGACATTATTAGTGCTGAATAAGGAACGCAAGAAGGTCCAGATTCTCAACTCCTTAGCATCTGTACCTCATTTCCACAACGAAGAAATAGAAAATACTATGATAACCTCTGTTTGCGACCAAGCTGACGGTAGTGTGCCTGGTGCTTCTCAATCCTACTGAACAAAAGGATGATCTTGCAGGGCTTTGCTTGATAATGTCCCAGTCCAACAAAATCCCTCAGTCCTACCAAATGTGCATTGTCACAACCTAACGACCCAGAAACTACCCTAGATACTAGTGCTTGAGCTTCTTCTACTACAAAGTCTCATTTTATAGGCTTCTTTAGTCTGGATGTATAAACCAATTAATATTGGTACTATAATTTTTAATATATGTAAAAGCGTGTACTAACAATAACTAATTCAAAAACTCAAATCGGTGATGACGTCACAGAGCACATGTTAAGATCTACTGCTACTGCATATACATTTATGACATACATTGAACACACTTCTCCCTCTTTCTGTTCACTACTGGAGACAGGTCCTTTGCTTTGAGAGTGCCTACGACCTATTTCACTACTACATAAAGCTTTTGTAGGGCTCATTAGCTTCAGTAGGGGCGGTTTTCGTAACCGCCCCTAACTTACCGTTGCTACAGCTGATTTACAGTAGGGGCGGTTGGTGATGCAACCGCCCCTACAGCGAACGTCCAGAATCGCGATTTCAAAAATCAAAAACAAATACCAAAACATTTTTATTTTTTTCGGGAGCACCCCCCATCGCCATGCGCCGCTCTGCGCGCATTTTTTTCGCGTAAAATCGCGCGCTACGGCGGCCGGGCGGGATTCGAACCCGCGACCTCATGCTTGCGCGACCCCTCCCTACCACCGCACTACACACTCACATGTGTCCATATCCCATTCCGCGTCCCCACATATTATACAAATCCGAGTGTAAATTGACTATTTGAGGCCCTAAATGGATTCAAACTAAAAAGTCGTCAACTACAAAGTTTCATAACTTTTCGAAATCTACATTTCATATGTACAAAGTTTTTTCATCCGAGGTCGTTTACTTAAATTTGAATTTCAAATTTGAGACATTTCAACACAACTTTTGAATGCCTAGATGATTTCAAAATAAAAAGTCATCAACTACAAAATTTCATAACTTTTCGAGATCTACATTTCATATGTAGAAAGTTTTTCCATCCGAGGTCGTTTATGAATTTCGAATTTCAAATTTGAGACATTTGAACACGACTTTTGCATGACTAGATGATTTCAAAATAAAAAGTCGTCAACTATAAAATTTAATAACTTTTCGAGATCTACATTTCATATGTAGAAAGTTTTTCCATTCGAGGTCGTTTTACAATTTATAATTTTTAGTGTCAAGTTTCAAAATTCGGGATCTCACTGTAGGGCGCCTCAATCTGAGCCGCCCTACTGCCGGGACTACATTAGGGCGGCTGATTGAACCGCCCTTAATAATAGTAGGGCGGCTCGTAACACCAGCCGCCCTTAATCTAGTCACTATAGGGGCGGCTCGTTTGGTATTTCACTGTAGGGGCGGCTCGAAAAATGAACCGCCCCTAATGCAAACGGGGGGCGTTCTTACAGTAAGTTTTTGTAGTAGTGTTTCTCACTCGGCAAACAACACTTCGCAAAAAATTTCATGGAAAAGGGCTCTTTGCGGAATACCTTTCTTCGGTTATTCGGCAAAGGTTTTGCCGAGTGTCAAAAATCGAACACTTTCGGCAAAGATGGCAACTTTACCTAGTGTCAGCGACTCATCAAAGATGACTGCTTTGCCGAGTGTCGGGCTTTGACACTTTCGGCAAAGATGGGCAGTTTGCCGAGTGTTAGAAACCCGTCACTGGGCAAACTAGCCTTCTTTGCCGAAAGTGTCGCCCTTGACACTTGCAAAGAGGCTTTCCAGCGCAAAAAAATGATAACATATAAATTTTAGTTTTCTGGTTAGCAAACTAAATTGACAATGATGACGTCCATATAAACATATATTACACTGCACACAAATCCTTGTATCTCTGGCTGAACACCATGAATTCCAATCATAAACACTTGCATGTCAATTACATGTATCTGTACAATATAAATCATAGAGACCATTGTATCTGTACAATAGAGATGCATAATGGACTTCAAGCTAAACTTAGTACTATGTTCATGAGCATTTAGCGTCCCCTTTAATCTTGTGCTCCAGATCCCTCACCAAAAGATAAATGAACAAGATATCCTATTACAGATAGATAATATCTTGTAGAAATCCGATTCTAGGGAAAATTAGCATGTAACTCTTTCATGTCTGGCTACTGGGAATTGAGACTTCAGCTAGCATCGTTTTGTCGCTGAGACAACAAGGGTCACCAGTGGCTATGTCCTTACCACCTCAATTCACGTGTCTTGCGCCAAACATTAAGCTGCATTCAGCTGGACAGGATAACTGGATTGGGAAGAGCACAGTTTTGGATTGGGAGTAGAAACAAAGCAGGACTGGGAACAGAGTTTTTATTCAGAGATTCACAATGTTCAGGTTCGATGCATTATATACACGCCCACACAACAGACCCAAGCCAGGTCCTTACATCCTGTTACAGTAGACGTTGTCCCACCTAAGCCATAGCTGTTAGACTAAACTTATGCACGTCAATGTAATCGTATCATTCAGGGTCAAGTCTAGTTAGTTGAGATAGGGATGAGCATGACCGGAGGCGTGCCGGGTCATGACTCAATCCAGAGTCGGTCAGTTTGTTGGCGCCACGCCGGATATCGCGCACGCGGTGGATGTCACGGTGCAATGGCGGACACTCGGTGTTCGACGTGGCGCAGGGGGTGATCCGGGCGCCTGTGCCTAGGATCAAGAGTCTATATATACATAGAAATAAACATCGACCGAGCTGCGTTGTCGGGCAGCAATATCCCATATTGTTTCTTGCTATTTTCCATCTAATCTCGCCGCAGGGTCATCAGCGCGACCTCGCCGCGACAGCACGTCGCCGGAGCAGCTCTTGCTCCAACACGTGGTATCAGAGCCGGTTCAAGGGATCGGAGGCGCGTGGAGGCGGAGAGAAGAAGAAGAGGAGAAGCCGGAGGTTCACCGGAGGCAAGGAAGTAAAGAAGCTCGAGTACGCCGAGGATGGGTTCAGGAGCAGGAGCAGGAGAGAAGGAGACGATGGAGAAGGCGCTGGTTCAGGCGGCTGGCAATCTCATGTGGCCGATGCTGACGCTGCGTTCGAATTACCAAGAGTGGTCATCTCATATCCAATGTAACCTGGAGGCTATGCTTCTCTGGGAAGCAGTTGTCGACGAGAAGACAGAACGGCGACGAGACAGACTGGCTCTTGGGGCCATGCTCCGCGGTGTACCATCCGAGATGCATCCCATGCTGTTGAATAAAAAGACAGTGAAGGAAGCCTGGGAGGCCATCAAATCGATGCGCCTTGGGGCCGATCGTGTCAAAGCGGTGAACGCCCAGAAGCTGTTGGCAGAGTTCGAGTCAATTGCGTTCAAGCAAGGAGAGACAATAGAAGAATTTGCCATCAGGATTACCAAGCTTGCCACTGATCTGACAGGATTGGGAGAGAAGAGCATCGATGACAAGAGAGTTGTAAAGAAATTCCTTCGAGTAGTTCCTGCTCGCTATAATCAGGTTGCAGTGGCAATTGAGATGTTCTCAGATCTTGAGAAACTCAGCATCGAAGATCTGATCGGCCACCTCAGGGCGGCTGAAGACAGGTTCGATCCCTCTGTTGAGAAGATCACGGAGAAGACTGCCAGTTTGCTGATGACAGAGGATGAGTGGGCGGCAAAGAACAAAAGTCGCCTGATCTCTGAATCGTCATCATCGTCCTCGCAAGGGAACAAAGGAGGTGGGCGCTATGTCCGGAAGGACAGGTCCGGGGCACGTGGAGGCAATAATCGTGACTCTGGGAAGGAGCTAACCTCAATGGGCACCCCAAAGAGGAACGGAAGATGCAACAAGTGCAAGGTGTGGGGGCACTTTGCAAGAGAATGTAAGGCGAAAGCAGAAGGAAGAAAAGAAGGAAGTGGCAGTGCACCATGCTGTCGACGTCGAGACTGGGGCACTGCTTGTGGCCCAAGTTTGCTCGCTGGTGCACTCGTCAGATCAGGCAGCGCCTGGCGTGTTCCTGAATCAGGCACGCGTGTTCCCGAAACAATACAGTGAAGGGGCATGGATACTTGACACGGGAGCGACCAACCACATGACGGGGTGCCGAGAAGCTCTGGCCAGCCTGGATGAGAGCGTTCGTGGTGCTGTACGTTTTGGTGATGGATCAACCGTGGAGATCCAGGGGATTGGTGCTGTTGCACTTGAAACCAAGAACAACGAGCATAGAGTGCTCACTGAGGTATATTTCATACCGTCTCTAAAATGTAATATAATCAGTCTTGGTCAGTTGGAGGAAGCGGGGTGCAGGGTGGAGATAGAACATGGGGTGATGCAGGTGCTCGACAGATGCCAGGCAGCACAGAAGCAGCGAGGTGTCTTGATCAGGGCAATAAGAAAACATCGCCTCTATCTGATGCAGGTCAACCTTGCAACTCCGGTATGTTTACTGACCAAACTGGAGGAAACGTCGTGGCTGTGGCATGCTCGCTATGGCCACCTAAACTTCAGAGCCTTGCGAGAGCTTGGTGCAAGGGAGATGGTAGCTGGTTTACCTCTGATTCAAGGACCGGAACAGTGCGTGGATAGCCGTGCACTTGGAAAGCATCATCGTCGACCGTTTCCAAGGGCGACAGCATATCGTGCAGAAGAAGGCTTGGAGCTCGTTCATGCTGATCTGTGTGGACCGATTACACCGGCCACACCGGGAGGAAAGTCCTATTTTCTCCTTATTGTGGATGATCACAGTAGGTTCATGTGGCTTGAACTGCTAGCATCCAAAGCTGAAGCATTTGTGCAATTTAAGAAGATTAAAGCTGAAGCCGAGTTGGAGTCAGGAAGAAAACTCAAGGCATTCAGGACAGACTGTGGAGGAGAGTTCAATTTAGGCATGTTTGTGACTTTTTGCAGTGAGTCAGGCATCAAGCACAACACCACCACGCCTTATACACCCCAGCAGAATGGCGTAGTCGAACGACGAAATCAAACGGTCGTGGAGATGGCACGTTGCTTGCTAAAAGCTATGGGGGTTCCAGGCAGATATTGGGGTGAGGCTGTGAAAACAGCTGTATACTTGTTGAACAGAGCTCCAACGAAAAGTCTGAACGGTAAAACACCGTTTGAAGTTTGGTATGGGAGGAAACCCAGTGTCAAGCATTTGCGAGTATTTGGGTGTACAGCTTTTGCAAAGAAGCTTGGACCTGGAATCTCAAAGTTGACTGACAGAACAATACCAGGAATATTTCTCGGTTATGAACCAGGAGCAAAAGGGTTCAGGGTGCTCGATCCAGTTCGAAATCGGTTGATGGTGTCAAGAGATGTTATTTTTGATGAGAAGAGAGTCTGGAATTGGGGGGAGAAGCACGACGATGCAGGAGGACAGGCAGGACAGGCAACGGCAGCACCAAGCACTTTCACAGTGGAATATTCAGATACTGTTCCCGGTCCGTCAACAGACCAGGATTCAGATCAGGAGGATTTTTCACATAGCGATGAGAACACTGCTGCACCGGCCACTCCAGGCAGTTCTCCAGGCAGTTCGCCAATTCCATCCCAAGCTACTTCCAGCACTAATCATGACACACCGAGTACAGGAGCACTGTCGACACCATTGCATCACCCAATTCAGTTTGCAACTCCTCCAACAGGTGGCTCTGCAGATTCAGAAGGTGTGCCTTTGAGGTACAGGACTGTGTTTGATCTCCTTGATTCAACAGAAGAAGTAAGTGATGTTGAGTATAGTGGAGTATGCTTGGTAGCTGCAGAAGAGCCCGGGTCTGTTGAAGAAGCTTTGAAAGAAGAATGTTGGAAACAGGCAATGCAGACTGAAATGCAGTCGATTGAGGAGAATAGAACCTGGGATGTTAGTGAGTTGCCGAAAGGGCAGAAGGCTATAGGCCTTAAATGGGTCTTCAAATTAAAAAAGGATCCAGATGGTAAGATTGTTAAGCATAAAGCTCGGTTGGTAGCTAAAGGTTATGCCCAGATACAGGGAGTGGACTTTGAAGAGGTATTTGCACCTGTTGCTCGAATTGAAACAGTAAGGGTGCTGCTAGCCTTGGCAGCACAAGGTGGTTGGGAAGTACATCATATGGATGTGAAGTCAGCCTTCTTGAATGGTGACTTGACTGAAACAGTGTTTGTGAAGCAACCTCCTGGTTTTGTGGTGGGCTGTGGTGACAAAGTTTTAAAGTTGAGAAAAGCTCTCTATGGGTTAAGACAAGCACCAAGGGCATGGAACTTTAAGCTTGACAAAGAGTTAATTGCTCTGGGTTTTGTGAGAAGCAAACTAGAGCATGCAGTTTACAGAAGGAGCAACAAGGGTTCTCTACTTCTTGTGGGAGTATATGTTGATGATCTTGTGATCTGTGGACCAAGTGTCGAGGATATTGACTGGTTCAAGCAAGAGATGAAGAAGAAATTCAGTATGAGTGATCTAGGACTCCTGAGCTACTATCTAGGAATAGAAGTGAAGCAGGGAGCAGATGGGATCATGTTGAGTCAGGCAGCCTATGCATCAAAGATTTTGAAAAATGCAGGGATGGTTAATTGCAATTCCACAGCCACGCCTATGGAAGCACGACTCAAGCTTGTCAAGAAGATAGAGGATGATGTTGTAAGACCTTCAGAGTATAGAAGCATCATTGGGAGCCTACGATATCTTGTCAACACTCGGCCTGATCTAGCTTATTCAGTTGGTGTTGTCAGTAGATTCATGGAGGCACCAAGTAGAGCACATTGGGGTGCAGTGAAACAAATTCTAAGATACCTGTGTGGAACAGTTGGGTTCGGCTGCAAATATGCCAGAGGTGACAAACTGAAGCCTTTCTTGTTGGGCTACAGTGATAGCGATTTTGCCGGGGATGTCAGTGACAGGAAAAGCACCACGGGTGTAGTCTATTTCCTGGGCAACAATTTGGTCACATGGGCTTCACAGAAACAGAAGATAGTTGCATTATCATCTTGTGAAGCGGAGTATGTGGCAGGAGCTGCAGCAGCATGTCAGGGTATCTGGTTGAGTCGACTAATTGGAGACTTGTTGGGAATGAAGGAGGCGTCGGTGAAGCTGTTAATGGACAACAAATCGGCAATTGCGTTGAGCAAGAACCCCGTGCATCACGACAGAAGCAAACATATCGATACTCGGTATCACTTCTTGCGTGAATGCATAGAACAAGGCAAGCTGGAGGTGGATCATATCGGCACTGCAGATCAATTGGCAGACATCTTCACGAAGGCCTTGGGGCGAGCCAGGTTCCAGGAGTTAAGAGAAGCTCTCGGCGTAGTTCATGTGCATCAGGTTTAGGGGGTGAAATGTTAGACTAAACTTATGCACGTCAATGTAATCGTATCATTCAGGGTCAAGTCTAGTTAGTTGAGATAGGGATGAGCATGACCGGAGGCGTGCCGGGTCATGACTCAATCCAGAGTCGGTCAGTTTGTTGGCGCCACGCCGGATATCGCGCACGCGGTGGATGTCACGGTGCAATGGCGGACACTCGGTGTTCGACGTTGGCGCAGGGGGTGATCCGGGCGCCTGTGCCTAGGATCAAGAGTCTATATATACATAGAAATAAACATCGACCGAGCTGCGTTGTCGGGCAGCAATATCCCATATTGTTTCTTGCTATTTTCCATCTAATCTCGCCGCAGGGTCATCAGCGCGACCTCGCCGCGACAGCACGTCGCCGGAGCAGCTCTTGCTCCAACAATAGCCTCCATCACCCCATGTTTACTGATGCCGTCTTCTCTATTGCTTGTCCGGACACAGTGCTGCTATAGGTTCTGACATTCTGGAAGCAGTGATTAGAAAATGTGCCTCAACATGGAAGAACTATGCTAGTAAAACCCAATCTCCGATAATTCGGGTGGTTCCGGATGCTTCTCAATCGTGAATGCCTTTATACACAAGACGTTGTTGCTGCCTTTCCTTCAGCATTTGCTGGCTACCACAAATTAGCCTGCTACCCAAGCAGTAACTGGTCCATTTGCTCTCAAGCAACAAGCAGTGCCTAGGGTTGTGGCAACCTAATCTAGTGTGTACCCAAAACTACTACACTACAATGATATGTTTGAACTGGTCTTGGTCATTTCATAGTCATCCTGGTCTAGTTGTACTAGAGAAAGAAGAGGACAGACCCTGAATAAATTGGCTCTGCTGTACGTGTGCTTGAGACGACAGTGATGGGCATCTGTTGGTTGGGACTTATTGCTACCCGACTGAGCTGCTTTGCCGAGTTCCTGTGGGACTCAGTAAAGCCAAGTGATATGATCGGTGCACTCGGCAAGTGCGAAGTGCCACACTTGGCGGCACTGTGAACACGTCTAGGAATCCAATGTGGTTTATGTCCTGAATGAAGGATGATTCAATATTCACCATGTATCCCGTTGAATTCACAAATGCCCACATAAGCTATTCTTTGGCTGCATTGAAGGGAACTGATACTCCAATATCTGTTTCTGATTTGGTGATCGAGAACGTTTCTCCTGTGTCATCTAATTGTTGCATTGGCATGACAGAATTTTGTAACAACATCTCCAAACTTAACTCAGTTTATATATATAGAGCTTTTTTTGCTTCCAATAAGTTCTTTGTTGGTTTAGGAGGGTAAGAAGTCTTCCCTCAAGAATATAGATTCCTCAATTGTTTCCAGCAACTTAGTTCCAACTTAACATTTGCAATGTTTGTCTTCAGGTCAGATAGCTTCGAATTTAACAGTTATAATGCACTTCTGAGAGTTTTAAGCATAGGTGTACGTCTCTTAGCACTGTCTCCTTAGACGGCTTCGCTTGACCATTCTTGCATTAGGATTTCCTGAAAGCTCTCATGTTCTAGCCAATAGGTTTTAAATAAAAAATCTGTCTTTTGGGAATGGATGTTGAGATGGAGATCCCCACGAGGCAATGATCGATCAGATGTTTACAGAACTCAAGTTTGCCTAAAGCGAGAAATTAAATGTTTGCAGCCCTTCCCTTTTGATCCACTGCTACCAGTTGCTGCTACAGGAAACCGAACTGTATGAATGCTCTACAGGCCACCGCCATCTGTGATGAATTCAGTAGTAGAACACTAACGAAAAGAGTGTTGTGTGTTCCCAACGCCCCTCAAGCCAGATAATTGCCAGAACGCATATACTGATTATGCCCTTGCATGTAACTTCCTGCCAGAGTAGTGTAATACTAGTCCATGTTCAACCTAACTCCTACTCGCATTTTTATAGGCATGTCTGGTTGTGAACATCTAGTATTCTATTACAATCGTGCAAGGACAAGAGCTAACAAGTACCAATAATAATTAAATTGATACTCCGAAAATGAACATCTAGTATATATATGCTACTTTCTCCATTAAAAAAAGATGGACGACATTTGCATTAAAAGTTTAGCACCCCATTGCCTGATGACAGTGTTCAGATTATGATGCTAACATCCCTTCTTCCAGACGACATAATGGAATTCTTATTGTACAAAGGCCTCACTTACTGAAGCTTCATTTCTTTGGTAAAGGAATTCCTTTATTATTTGCTCTAGTTCACTACACCAAGTTCATGCAAAATGATGAGAATAAAATTTCCGGCATTGGGCTGACATCAAAAGAGAACCGCACACACTCTAGTCACTATCGATAATCTAACAACTAGAAAGCTACTAATGTGCCTGGGAGAAGAAAACCTTGGCCAGTATGCCAAGTGCCACGCAGCTGCCACGTTCAAATCATGTGTATCAGGCTTCTACGATAAATCCGTGAATTACCATGAATATATCCTAAAGGCAAATCATGTTATTTCTCCATTGAATATATCTGATTGTGATGGGAATACATGTGCATTAAGGACTGCACTAGACTACATTGGTAATTGTACAGGAACCTCATCAATAGTAAATACACGTACGCACAAATTTTCTGATCGACGCACTCTGAAGCAGTGGGATTTGACCCGCAGGGGTCAGTGACAAGCTGGTATGTACTAAAAGTTGCATTTCAATTGTGTACAGTGTAATATCAATGTTGCATAATCCGACGACTTGCTTGGGAGATTTTCTAAATGTTGGAAATACTTTTGTTTCAGAGACTTGACCACATTTATTTTGTAAATTGCAGTTCTCCCAGATGGTGGGGTGTATCAGGCTCCTTGCAAAGGTCTTCTGGATGGCTTTCGACGACTATTTCCTGCCTTTCCGTTTTTACCAGGTAACTGCACAGGAAACTGGTCGGTATGAAAACGCTACACTCCGCGAAGGCTGGCTGTGTATGCAGTCAAGTGATAATAAGATGTGGGTTATGGGATCCCAATGCCTCTCAAGCCCTAAATATATATAGTGAAAATGCAATTGCGTTGCATTCTTGGCATGCATGGTAGCAGACTATATGACACTCGTCCAAGTCCTGCAATTCAACCTAGTGATCTGGAGTCTTTACCTTGTACAGGGTATTTTTATAGGCATCTCTGGCTGTGCACACCGAGCATCTAGCATTATTGCTACAATTGTGCAAGGACATAGTCTACAACTACCAATAATGAAATGGAAACTCCCAAAGTGAGGACATCGGGAACAGAGACATGTATATATGCCCTTCCGTTGCGCAATGAGGACATAGCATTATTGCTACTTTCTCTGTTCCTATATGGCTTGATCGAATAATCAGGATTGCCATCATTTACCACTGAGGATCCCAGATACAAACTGTGGGTCATTTAATTAATTTAACCTTTTCCTATGACAAACATCTCTCGATTTGACCAAGTTTAGCCTGTTGACCAGGAGGATATGAAAACATGCATCTACAACATCGTAAAAGATAGAGATAATAAGATTAATCGTGAAATTTATATTTATAATGCATTTATGTGATATTGTAGACGTTAATGTACCTTTCTAAACAATTGATCAAGATAGGACAAGTTTGACATAAAACAAAATGACTTACAATTTGATACAGATGCACGAAGTAAATAGATGTTTGCATTCACGTTTTTAGTTTCTGTAACACAATTCACTGCATGCATGATAATACCCAAATTATTAAAGAGTACAAACAATGTGTTTTAAAATAATATGAGAAGACATCAAATTTGAATTAATTTTGTATGCTTGTGCCAAGCTACGGTAACAATTTTTCACTGTTCATATTTCTATATATGAATGAATATCTACTTGATGTATCCAACTGTATATTCTGCCTCTGCTCCAGTGCATCCATGCGTGGCCCAGAGGAGATATGTGACCATATTACCTCTTAATGCCCTCCAATGGTTTAATCACAAGGCATGTGTGCTAGCTGACACACAACAGACTTAATCCAGGGTCCGGCTTCATTTGGGTCGACGCCATCATCTGACGCAAGCTTTGGTACATACACATGCTAGTTTGAGTCAACCAGATGTGCAAATGAAACATAAATTGAGGCTCTGGGCACTGTGTGCCCTTCCAGATGCTCTTCCTGCATTTTGGCTTATGTGTATTGCTTCATCATTTCCTGGCCAGCATAAATATAATCTTCGATCTTCCTGAGTAACTCATCTATGGGCTCTCACACGATTGCCTTCGCTTGTCTTTTAGAAAAAAAAAATCATGGTCTTTGCTTGTCACAACCCTGATGATCGAAACTACACCCTTTATTTAGTGGTGTGTTTGAGCTTGTACTAAGTGTCCACTAGCCTAATATAGGATATATATCAAAGTATAAATCAGTAGTCCCAAACATGAACTCCAGATATCAATGAGCACATGCTCATCATTTATGCTATTGCCCTACTGCACATCCATTTGCCATATAAATCGAACACACTGCTTCCATTTGTCAGTGAAGTGAAAGTAGTGAGCAGATAATATTAATTTATATATGATGGTTCCAGATGCTATGCTGTTTCTGAGGCTTAAACTTCAATAGCTGCAGTCTGCAATGAGAGGTAGGAATTGACCCAATAGAATTAACCTGCGTTATAGTTAGCTTGGGACATTAAGAATGAAGCAATAGTTCCCGAAATTTTGCACACCACACTTTGTCAAGAGCATTCTGTTGGCACATCAAAATCCTTGCGTAGATAAGAAAGAAACTTAACTGTCTTTGAAGAGAACGTGCTCTTTTCCTGCATTTTTCCTTCATTCAGCGGCCATTTTTGCAACGGTGATAATGATTTCCACCACCAATTTGTGTCATGATCCTGCGGTGACAACCAACCTGGTTTCAATTGCTCGATCGAGAAACAAATAAAATAGTAGTAAAAAGTGGACAGAAGTATATGTATGCAAAATCTGAACTGTCTGGTCTCTCTTTTCTCAGTCACTCACGCCTGGCTATTTCTCTCTATCTCTCCTGGCCCATCCTCCTCCTCCTCCACCTCCCTATAACCAGTCCCTCATCCGTAGCCAGGCATGGCAAGTCCAGGACAGCCTGTGATGCCCGGTGTGGACTAGATGTTCGACGGAGTCAGTGTGGTGCCCCAACACAGATCTGCACAAAGAGCGTAGAGCCGGTGGTCTGGATCCACCTGGATCAGACAATAACGAGAGGCGACTAGATGGTGGGCGACCTCGCTATTGGTCAAAAGTGCATGCAAGCTTCACTACCAGAATCTAGATCTTTGCCAAGTGCCGAAGGCTTTGCGAGTGCGCATTTTATCGGTCACTCAGCAAATACGCATTTTGCCGATTGACAAATAAAATACACTTGGCAAAAAAAAAAAAAAAAAAAACCCTCGAAAAAATACTTCTTTGCCGAGTGTCTTTTTTCTGGCACTCGGCAAAGATGTATTTTGTCGAGTGCCATTTTTTGAGAAATATGTATTTTGCCGATACTGGGATTAAGTCGTATATACAATTTATCTGAACCACAACCGCCTCAGTTATATTACAAGGGTCGTTTATGTATTAGGTCTTAATATTTTCAGTATTGGGCCTATAAGCCGGCCATGGGCTGCTTGGCGTATTTGGACCTTGGCCCATGTATCTTGCACCTATTAAACTTGTGTGGGAGGCTGGGTGAACAGTGAGAATTAACAAAACACTTTATCCTATCTCCTTCTCCCATGCTCCTGCTCGAGGCGGCCCTGGCAATCTCATTGCCGAGTGAGTTTGCCAGCAGACCCCCCTTTTCCTGACAAGATCGCCACAAAGTCGTATAAGTTGTTTATTTTGCGCATTATCCAAGCAAGAATACTACCATACTCATGTATACTTTTTTGATGCAGCAGCCGTAAATTGGGAACTGAAGTGTGGGGGTGGCCTAATGAGTGTATGTGTGCCCTCTTTCCATCACGCAGTTGTTGCCGATTCTCTAGGAACAAGACTGCCACTGTTAATAAAAAGTTAAAAACAATATCAGTGATGCAGGTTAACAAGACACGTCACTAATTAGTTGTTGCCCATATGCGTCACTATTAACAGGGTATCTTTAGGTACAAGACGCATCACTATTAACAGGGTATCAGAGACATGTATTGTCCATATGCGTCACTCATAAAATCTGTCACGCGTATTGTATATGCGTGTCACAGATATACGGAATGCAAAGCTTATTGCATTACGTATTCTACATATATCGATCAAATTTGGCAATGGCTGTGGCAATGGAAAGTCAGTTGCTTCCGGTTATCGGGGAGCACATGCTCAGCATTCATTCTACTTGCCCACCGCACATCCATGTATGATGCAGATTGATCACATATATTGCTGCTGCTTGTTGGTGAAGTGAAAGGACTTGCCAAAGCTATATAATATAACTTATATATGATATATGATGATACCTGACATTGTGCCGTGTGTGATGCTAAAAGTTCGATATATATAATTAACTTGTTACTGGAAACGAGAGGTATCGATACAGACATGAGACATCCGGTTGGAAGTGCATGCATGTGGTGCAGTCACCAATTCCATATCTGCGGACAGCTCTAGCATCGATTTTATGTTTGGGTCGATTTTATGTTAAGGACAACACTATGACTGCAACACTGTCTAGAACGGATGCGAAATGGACAGTCAAAGTACCTCACGCCATCCATATTTACATTCTCCTAAAACTTCTTTCCTGAACTCCAAGTGGATTTACAGTAGCGAAGCATGTGCGGTTGCAGATGTTATCATGGTTGTTATGCATGTCTATGAAGTCACAAACTGCCATGACATTGTCCCTGAACCAAACACACACTCAGTTGCCAGCAAAGGGTGCATGCACTCGAATCTGAAATGTGTCAGGTCAGACTTATGGAAAACGTACCCCTCGAGGCTGTTGTTCTTCATGTTCGAAAGCTGACATAAAACTGATTAAAACTATGTGGTTCAAATCATGACACAATTTAACATGATCTGACCTTGAAGCCATCCGCTGGATGTGATTGAGAACTGATTGACCCTCAGGGCGTGCACACTATCAACTCCCTTTGTGTTGAGTCCACATGCCTTGTGCCAAACATGTTACGACAACACGTCCAGTTGCATTCGGATTGAAGCCAACACCTGATGATGGAGACGTGTACAAGCTAGTGTGCGTCAACGTAGCACTTGTAGGACGCGTGCATCGTTGGTTCTTAATGCTTCTCAATCCTGAATGAATATACAGACAAGATGCTCTTGCTGCATTTTGCGTTACATTGCTTTATGATTTCCTGGCCAGCACCTCTTTCCTGAGTTGTTACCCATCTATGTGCTCCCACACAATTGCCTTTACTCGTCGATACCTAATACTCACACTACACAACAGGTAGTGGTGCTTCACAACGTGTAAGTCATTTTATAGTCATGGCCGGCTAGCCTAATAGTACTATGAAGTATAAACCATACATAATTTTTTTTTTGCGAAATAAACCATACATAATTTGAATATATAAACTCCGGTTATCGGGGAGCACATGCTCATCATTCATTCTACTGGCCCCGCCAACTGCAGATCCATGTACGATGCAGATTGATCACATATATTTGCTGCTGCTTGTTGGTGAAGTGAAAGGACTGGCCAGAGCTATATAATATAACTTATGATATACGATGATCCCTGACATTGTGCCGTTTGTGGTGCTGAAAGTTCAATATATCTGCGGCCAGCTCCAGCATCGATTTTATGTTTTGGTCGACTAAGGTATATGGAGTGAGCATGTGGTGTATTGGAGACAACATCATAAAGCCATAACTTCTGATTCTGAGCCACGCCCATGTTGCTATAGGAACTGGCAGGCTTTGGTCCGGCTGGTTTTTGTTGCATTTTCATTCCACTGAGTCAGCCTCGTGTACCAACAGCAACCTTACCCACACAATCCAGGCTCTCGGAGGCCACCCACCAGGGCTGCTTGTCGTTCCGCACGCCCGGGCTACCTGCCACCTTGCTCGCTGGTGGCCGTGGCCTGTGGCGCCACCCTCTGCTACTCAGCTGTGAAAAGATAAGCCTATGATGGGAGAGCAAATAAAGAGGGGTGAGTACCATGGACTTACTGTTTTTATTCTTTACACCAAAAAGCTACTCTCTCCGTTCCAAATTGTAGTTCACTTTAGTTTTTTTTAGATCCATTTGTTTTACTATGTATCTAGACATAGTGTATAACTAGGTGCATAGCAAAATCAATGTATCTAGAAAAGCCAAAGTGAACTACAATTTGGAACGGAGGAAGTACAATGGTATACATCTGGTCCCACGCATGGAAAAGGTCCTGCATTAATGCTGTTTTTTGGAGATAGACAAAAACATGATTCACTTCTACCAATCCTGTTTTAAGTTGGGGGGTCGATCATTGGTGGAGTTACTAGTGGCATTTCTATAACCGTGGGATGAATATCCTTGACAGCAAAAGACCCTCAGGTCATTTTTCGATCCTTGTAATTTTATTCATTGTACTTCAGTCACATAGTTGAAATGAGCTATATAATTTTCTATAGCTTTACTTAAGCTGGAGGATACAAACATAGCATGGGGATCTATGGTGTCCATTTCTTATCTCCCATCCTATGAATTTGGAATAGACTTATTTGTGAAATTTGGAAAGTTGCGGAATCTCAAATTCCAACGCAAATATCCTAATTTAATAAGCAAGTTATAATTCCTCCAAAATGAGGGGATCCAGACCGTCACAGAAATTTGTTTTCTCCGTCAAACTTCAAGGAAGAACCACCAAGGGTACAAATCAAGGAAAACTTGATAGCCAAGATTTCAAGGAAATTTGTGGGCCAAATTTGTTGTAGCACTATTTCTTATATTAGTTTGTCCTTGCAATTGTAACTATGCTATATACTGTATTAGTCCAGGTGTTGATGGCTCAGATCTCTTTTAAAGTCCATTTGGTATAATAATAATTGATTGATTGGTTACCATTCTAATAATTCTTTAACCGTCATTCCTTCCTTCCACTCTCTAGGTAAGTTTGCGTTGTAGAATGATTCGTGCGAGGTTAGCTTCTTTCTAGATATGTATTTTATTTTCTATTTTTTGTTGGGGTGGGGGTGGGGGGGGGGGGAGTTGGCCCACAGTCTTAATTAAAAAAAATATTCAATAGTCAACTTTGATGAGCTCAACTACTAAAGGGCAAGATCCTTTATATATGGGTTACTATAGAATGCATGCATGTAAAGTCTGACAATAAATGTGCACCAATTCTTTTGCACAATAAAAGTAGAACTTTAGGACATTCTTGAGTATTTTGTGGAACGGAAGAATGCAAGCAGATGATAGAAATGATAGGTATCAGGGAACCAATTAGCACAGGTAGTCCCACTGAAGCTTAGTCTTTCAAGAAAAAGGACTGCAAGAGGCATTGGATCGTATCCACCAGATCAATAGAGGAGTTCGATCAGGAGACCCCTTGTCATCCTTATTGCTGATTTTATTCAATCTGTCTTAAGCAAAGCAAAAAGAGACAGGCCCCTCCTTCAGTTACTAGTAGATTCACTAATGCAGTGATCTTTATGAAGGGTGATGCAAGCCTGCAGTTAAATGAACATCATGATATCAGGAGATCCCTTGTCATCCTTATTGTTTGCTTTAATATGTTAAGGTGATAGTGGGCTGGTATGGTCTTCCTGGTGCCGCCGACTAGGCCTCATTAACCGTGACTTTTTTTAAAAACCGCCATGGTTAATCAGTTGGGTAATGCTCAGCTACACCTTTTACCTATTAGGAGGTAATATCTCAAATCGATCTGAACCATTGATTTATTACAATTTAATAAATTACTAAATAAATTAACAAATTGAAAAAAAGAAAAAGAAAGAAAAAAAACTTTCACGGGATTACATCCTATAGCGGCCTGCATGCCTGATTCCCCACTAATCACGTTGTCTTCTTTTGCTTTTTCCCAACCACACGTACAAGAAGGAAAATGCCAGCTTTATTTTTGCATTGTATGAATTCAAATTAAAATCAATAAATAGTACTATCTGAATTTGAATCCACGAATATTAATTCTATCCACCCTATCATACAACACAATTTCCTATGATAGATCCAAATGACAAATTTTAAACATTCAAACATACTTTTGTGTTACAAGATGATTTCAAATAAAAAAACTTGTCTACTATATAGTTTCATAACTTCTCAGCTGGATCTACAACTTTTATGTTTATGACTTCTTCATCCAAAATGATTTGATGCTTCAAAATGTTGTTTGAAGTCATCATCTTTTAAATTCAAATTTTCGAATGTCCACAACAAAATATGAGTAAAGTAATAGTAGTAAGACCACAATAACTTGAGAGGCCATGATTTTAGATAAAAATCAGGAAAAAAATCATCACATTTGGAGTTAGTATGAGTGAGAAATACTAGTTACAAGTTTTAGCTATGGATTAAAAAGAGAAATATGTGTTCTTCCACACTTCAACGTCCTCCAATATGGATTTACATCCGGCAGCCCACCGACTCCAATTGGTAGAACCATGTTAAAAGATCTCAATATTGAAGCATGTCATCACCCGTTTGCAATATGGAACGACATTTATAGATTGTGCATGCATGCATGCATAAAATCAAAAAAAATATTTAAATCTTTCCTTATTTACCCTATTTTATAAAATTTAAAATTAAGTAAATAATATTACCTCCTAGGAGGTAATAGATGATCGTGACCATTAGATCGGAATAAATTGACGGTCCACAGTCATTTCGAGTACGGTAGCAATTGCCTAATCGGGCAGCTTACCATGGTGTTTCTAAAACCACCACGGTTAAAAAAAATGAAAAGGTCTTGTAAAAGATTTTTTATAGTAGTCTCATAAAATCAGGACATTTGGAAGCGGGAGCCTGTATGGCCTCTGGCAGTCCTACCACTTTCTCCATTCTCTGGCCTCATTATAGTTGGACGACTGACTTGTAATCCTGTTACACTAGATTTGCAATCAATTTATAGCAAATGTTGAACATTTTCTCGCCTCATAAGTTTTAATTAAAAAAATTCTTCACTAGTCAACTTTGATGAGTTCAACTACTAAAGGGCAAGATACTCTATATATTGATTACTATAGAATGCATGCATGTAAAGTCTCGTCTACTGACAATAAATATGCACCAATTCTTTTGCACAATAAAAGTAGCAACATGCCACGATTCTTTTCTTGCCAATATATACCAAGGCACCCTTTCTTCATGGACATCAAATAGAACTTTAGCACATTCTTGAGTATTTTATGGAACGGAAGAATGCGAGCAGACCATAGAAATGAGAGGTATCAGGGAACCAATTAGCACTGATAGTTCAACTGAAGCTTAGTCTTTCAAGAAAAAGGACTGCAAGAGGCATTGGATCGTATCCACCAGATCAATAGATGAGTTCGATCAGGAGATCCCTTGTCATCCTTATTGTTTGTTTTGGCTGCTGATTTTATTCATTCTCTCTTAAGCAAAGCAAAAGAGAGAGGCCCCTCCTTCAATTACCAGTAGATTCACTAATGCAGTGATCTTTATGAAGGGTGATGCAAGCCTACAATTAAATGAACATCATGATATCAGGAGATCCCATGTCATCCTTATTGTTTGCTTTAATATGTTTAGGTGATAGTGGGCTGGTATGGTCTTCCTGGTGCCGCCAACTGGGCCTCATTAACCGTGATGTTTTTTTATAAAAACTGCCATGGTTAATCTGTTTACTATGGCGTTTCTAAAACCACCACGGTTAATAAAATGGAAAGGTCTTGTAAAAGATTTTTTGTAGTAGTCTTACAAAATAAGGACATTTGGAAGAGGGAGCCGGTATGGCCTTTGTCAGTCCTGCCACTTTCTCCATTCTCTCGCCTCATTATAGTTGGACGACTGACTTGTACTCCAGTTACACTAGAATTGCAATCAATTTACAGCAAACGTTGAACATTTTCTCACCTCATAAGTGACAAACTTACTTATGTATTTCGCACTAGTTATTGTTTCATATTTTTGTACCTAAATCTTAGTAGCAAAAACAAGCTTGGTAGGTCTGACAAATGACTCTCAAATTTTACTGTTTTATATCTGACTAATTATCATTAAGCTACATGTGCCTCTCAAGGTGTGATCGATAAACACCATACCAATTACACAACTCATTAATGCTTTAAAAAATTACACAACTCGTCAAAAAATTGTGCTTATGGTGGCCTGTATGCATGGAGGAAGTAAAGGGAAATTAAGCTGCGGTATATCACATTTTTTTCACTTCCTGTTGTTAATTTCAATGTAACATTTTCAGTTTGATGTATCCTTACCATTTCCTCTTCGACACAATGGATCTGAGAAACAGATGACAAGTGTGCGAGACAAGTTCCGTGGTGGACGGAGCAAACATGGCGTACAAAAAAAGCAATAGGTTTATAATATTATGGATAATGGATGGATGTATAAATAAAACAGTAGAAGTAGGCCAACATGGCAGCAGCTCAGCGGCTCGTGGCGCAGAAGCAACGAGGTTAGGTACAAAATTATATATAACAATGACACAACAAATAAATATTAATGCCAGACGCATGTATTTTTCGCATATTGGACAGATTTATCCATTCCTCGACAGTCAGACAAAAAAAACATACAAAAAAATTTGGTTACACCCTGATGAAGAGCAAAACATGGCCTGGTCACCATGCAAGCGGCTGCTACCCTGTTTGCAGTTTTCTGTAAGGTTTGCACACTGAGAACAGAGACTTGGGCTGGCGTCCATGTCACTAAATCAGTGGCCATCCATCCCACTCAGGTGTGCTTAGGCCACCTTAGAACAGCACATGGAGCTGGTGCAAACAGATGGCAGTATGCCTTGACCACCAGAGGTTTGGCTGTGAAACGGTGGGCCGTAGTGGGTTCCTATTGCTTCCCAATCCCAGCAAACAAAAAGATGATCTACCAAATGTGCCTATCACGACCTAACGACCCAGAAATTACACTACATACTAGTGCTTGAGCTTCTTCTGAGTCTCATTTTATAGACTTCTTAAGTCGGGGATGTACAAACCAATTAATATTGGTACTATGCTTTTTAATACATGTAAAAGCATCGTGCATGTACTAACAGGAACTATGTCAAAAAAACTCAAACCGGGAGGACATCATCGAGCACATGCTCATATCTATTGCTACTGCATATACATTTGTGACATACATTGAACGCACTTCTGCCTCTTCATCTTGCTGATGAACTGAAAGGAGTAGTACGTCCATAACTTGATTCCCTGATGATCGCAATATAGGCAAAAAGTCTCTAGCATTGAAGTTATGCATTATTGCCCTGCTTATGTGGGCCAAATAATTTACAGCGCTTTCAAGAGCTTTTGAGTAATGGTTCCAATTCTGCAGTTACGTTTGACTTAGTTTCTTTAGGTTGAACAAGCAAATCATCAAGATAAGCTTCCATGTCTCAGTTTGGATACTTTTTTTCTTTTAGGAAGAAGAATAAACGTTCTTTTGGGAAATTGATAATTCTTTTGTAGGACAAAAAAAACCTCGGATACTAGGAAACATGGGCAAACCAAAGATAAGTTAACAACCTATCCTATTAAAGAGAGATTACATCTTGTAGCTAGAAATCCAATTCTTGGGAAGCAGATGAAATCTTTCACTGATTGCATCGCAGCGTATGACTACTGAGAATTGAGACTTCATCTAGCATCCTTATCACCAAGACATCAAGGATCGCCGCTAGCTGGGTCCTTCCCACCTCAATTCTCGCGTTCTGCGCCAAACATTTCACAGCAATATACAGTCTAGCTACACTCAGCAGGAAGCAGTGCTTGGAAAATGTGCCTCAACTTGGAAGAAGTATTCAAGTAAAACCCAATCTCTGATGAGCTGGTCCAAACAGATGGCAGTATGCCTTGACCACCCAGAGGTTTGGCTGTGAAACGGTGGGACGTCGTGGGTTCCTATTCTTCTCAATCCCAGCAAACAAAAGGTCTTTTTTTTTTTTTGATCAACAAAAAGATGATCTTGCTGGGCACGTCCATGTCCAACAAAGTCCCTTGGTCCTACCAAATGTACCCTGTCACAACCTAACGACCCGGAAACTAGCCTACATACTAGTGCTTGAGCTTCTTGTGAGTCTCATTTTATAGACTTCTTTAGTCTGGATGTATAAACCAATTAATATTGGTACTATATAATTTTTCAATGCATCTAAAAGTATCATGTACTAACAGGAACAATTGCTACTGCATATAAATTTGTGACATACATTGAACACAGTTTTGTCTCTTCCTCTTGCTAGTACGTCCATAACTTATTTGATTCCCTAATGATCGCAAAAACGGGTAAAAAATACCCTGCTTATGTGGGCCAAATGATTTGGAACGCTTTCAAGAGCTTCTGAGCAATGGTTCCAATTTTGCTGTTAAATTTGACTGATTTTCTTTTGGTTGAACAAGCAAATCACCAAGATAAGCTTCCATGTCTAAGTTTGGATTTTTTTTTTTTTTTTATGAAGAAGAATAAACTTTCTTTTGAGAAAATCGATAATTCTTTTGTAGGACAACCAAAAGCCTCGAATACTAGGAAGCATGGGCCAACCAAAGATAACAAGCTATCCTATTAAAGAGAGAGAACATCTTGTAGCTAAAATCCGATTCTAGGGAAGCTGATGAAATCTTTCACTGATTACATCACAGGGTGTGAGTAGTGAGAATTGAGACTTCATCATCCTTATCACCGAGACAACAAGGATCGCCGCTAGCTGGGTCCTTCCCACCTCAATTCTCGCGTTCTGTGCCAAACATTTCACAATAATATACAGTCTAGCTACATTCAGAAGGAAGCAGTGCTTGGAAAATGTGCCTCAACTTGGAAGAAGTATTCATGTAAAACCCAATCTCTGACCATTTGGGTGGCTCTAGATGCTTCTCAATCGTGAATGCCTTTATATATAGACAATATGCTGTTGCTGCATTTGCTTCTTGGTGCCTTTATAGACAATATGCTGTTGATGTTAATGTTAGTGGTCTTGCTTATTAGGTTCTCATCTATTACCATCTGAATATAAATTTGCATTCGATTGTACTACTAAATTATCAAATACTATATCAAGATAATTTTATAACTTTGCATTTCTATCTTAATATAAATTTCATATAATTTTCGATATTAGCCTGATTTATATGACTTTTTGGATGGACCAGAAATATATACTGGTGCCGGAACTAGTGCGTACGGAAGCTAGTGTGCCTTGACTGTCCTGCTGAGGCATGCAAGTTGAAGGGGTGTTTATAGAGAAGATGCTTTTCCTGTATTTTCCTTCATAATTCCTGCTGCCTCCCAATCCCGAATGGATTTCATATAGGGAAGATGCTTTTGCTGTATTTTGCTTCATAATTTCTTAGCAGAAAAAAGGCGCCTACCAGACGTATATAAGTAGCAACCATCTCGTATATGGGTGCCTGACCTCCTCTCAGTGTCTTACCTTGTCACAATGTAACGATCGTGAAAGGCTGAAACTACACTATATATATATATTATCGGCTCGCCTGCTCCATTTATAACTATTTTTTATTTGTACAGCTATGGAAGTAAAACAGTAAACAAATGGCAACTAGTTTGTATGGATCCCTTTGTTTACAAGTAATAAATTAAAGCACAGTAGGAGCGCTTTGCTCCTCCTGTTTCCCTTCAAAAAAAAAAAAAACAAATGGCAACTAATATTCAGAACTTTAAATCCGTATATCAGAGAGCACATGTTCCTTACTCCTTCACATACATTATTTCTATCACTAATTGTACACACTGATGCTTCTTGTTGGCAAAGCCTAGTATAAATGTATTAGGCAGCGCCATAACTTGTTTATTATTTCTGACACTGTGTCCTATGTGATGCTAACTTCAATATATCCTTGCTGCTGCATGAAACTTATATGGCCCTTACTAGGAGCTGGTGAACGCAGATGGTACTGTGCCTGTTGCTTCTCAATCCCACTAAACAAATTATGATCTTGCTGGGCTTTGCATCGTCAAGTTGCTATCCAATAAAATCCACCAGTCCTACGAAATGTGCCTTGTCAGAAACAAACGACCCAGAAACTACCCTACAATATGCTAGTGCTTGAGCTTCTTCCACAAGTCTCATTTTAAAGGCTTCTTTAGTACGTCTGCATGCTAGTGCTTGAGCTTCTTCCACAAGTCTTAAACCGGGGAGTCCATTACTGACATACACTGAACACACTTCTGCCTCTACCTCTTGCTAGTGAACTAAATGGTCTAGTACGACCATGACTTATTTGATTCCCTGATGATCCCAAAACGGGTAAAGTCTCAACCATTCAAGTTTTGCATTATTGACCTGCTTATGTGAACTAAGTAATTTATAACGCTCTCTTGACCTTCTGAGTTACACTAGGAGAATTCCCCGCGCGTTGCCGTGGGTAGTCAAGAGAAAATACAAATGTATTTGGATGTGAACCGCTAAGAAATATAGATGGATTTGGATGTCAAGTGTATATATTTAGGCCTGCGCTACATGTAAATTCGCTATGTGAACGATAAATCTATATAATTTCATACTCAGACGCTCTTGTCTTTAGCTCAGAACGGTAAATCAGTCAATGGCAACAAAGGCGAGGCGCTGCTGGATATCCTTCGCCACCCCCTTGGAGATCCTCAACCTCTGTGCATGGACCTCCCCCATAGCCGCTAGCAAAGCATGGGAGCGACGAAGCCAGTCACGGACTCACGGTCACACCACACCTCACGAATCCACCATGCAGTCCTTCAAGGCACGAGCACCACCACCTGCTAGATATGGAAAACAGGGCTGCACACACACATGCCGCAATCACCAGCGGCAACGGGGTAAGACGAGTCGTGAAGCTGAGACAGGAAGCCGCTTCGGAGCGACTTCAGCACGGGTTGGGATGAGCGGCGCTGTGCCGCAGCCGTCTGGCACCACCGGCGGCAGTGACGACCACCGCTCCACACCACCGGTGGCAGGCCACCTCTTCCGCTCCACGCACAAAGCCCCTGAACCCTGGCTTCCGGGCCTGCCGCCGTGCCGCCCATCCGCGTCCGCAACTTTCAGTCCTGCAACTTTCTGCATTCTTACAAAATCAGTATTTAGAAAAGGGAGCTTGTATGGCCTCTTTCAGTCCTGCAACTTTCTGCATTCTTATAGCTGGACCATTGACTTGTAGTGAGTACACTAGAATTGCAATCCATTTACAACAAAGGTTGAACATTCTCTTGCCTCATGAGTGACAATCTTACTTATTATATATACTTTGCACAAGTTATTGTTTCATATTTTTGTGCCTAAATCTGAGTAGCAAAACAAACTTGCTAGGTCTGACAACAGCTAGTGGTGCTTGAACCTGTAAGTTATTTTATAGTCATGTCTAGCCTACTATTGTACTATAAAGTATAAACCAATCATGTATTTGGTGATCCCAGAAATTATGTGATTTGTTATGCTAGAACCTCAATAGCTGCTACCTCCATCATTTTGTCCCAGAAATGTAGCTGGTGATCCCACAAATTATGAGATTTGTTATTGAATGAAAGGTATCATTGTACACTCATCTGATTGGCAGTGGATCATGCTTCCACTAGTTACATTTCCATATCTCTGGCTACCTCCATCATCTGCTATCATTCTATTTCTCAACTGAAATAGAATGAATGGTTGTGTGATTATGAAAGCTCTGAGTAACAGTGTACCTTTATGAAAACTGCTGCATTTTTTTTCATTGTCTTGAATGTGAGTTTCTTGAGTACAAAGTATACTTCGTTGTTTTTAAAAATGAAAACTGCACTCTGATGTGAATGCTGCCATGTTAGTATGGACAATTCATACAGAGCATCACTGATACTACTTGACATGTATTAAAACAATTTACCACAATGTTGTCTCAGTATTTGGCTACAAATGGTAGTGTCACATGCCCAACATGGGTCGTACTGCTGTGCAGAGAATACGGGCCAACAATGGCCCAAGGAGGGGGCGCCACCGCTGCTGCCACTGTGTGAGGCGGGTCATGCGGCATGACCTAGGGAATGCACATGGAGAAGGGGAGGGTGCCATGGCCACGCGCCGCCGCAGCCGCTGGCTCATTGTGTCGTCATGTTCAGTTACCTTATGGAGTGCTAGTCGGTTAAGATAAGAAATTGAGTTTGTTATGATAGAAAAGGTTAGTACCTATCTTGCATTACCGACTACCAACATTAAAGGTTGTTCTCATACATTGGATGGCCAAATGATAAAAAAATAGGGGAGAAGCCCCACCTAGACGGCCAGATTGACTTGTTGGCATCCACGTACTCAAACGAAACTATTCCCAAAAGGTAGCAGATCACACAAGACAGACCAAGCATGTCCGCCATTCAGCATCTTGACCACACCCTGCCGCCAAAATCCTCAAACTCTTGCTTGAGGAACAGGATCTTTGGTAATAGCTCCTTGCTCTGATGGAGAAACGGATGACGGGCAAATGCATGAAAGAGAAAATGGACGAGCTAGCACATGCATCGATTCCCCTATGTGTCCACGCGGCAGTAGATAAGAGGGTGTCTGTATAGGAGGCCTTGTCGATACTGGTTCCACAAATGCTGCTAAACAAACAGGTACATCTGAAAGGAAGTCTACACGTGGTGGTAGGTGTTTTGGTTAGTATATATAGTACAAGTGTACTACCATACTAGGCGCCATGGGTTCCAGTTGCCTCTCAAGCCTAAATGCTTACAGCAAGATACCTCCCACGAGATCATGTAACTCGTCCTCACTAATATTGTCATCAAGTGGTGCAACATCTAGAGATATATCTGGATTCTTGGCCCTGTACATGGGTTTTTATATATAGACATGTGGAGTAGCACGCATCTAGACATCCAGTCATCTACCATGTGTTATTGTAACAATAAAAATGCAAGGAACCACGGACAAGATTCAACTACCAATAATGAAATCAAATCTCACAAAATCAGGACATTTGGAAGAGGGTGTATGGCCTCTTTCCAGTCCTGCTACTTTCTCCATTCTCTTGCCTCATTATAGCAGCACGACTGACTTGTAATCCAGTTACACTAGAACTCTAATCCATTTACACCAAAAGTTGAACATTCTCACGCCTCATAAGTGACACATTTATATATGTTGCACAAGTTACTGTTTCATATTTTTATGCCTGAATCTTAGTAGCAAAATAAGCTTTATAGGTCTGACTAATTACTTTGATTTTTTAATGTTTTTATATGTGACTAATTATCATGAAGCTACATGTGCCTCTCTAGGTATGATCGATAAATGCCCTGCCAATTACACAACTCATTAATTCTTTTAAAAAAATTACACACCTCATCAATACATTGTTTACATGTATGGTGGCCTGTATGGAAGAACAAATGGGAAATTAAGCAACACCTATGTTTTGCCAGGTGTTAAATAGTCTTCATCTACAAAATTGAAGTGGATTTTTTTTTTTTTTTTTTTTTTTTTTTTTTTTGCATTGGTGCAATTTTGGATAAAGTGGGCTAGAACACCAAGCCTTAAACTATTGGCGCACCATCACTGCTATTTCTTGATGAGCCCTGATCAGTGTTCTTACATGGTGGTTCATTGCAATAGGCTAATAGAGCTGGCAAAATGAAACATGAATGGAAGATCAGTGAAATTAATTGACACAGTGTATCACAACTTCAAAAAATCTTATGTGAGGCATTTGGGATTGGGAATGGGACTCAGAGGCAGGTGGGTATTTCAACCGCCTAGGTTAATGCTTGAGATTAACTGAGGGGGTCATTTTTATTAACCAAAATTATCGCCTCATATAATCCATTAATAGAGACAGGAGGCAGGCCTCTTACAAGGCCCGACACTGTTAATGTTCATGACGACTAGTAGTCCTAGGTGAGGCCCAATAGTCATAGTGAGCATAAATATAGGAGGTTAGGGTTTTCTGATTCACTCCTCTCCTCTCTGTCCCTCGCATAGTCTCTCTCAGCTCCCTCCACGTGTGCACCCAAGCACACCCCCCTCAGCACCCGAGCGCATCTCTCTGCTCACTCGGGCTCCCCAACCTTCTCACGCATCTCTTGTCTCAGCTCCCTCGCCACTCGAGCGCTGTCCTCCCCCACCCACTGAGCTGTCTAGCGGTGGCACCCCTCCGACCCTTGCAGTGCTAGTGGCGTTGCCCCTACCTACCCAAGTAGAGTAGGCAAGTAGTGGCACTCCTCAACCTCCACTGCACGTGCGACGCAGACCTCCCTCTGGTAGCTAGCTAGGTGGCCTGGCCTGCCCCCATAGCTCCACCAAGGGCCCCTATGAGTAAGTGCTCGGATCCGATAAGGATGAGCCTGGATCCAACGAGGAGGAATCCGATCCAGCGAGGATGAGCGTGGATCCAGTGAGGAGTAGCGGATCGAACAAGGAGGAGCCAGGATCTGGTGGGCTTGTGTGGCGGTAGGTCTCATTGTCGGCATAGGTCCTCTGAGTGGAACGGTGGCATGCAGACAGGCTCGGTGGCCCATGGATGGGCGTGGTGAGCTTATCCATGGGTCTTCCTTTTCTTGTTTTTTTATTCAAATTTCCGAGGCGGGCATCCAACCACCTCGGAAAATATCCCATTTACCATAACCATCGGACCGAGGTTGTTGCGACGACTGCCTCAGTAATCTTTTTTATTATCTTGGTAAAGTTTCCTAGTGTAGTGTATGATTCTAAAGATCAAATCGTGAAAACTTAAATTTCAAAGAGGGATTAAGTAATACATTGACCTATAATATATATGTTTGCAACTCCCTCAGTTGAAAGGGTGAGTTACTTTCATCCATTCATGTGCCATATATACTTGTTAGTGTCAGAGTTGTACTATGTAATCACAACCAAAAAAAAAAGAGGTGGCGCATCTACTAGGTGGTTTTGTTATGTGTTGATGGAGGTCTGGCCCTTTGTGTCCATGGACGGTGTGGTTTAGCGGTATTTGCGAGGGCTATACTGATTTCTCAGTCCATTGGGCCATATTGTGGACTGTTTATGATTTCATTGCACTCTTGTAGTTTTTCTGGTCTGTATTCTCTTATTTTTAAAAGCTGATCGCACTGCTGGAATCATTATTAAAAATAAAAGAATCGAGTAACGATCGATGCTTTCTTTGTTTTTTTTTTGTCTGAAAAAAATTACGACCGGTATATCACATTGAACCACCGATCGTCAGTTTTATTCTTTTTTATCTCTCTTTTTCTTATCTCTGGATCTGGAGTCCATAGCAGCGGTATATCACATTTATCTTCTCTTCCTGCTGTCATCGATTTTTGGTGTAATCTATCCTTACCATTTCCTCATCAAGACGATGCATCTGAGATGTACGAACATTGTTGGACAAAAACAGAAATGTTATAAATTATGGATGGATGCATAAATAAAACAGCAAAAGTACATACACCGACGTAGCAACAGCACAGCGGCATCGAGGTTAGCTAGAAAATTATATATAACAATAATACAACATATAAATAATACTGCCGGACATATTTATTCTTGGATATTGGACCGATTTATCTATTCCTGTTCAGACAAACTAAAAAAGTACATATAAAATTTGGTTACACGCTGATGGTCAGCAAAATCTGGCCAGGTCACCAGGCGGCTGGGATGCTGCTTGCAGGTTTCTGTATGGTGTGCAGACTGAGAACAGAGACTAGGGCTGGCGTCCATGTCACTGAATTAGTGGCCATCCCACTAGACCTGCTCGCGATCCTCGTAACCGCTGTTTGGGACCGAGCTGGTGCAAACAGATGACATGGTGCTCCACCGCCCAGAGGTTTGGCAGAGAAATGGAAACTTCGACGTTGTGGGTTCCTGTTGCTTCTCAATCTCACCATACAAAAAGATGAAATTGCTGGACCTTGCTTCATCATGTCCCTGTCCAACAAAATCCCTCAGTCCACCAGCCAATGTGCCTTGTCACCACCTAACGACCCCGATACTACCCTACATAAGTGCTTGAGCTTCTTCTACAAGTCTCATTTTATAGGCTTCTTTAGTCTGGATGTATAAACCAATTAATTTGGTACTATATAATTTTTTTAATGCATGCAAAAGCGTGTACTAACTCGAACTAATTCAAAAACTCAAACAGGGAATGACACATCAGGGAGCATATGACCATATCTATCGGTACTGCATATACATTTGTGACATACATTGAACACACTTCTGCCTCTTTCTGAAGCTGCTGAACTGAAAGGAGCAGTACGTCCATAACTTATTTGACTCCCTGATGATCACAAAATGGGTAAAATCTCAAGCATTCATGTTTTGCATTGTTTCCCTACTTATGTGAGCTAATAATTTACAACGCTCTCAAGACCTTCTGTGTAATGATTCCAATTCTGCAGTTAGGTTGAATAAGCAAATCATCAAGATAAGCTTCCATGTCTACAGTTTGGATTTTTTTTTTTTTTTTAGGAAGAAGAATAAACTTTCTTTTGAGAAATCGATTATTCTTTTGTAGGACAACAAAAAGCCTCGGATACTAGGAAGCAAGGGCAAACCAAATATAACATAACAATCTATCCTATTAAGAGAGATTACATCTTGTAGCTAGAAATCCGCACTAGTAACGAAATGATTTTGCGTGTCACAGGTATTTTGATTTTTAGCGTGGCGGGCACATGCGCCCATCACCTACAAAAGGTCACGGTTAATGACAAATTTTCCATGGCGGGCGTTTTATGCCCGCCCGCGGACAATGAATTAAAAATATATAAAAAAGCCCGGTAGGCCACCGAGCCCGCCCGCCCGATAGCGGACGAACCGCCCGCTGCCCAGCCAGATCTGCCGCTCGGTGGCGGATCTACCGCCGCCTGGGCGGATTCACCTCTCGGTTGGCGGATTCGCCGCTCGGTGGCCATAGCTCGAGGATCCATGTCGGATCCGCCATCGCTCAAGCCCGTGCCGCCAAATCCGCCTTGGATGCGCCATGCATCGAGCTGTGAGAGCAACGGAGGGAGGTTGAGGGATGGATTCACTACCATGGACATGCAAGAGGAGATCGAGGAAGAGGGTCATACCGTCCGGTCGCCATGGATCCACCTACCTCGTTCCTAGTCCCGGTCCCGCAGTCCACCATGGATCCGCCATGGATTCGTTGTGGCCCGCGGTCGGATCCACCATGGATCCCCGTGGATCTGTCACACACGCCGGTCGCCGCGCCTCCGATTTGTCGGACCCGCCTCCGGAGAGGGCGCCGGCAGGTGAGGGGAGAAAGGCAAGAGGCGCCGACGGGAGAGGGGAGCAAGGGAGGGGCACCGGTGGGAGAGGGGGCAAGGGAGGACTTCGTGGGCTCCTGGGTGCGGTGCTGGGTGCTTGCGGCAGATGGAGGGGATCGGGTGAGAGAAGTGAGGAGGCATTCGCGGTAGGGATAGGGGATCGGGAGAGGGTTCGGAAGGCAGAGTATGGGAGTGGGGAAAACCCTAATGCGTTGCTTTTATATTGAGATTGGTTTATCGGGCCTAGCCCAGATCCATTGGGCCCTATCATTTTTCGTGGCGGGCCTTTTATGTTGCCCGCTACGAAAAATCTATTTTACGTCGCGGGCACTTTTGCCTGTCACGGTAAATAAAAAGTGCCCACCACGGTTAATCGGGGCATTAACCGTGGCGGGCAAAAGAAGTGCCCGTGGCGGTTAATATTTGGGGTGTCTCGTAAAATCAATTCTTTACTAGTGCCGATTCTAGGGAAGCAGATGAAATCTTTCAGTGATTACATCACAGCATGTGACTAGTGAGAATTGAGACTTCATCTAGCATCCTTATCACTGAGACAACAAGGATCGTCACTGGCTAGGTCCTTCCCACCTCAATTCTCGCGTTCTGCGCCAAACATTTCACAGCAATATACAGTCTAGCTAGCTACATTCAGCAAGAAGCGGTGCTTGGAAAATGTGCCTCAACTTGGAAGAAGTATTCAAGTCAAACCCAATCTCCGACCATTTGAGTGGCTCTAGATGCTTCTCAATTTTGAAAGCCTTTATACACAATATGTTGTTGCTGCATTTGCTTGTTGGTGCCTTTATAGACAATATGTTGTTCATGTTAATGTTAGTGTGGTCTTGCTTATTGGGTTCTGATCGATTACTATCTTTTCAGTTCGTCATGTCATAGGGTGGGACCATCGTTTTAGTTCTCATAACACTCTCACTTCCTTCTTGTCTTCTTTGCTCATACAAAAAGTGCTCCAGTACTATAAAAGGTCCAACCTGAAGATGTATTGAAAACACATAACACAATTGTTAAGCCCTAGACTATTTTTTGTTGCAACACACAAAAATGTTTGCTAATAGATAACAAAGTAGTTTAAAACTACCAAGGGGTAGACACTGATGCAATGACATTTGATTGTACTATTAAATTATCAAATACTATATCAAGATAATTTTATAACTATGCATATTGATGTTAAAATAAATTTCATATAATTTTGGATATTAGCCCCATTTATATGACTTTTTGGATCGACCAGAAATATACATATTGTTGTTGGAAACTTGGAACTGGTGCATACAGAAGCTACTGTGCCTTGACTGTCCTGCTCAGGCATGCAAGTTGAAGAGGCGTTTATAGAGAAGATGCTTTTGTTGTATTTTGCTTCATAATTCCTGATGCTTCCCAATCCGGAATGGATTTCATATAGGGAAGATGCTTTTGCTGTATTTTGCTTCATAATTTCTTTAGGAGAAAAAAAACCTCCTACCATAGGACCTAAGTAGCAACCATCTCTAGTCTATGGGTGCCTGACCTTCTCTTAGCGGGCGGTAATGGACAAAAAGAGGGAAAGAAAGTATGGCGGGGGACAAATTTCTTGTGAGCAAATGGAATTGCTTTACCTTTTCAATTATAACCTTGTCACTATGTAGCGATAGTGAAATGCTGAAACTACACTACATACATATTATCGGCTCGGCTGCTGCATGGATAACTATATATTATTTGTACTATACAGTGAAAATGCAAAAACAGTAAACAAATTCAAAACTTAGAATCCAGATATCAGAGACCACATGCTCCGTACTTGAATATCTCAATTCGGATACAAATCAGAATACACAGCCTCAGGGGAAGGGATGCCTGGATCTAGCAAAGCAATCTAAACAGAAGTATATAACTGGAACATGGGAAGGATGAGAGGTCAAAGCCTACGGATGGAGGCTTGGGGAGGAAGAAGTAGAGGGAGATGGAATGTGTATTGTCTTCTGAATAATTCCCCCCTTCTCAGCCCCTGATCTCTTACTTTTGTAGGCTCCCATCCAAGCAAAGTCCGAACTGGGCTCAAGTCCGAGGCCGCAGCGATGGCCCAGCACAACTGATATCTAACATGCTGCATTAAACTTAAGCTATGGCGCTTGCTAGGAGCTGGTGAACGAAGATGGTACTGTGCCTATTGTTTCTCAATCCCACTAAGCAAATGGTGACCTTGTTGGGCTTTCCTTCATCATGTCCCTATCCAACAAAATCTCTCAGTCCTACCAAATGTGCCTTGTCACAGCCTAACAACCCGGAAATTACCCTACATATATGCTAGTGCTTGAGCTTCTTCCACAAGTCACATTTTATAGGCTTGTTTAGTACGTCTGGATGCTAGTGCTTGAGCTTCTTCCATAAGTCTTAAACCGGGGATGACATCAGGGAGCACATGCTCACATCTATTGCGACTGCGTATCCATTAGTGACATACACTGAACACACTTCTGCCTCTACCTCTTGCTAGTGAACTAAATGGTGCAGTACGTCCATGAGTTATTTGATTCCCTGATGGTCCCAGAACGGGTAAAGTCTCAGGCATTCATGTTTTGCATTATTGCCCTGCTTATGTGAGCTAACTAATTTATAACGCTCTCTTGACCTGCTGAGTAATGGTTCCAATTCTCCGGTTACATTTGACTGATTTTCTTTAGGATGAACAATTAAATCATCAAGATAAGGTTCCATATCCACAATTTAGAATTTTTTGTTATAGTATAGACAATTTTGTTATAGTATAGATTACTTTTAAAATAAAGCCTTTGTTTCACAAAAAATAAATTAAGAAGAGGTTACCTTCGGCCATGGTATGCGCACTGCCTATGGCACCATCTACAGTTGGTTGGATATTTTCCTTATTCAATGCACTTGATGAGCCTTGTTCCATCCCACCATGATTTGTTGCTGCATTTCTTTGTCAAACTCACTAACATTGCAGTGACTTATAAACAGGACATCAAATATATATTGATTTAATTATAAATCAGAAATTATACCTGACGTAGTTAAAGCACAAGAAGTGCTATTGTTTTTTTTTCTTTCTCGGTACTGACATTGGTACTCACATTTCTTCCTCCTTGTCTCTTCTATTTGTTCGTTTGACATATCACCTCGACGACTTCTTGACCGCCAGGCCTCATCTATAGATTTCAGGAACGAGTAAGACACAAACAAATGATACATATACCTATGAAGAGCAGACCTGAAATGTTGGTTATATCGCCTAGGGCTCCGCGTCCATCTCCGGCGTAGGCATTTTGTTACTGTACCAAGATAGAATGCAATTGGATAAGATAAGCCATCTGTTCAATATGCACGGACATGTAAAAACTGTGGAGGTTTTAGCATTTTTAAAACAACCTTGATCACGTAAAAATATGTAAGTGTCTAATGTCAGAGTTACCAAACTAAAATAGTATTGTATTTGATAATTTTCGACAATAGCCATCTTGATTTCATTCTCTAAACAGACGTAGTGTTCTACAGTATTGTAGCATCCACACGGCAAAAAGAAACACGGACGTGATCTGCTAATGGTATACACACATGAGACCCGATCATATGTGGCAATGAAAAGCCAAATTAATAAGTGAACACCCCAGACCGTTATTGTTTAAGCATATAAGAGAGGAGTGATCCAGAGGTCACAGCATCTCTAAGCGAGCAAGAGAATGGAGTACGCACCGGTGACGGAAATCAGTTGCCGGTGTTCAGGTGCAGCGGCACCGTGGGATCAGGCCAAGCGACGCAAGAAGGATCGCGCCAGGTCCGAGATCGCGCCTAAAGCGTGGGGCACCGGCGATCAGGTCCGTGGTCCCTCACCAAATGACGCAAGAAGGATCATGCCAGGTCCGAGACCCCGCCAAAAGCGCCGGGCCTCCATGATCCCGTCCCGCCTCCGACTGCAATCGCGCCGGGCCGCCGCGTGCGCCCCGTCTGCCGCCGTGTGATCACGTTGTGAGGGTGGTTTTCGAATCAGCCGCAAGCGCTAGGTCACTCGATGAAGAAATAAAAAAAAACGCACCTGAAGGAGATTTCTGTGATTCGAATTGTGCCTTCTCCGTGCGAGCGTTAGGATGGGCTTGCAGCACCATGGGTGGATAGTGCGGGGGAGTTGAGGATGTAAGTCACTGCGGTCACACTTCGATCTCTGCCTTTTAATCCAACGTAGATGTTTGGTGAGCCCTTGATTTTTATGGTGGGATTTTTCTGTGTGCAAATTGGGGTGTCCACCAAGTTTGGGCCTCTCAGCAGGGGACGTTTCGCTGGGTGGCTTTAGTTTAATCCTAACTGTGACCTTATAGTAGAGATTGTGGCTACCACATGTTGAACAAGGAACACAATCACAAACACTAATCACAAAATTTGGCTAAGCCTAAACAGAGATCGCGGATGAACTGAACATGAACTCGTCGGGAACCGCCCCTTTTCACTCTTAATAAGTTCAGATACAAATGTGTTTACAACCAACACACCTCACACATATGCTCTCTAGGGAATAACCTTTTATACCAAGGCTTTACAACTCACAATTTCAAACACGAAATTAGCTAAACACATGATACAAAGGAGGAAAAATGCAACTGCTTGACGCCGTCGTGGGCGCGGTCACCATCTCCTTGCCAAAGCGACTGCTCCCGCTCCAATTCAAACTTGAATTTTGCTTGCACTCCTGCCAGGCTTGCTTGACACTAGCCACTTCCATACTACTAAGCATCAAGGTTACACCAACACTGTGCCTGTTGCTTCTCAATCCCATTAAACAAATGACGACCTTGCTGCAGTTTGCTTCATCATGTCGCTATCCAATAAAATCCCTCACTCCTACCAAATTTACCTTGTCACAACCTAACGACCCGGAAACTACCCTACATTCTAGTGCTTGAGCTTCTTCCACAAGTCTCATTTTATAGGCTTCTTTAGTACGTCTGGATGTTAGTGCTTGAGCTTCTTCCAGAAGCCTTAGACCGGGGACGACATCAGGGAGCACATGCTCATATCTATTGCGGCTGCGTATCCATTAGTGACATACACTGAACACACTTCTGCCTCTATGTCTTGCTAGTGAACTTAATGGTGTACACTGTGTGTAGTACGTCCATGACTTATTTGATTCCCTGATGATCCCAAAAAGGGTAAAGTCTCAAGCATTCTTGTTTTGCATTATTTCCCTGCTTATGTGAGCTAAGTAATTTATAACGCTCTCTTGACCTTCTTTTTTTTTCTCGAAAATGCTCTCTTGACCTTCTGAGTAATGGTTCCAATTCTCCAGTTACATTTGACTGATTTTCTTTAGGCTGCACAATTAAATCATCAAGATAAGGTTCCATATCCACAATTTAGATTTTTTTATATAATTTTAGGAAGGAGAATAAACATGCTTCTGAGAAATCGATAACTCTTTGTAGGACAATGAAAAGCCTCGTATACTAGGAAGCATGTGCAAATCAAAGATAAATGAGCAAGCTACCTATTACAGAGCCATTACATCTTGTAGTAATTTGATTATGGGGAAGCTGATGAACTCTTTCACAGATTACATCACAGTGTGTGGCTGCTGACAATTAAGACTCCTCACCGAGACAACAAGGAACGCCCTGGTTGGGTCCTTACCATCTCTATTCAGGTGTCCTACGCCAAATATTTCACAACAATACACAGTACGTCTAGCTGCATTCATGCTGGACAGGATAAATGGATTGGATAAGAGTGGAGACGAGGAAGAGCACAGATTTGGATTGGGATTAGAAAGAATGCAGGGGACCGGGAACATAGTTTCTATTCAGAGATTCAGAATGTTCAGATTCGATGCCCTTCACGAGTTTTACAAGGTGTTTATATACAAGCCCACATAACCGACCCAATCCAGGCCGTTACATCCCGTTACAATATCCATTGCCACCCCTAAGCCGTAGCCTCGATCACCCCACGTCTGCTATATTGCCGCTCCAGACACAGCACTGCAGCTGTTCCTGACATTGTGGGAGCAGTGCTTAGAAAATCCGCCTCAACTCGGAAGAAGTGTGCTACTAAAACTCAATCTCCCATAACTGGGGTGGTTCCAGATGCTTCTCAATCATGAATCGAATATATACAAGATGACGTTTCTGCATTTGCTGGCTACCACAAATTAGCCTGCTACCCGAGCAGTAACGTCTGGTCCATTTGCTCTCAAGGAACAAGCAGTTCCTTGGGTTGCAGTAGCGATATGGTATGCTTGAGCTGGTATCCGTCATTTTATTGTCATCGTGGTCTAGTTGCAGTAGAGATATGCACAGAGCAGAGCATATATGTGGCCCCGTGACATGTCGACATACCGCGATGTGTCATCTGCGCAGTTCTAGAATGAAAAAACTTAGAATTGTCACATTATACACAATGGACTGCTAGGTGAAAAATGTTACACTCAAAGAATTTGTAAATTTTTTTGAATGATTACATTACAAACTTTAACAAGTATGTCCAAAAACTTTGGACTATCATATCATAAACTTTGTATTGATAGATCAAAAAATTTACTCTCGCAAGCTATAAAAGTTTTTTTTGACCCATTTTGAAAAGAAAAATTGCCCAAAACCCATTGGCTGGTAGGGGGCATACTTTTGAAAAGACACTTGCCCCAAACCATTGCCTGGTAGGGGGCATACTTTTTGAAAAGACACTTAGCCCAGAACCCATTGCCTAGTAGGGAACATGCTTTTCAAAAAACACTTGCCCCCAAAACCCATTGCCTAGTAGGGGGCATGCTTTTCAAAAGACACTTGCCCCTAAACCCATTTCCTGGTAGGGGGGCATGCATTTAAAAGGACACTTGCCCTAAAACCCTAAATTTAAAAATCAGTTAGTGACTCGACAAACGTCATTAACCCTAATCTCAGCAAACGTTATCAACCCTAATCTCAGCAACGCCATCAACCCTAACCTCAACAAAAGCCATGAACCCTAATCTCAGCAACGCCATGAACCCAAATCTCAGCAAAAGCCATGAGCCCTAATCTCAGCAACGCCATGAACCCTAATCTCAGCAACGCCATAAAATCTAATCTCAACAAAGCCATGAATCCTAATCTCAGCAAAGCCATGAACCCTAATCTCAACAAACATCATGAAGCCTAATCTCAACAACGCCGTAAACCCTAATCTCAACAATGTAATGAACCCTAATCTCAGCAAATGCCAAGAATCCTAATCTTAGCGACACCATGAACCCTAATCTCAGCAACGTCATGAACCCTAATCTCAACAACGCCATGAACCCTAAACTCAGCAGCAAAATGAACACGAATCTCAACAACGCCACAAACCCTAATCCCATAAAAAACACCATGAAATCTAATCTCAACAAAATCCATGAACCCTAATCTCACAAACGCCATAAACCCAGCATATGGCGTTAACCCTAATCTCAACAAACGCCGTCAACTCTAATCTCAGCAAAACATTACACTCCAAATTTTGAAAATTTGTACTCCAATAATAAAAAATTTGTACTCTTAGATGTAAAACTTTGTACTTTAGATCTAAATTTTTGTTATCACGAAAATTATATCAAAACATATCCAACATGGATCTAATTGTATAGATCTCGTTATAATAAACACGAAGGTGCAAATGGAATTGACAATAGATGTTTGACGAGAAAGTTATTACATTTTAAAGGGAAATGAAAAAGGAACATGGCCCACTCCCCATGCCATGTTTGTCTGTTGTCTCTGATTTCCTATGCGCCAAATAAGGCTGGGGTGTCACTTGGGACCCTCCTTTTAGTTCTCATAACAGTCTCACTTCCTTCGTGTCTTCTTTGTGGACACACTATCAATGCTCACACAAGTTAAAAAAATATGCTCCAGTGACTGGAGAGCACGGATTTATATGACTATATGACTTTTTAGGACCGACCATAAATTTTTATACTGTTTGCATACACATAAATTAAATGCTGAACAACATGGTTTAAGAAAATTGGATCAACGCCACAGCCACCAGGCTGCCACAATCCACAATCTCGGGCTTTGTTTAGTTGACACCCAAAAGTTAGAATTTCTTCACTTTCTCTCCATCACATCAATCTTTAGCCACTTGCATGGAGCATTAAATGTACGTAAAAAAGTAACTAATTACATAATTTACTTGTAAATTACGGGACGAATTTTTTGAGCCTAGTTAGTTCATGATTAGACACTATAATTGCCAAATACAAACGAAATGCTAGAGTTCCAAATTTTTTCAACATTTGGAATCTAAACATACCCACGGTCGAAGTTTTCACTGTGGACAGACAAACAACAATCACACCATTCGAGATGACACAATCTACGGTGACTCTCCCTTACAGAGCACTGCAAATTAAAACTTCTCTATTTTAATGTACACATTTCTTGTGTTCCACGTCATGAGCCATTCGATTCTTCCCAATCCACAAATCATGTCGTCCATTTCCTCCCAATTCAACCCTTTCTAGAACTTACCCGTACCCTCCCGACCGCAAACCACTCCCAGAAATCCCTTCCCCGCCAATAAATAAATAAATAAATCCCTAACCGCTCGCGAACTCCCACTGACGGCACCCATAAACGCCCTGTCACCCTAATTCGTGCCACACCTGCCACAGCCAACGCCTCCCCAGCACCCTTACTGATCCAGCAGAGCTGCTCCACGCCACACACCCTCACAATCACGAGCAGACTCCTTCGGTTCCCGCTGCCACCTCCAGCACCGCCCCGGCACCAGCCGGCCCGCTCCTCCCTCGCCCACTCTCCCACACATGCAGGCAGAAACAGGTGGCCATGCTTACTTCATTACGTCTATGTCATGATAAAGTACCTAATCCTACGACTCATTTGGCAATAGCGTTACAAGGCCACACGAAGTTAGTATTGACCACACAATACAACCAGGCTGCTCAGTACAGTGGCATTTGTTTTTTGTACGCCCTTTGTATTGTTGCTTTGGAGATACAACATGTATGTATTTCCGTCTATTTCCGTCTTTAATGTATCAATATACACTTTTAGCTGTTATTCTCACTGAACTCTAATAATTCATTTATAGCAAATATCAATGCTTGTGGGCGGTACTACTTGACCCCTAACCAATGCAAACATTACTTACTCCGTATCAATGTGATTGTATCTTACCCTATTATTACACGTAGACCATTGTGCTTACTGTAGCTTTATATGTTTACATAATTTGTCAGATCACAATTAAGCCTGATACATGAAGAAACCACAAATATAAACTCTTATTAGTTTTCCTTAACAACTATATCTACCTACACGAAGCGCGGGGCTCTGCCTAGTCACTCCCTACAGACTAGTTAATTACAGCAACGCGCACAATCTAGCAGCACTCTGCTCAAGGCAGTGTTTTTCTGTTTAACTGGTGCATACGGAAGCTAGTGTGTCTTGACTATCCTGAGGCATGCAAGTAGAACAGAATCGGGGGCATTGTGGATTCCTGACGCTTCCCAATCCTCAGAATGGATTTCATTTACTTAGAAGATGTTTTTGCTGTATTTTGCTTCATATAATTTCTTATCAGAGAAAAAAACCTCCAACCAGTAAGTACGTACTAAGTAGCCACCATCTCGTGTATGGGGTGCCTGACCTTGTACAGGTCTCAATTTATAAGCTCTCAAGTAAAAACAGTGAACTAATGGTAAACTAATTCAAAACATAAAATATGGATATCAGAGAGCACATGCTCCTTAGTCCTTCACATCCATTGTTTATATCAATAATTGTATACACTGCTGCTAGTGAATGTAGTAGGCAGCGGCATGAAACTTGCCCTCTGTGATGCTAACATCAATAAATAGTTGCTGCTGCATGAAACTTAGTGCATTTTTATATATAGACATGCATAGTGGTACACCTCTAGACATAGTATGGGTTATTGTTGCAATAACAATGCAAGGAACCATGGACAAGCAAGATTCAACTACCAATAATTAACTCAAACCTCACAAAATCCGGACATTTGGAAGAGGGAGCGTGTATGGTCTCTTGCAGTCCTGCTACTTTTTCCAAACTAATAGCTGGACGATTGACTTGAGTGATTAGTACACTAGAATTGCAATCCATTTTCAGCAAAAGTTGATTTTTATTTTGCCTCATGAGTGACAAAGGTACTTATATAATCCACACAAGTCACTGTTTCACATTTTTGTGCCTGAATCTCAGTAGGAAAACAAGCTTTGTAGGTCTGACAAGTGACTGAATTTTTAATGCTTAAACATCGCGTGCCTCTATGGATATGAGCAATAAATGCCCTGCCAATTACACAACTCATCAATTCTCTAAAAAAAAACTACACAACTCATCAATACATTGTGCTTACGGTGGCATGTATGGTGGAACTAAAGTGAAATTAAGCAACACCTATGTTTGTGCCAGGTGCTAAATGTTCTTCATCTACATAATTGAAGTGTATTTTAGCATTACTGGTGCATATTTTGGAAAAAGAGGGCTAGAACACAACGTCTTAATCTATTGGCGCACCATCACTGCTATTTGTTGATGAACCCTGGTTAATGTTCTTACATGGTCGAAATGAAAGGAAACACAAAGGGAAGGCTACTGAAATTCATTGACACTGTGTATGACTACTACACAAAAAAAAAACTTTTCTGAGGCATTTCGGAATGGGCCTCAGAGGCGGGTGGGCCTGAGGCATTTAAACACAAAGTAATTTTTGTGTATGACTATTCTCAAAAAAAAAAAAAAACTACACAAAAAAATCCTACTGCACTCTCTACTCGTAACCGGTGATGGAACTAGTTCAAACAGATGGTACTGCGTGTCGACCACCCAGAGGTTTGGCAGCAAAACTAAACTAAAAGATCATCTTGCATCTCAATCGCACTAAACTAAAAGATCATCTTGCTGGGCTTTGCATCATCATGTCCCTATCAAACAAAATCCCTCAGTCCTATGAAATGTGCCTTTCACAACCTAACGACCTGGAAACTAACCTACATACTAGTGCTTGATAAGCTTCTTCTACAAGTCTCATTTTACAGGTTTCCTTAATTAGTCTGGATGTATAAACCAATTAATATTGGTACTATATAATATCTAGAGTGCATGTAAAAGAGTGTACTAACTGGAACTACTTAATGAACTCAAACCAGGGACGGCATCAGGGAGCAGATGTTCAGATCTATTGCTACTGGATATACATTTGTGACATACATTGAACACACTTCTGCCTCTTCCTCTTGCTGGTGAACTGAAAGGTGTAGTACGGTCATAACATATTTGATTCCCTGATCATTACAAAACTGTAAAGACTCAAAGATTCAAGTTTTGCACTATTGCCCTCCTTATGTGAGCTAAATAATATACAACGCTTTCAAGACCTTCCATGTCTACAGTTTGACTGATTTTCTTTAGGTTGAACAAGCAAATCGTCAAGATAAGCTTCCATGTCTACAGTTTGGATTTTGTTTTCTTTTAGGAAGAATAAATTTGCTTTTGAGAAATCAAAAACTCTTTTGTAGCACAACAAAAATCCTCAGATACTTGGAAGCATGTGCAAACCAAAGATAAATGAACAAGCTGTCCTATTACAGAGAGATTATATCTTGTAGAAATCCGATCCTATAGGAAAGCTAATGAACTCTCTCGCCGGTTGCGTCACAGCGTGTGTGGCTGCTGAGAATTGAGACTTCGGCTAGCATCCTTGTCACCGAGACAGCAAGGATCCCTGCTGGCTGGGTCCTTACCAGTAAGTTACCACCGCAATTCACATGTGCTGCATTCAGCTGGAAGCAGTGTTTGGAAAATGTGCTCAACTCGGAAAAAGTATGCAAGTAAAACCCACTGCAAGAAATTGGGTGGTTCCCGATGTTTCTGAATCGTGAATGTATTTATAGACAAGATGCTGCTGCCGCATTCGCTTCAGCATTTGCTGGCTACCATAAATTTAGCCTCTCGAGCAGTAACTGGTCGATTTGTTCTCATGAAACATGCAATTCCTTGGGTTGTGGCAACCTAAAACTACTACACTACAATGATATGCTCGAACCGGTATCCATCATTTTGTAGTCATCCTGGTGATCCAGTTGTACTAGGGATATGCACAGAGCAAAGCATGTGGCCCCATGACATATCGACATAATGCAATGTGTCCACTGGCACCCTACGCTAAGATGCCAGGCAATGACCGTCAGTTTAGTTCTCATAACACTCACTTCCTTCTTGTCTTCTCTGTGGACACACTATCAATGCTTATACATGTTAAAAAAATGCTCCTGTTTCGCCAAAAAAAAACTGCTCCAGTGACTGTAGAGAGTCCAATCACAAGAGATATCGAAAACACATAACACATTTGTTAAGACAAAGATTATTTGTGGCTGCAACGGACAAACATGCATGTTTGCTAATAGATAATAAACTAGTTAAAAACTACCAAGGGGTACAATCCTAGCAACTCATGACACTGAAGCAATGAGACTCCATTTTTTTTTTTGACCGAATCGGCAGGGGAGCCCCCTACCTATATATTTTTTTTTTTTTTTTTTTGCTTTTCAATTAAATGAAAGAATGAACAAAAGAGTTACAAGGCTTCTAGGCCCAAAGCAAAAGGAAAGAAAAAAATTACAAGTTATGGCTATCTCTCCAGCTATTTAGTAACAGTCGACGAGAAGGTTTGGCTTTGATACGCACAAGGCCAAGTTCTTCCCTGAAGTGAGCCTTCCATCTTTGAAAATTAACCTGGGCATTATCAAAGACCACTCTATTTCTCATCAACCAGATCCACCAGCTAGCTGTGATGATTAGTTCTCTGAAGATGATGTTTCCAAGCAATGAGACTCCATCATACTATTAAATTAACAAATAAAATAACAATATAATGTTAAAATTATAAATTTTAATCTTAACAATGAGTTCACAATTTTTTGGATATTGGTCTGATTTATGTGACTTTTTGGACGGACCAGAAATATCTATTTGCATACTCATAAATAAATGCTGATCAGCATGGTTTGAGAAGTTTGGATAAGCCACAGGCCACCAGGCTGCCACGATCTTGGTTGGAGTTTTCATTGTGGACAGTGGGCAAACACCAATCGAGTCGCAAACTGTGTGAACTAATAATAAGACTCGGTTACTCCTCATATATATGTGGTACCTTTTACAGCTTTTGAAAGATCCAGTTACCTGGCCATCAGATCACGACCATCTATTGTGATGGATCTCGTGTATACAGAAGCTAATGTGCCTGAGGCATCCAAGTTGATCAACAGAACATCGTGGGGCGTTTCCTGATGCTTCCCAATTCACAGAACATCGTGGGGCGTTTCCTGATGCTTCCCAATTCTGAATGGATTTCATTTATAGATAGAGAAGAAGCTTTTGCTGTATTTTGCTTCATACTAATTCCTGTGTAGCAAAAAAAAAAGCCTCCTACCATAGTAAGTAGCAACAATCTCGTCTATGGATGCCTGACTTCCTCGTCTCATTTTATAGGCTCGCCAGCTGCCTGTATTAAATTCCGGATATCCATAATCGTACACACTGCTGCTTCTTGTTTGCAAGGTTAGTGAATGTAGTAGTAGGCAGCGCCATAACTTTTATATTACCATATCTGAAACTGAGCCCGGCCTCTGTGATAGACAGTTTATCAATATGTATAGCGACAAATAATAAATCGCTAAATCCATAATTACCAACAGATAGTCTCTAGGTTATCTTTAGGGACAGACTACCCAACGATATAAACAACTTTTACCGTTAGATGTCTGACTCTGAAAAAGTGTTGTGGTGTAGTGTGGCTAGCCCTAGCGTGTGTTTGGTTACATGGTTTATTTTGATACAGCGACCTTTTCTCCAAATTGGTAAGGTTACCTTCTTGGATTTCATCTAACACCTCGTGGACATCCTCCATGAGTATGGCATCCCCAGAACTTGTCTTGGAAGCACCAAAATCAAGCATGCACATCATCAGCAGAGCTTGAATGCTAGCTGCTTCAAGCACGCACGGCAGGCACCAAAATCAATCACGCACCAAAAATCAAGCACGCACAACGGAGCACCAAAATCAGGCATGCCACCACATGCTCACCAAAATTAAGCACGCAGTAGAATTCCCAAATCAGCAGCCGCGAGATCAACGAGCTCCAATGGCAAGGTTGCGGGTAGGGGCGCCTTCGACGAGCTCCAATGGAAAGCCAGCCGTTCGAGCACCACGCGCGCAAGCGCCGGCAAACCCATGTTGGCAAGCCCATGTCCATCTCAAAATAGATGTCATTCTCGCTTCCCGAGAAGTCAAAGTTTTCAAAATGCTGGCAATTATATATTAAAATATATAAATATTTATGTTAAGTAATTAATATCGTCGGAAAGATCTTTAAGTCTAGTTTTTTAACAAATTTATTTGAAGATTTAAATGTTGCACATATTTTCTACAAACATAGTCAAAGTTGAAAAAGTTTGACCGGCAAACTTCCCATAGCGACATCTATTTTGAGATGGAGGGAGTATATAGTAGCTGCTGCATGAAACTTGTTCGATTCCATGATGATCGCACACAATTGTAATGTATTACTCTTTAAACTTCTAAACTCTCATGCTTTTCTAACCGCAAACAAACATGTTTTTGACTTGAGGCATGCCTGATTTTAGACAACCAAAACTGGAAGTACAGAATTAATTTGTAGCATGTTCTGATGGGAAATACAAGACAAACAAAAGAATTTGCGACATATAAAACTTCAATGGACCTTATTTTTCTAATGAACAACTTTCCATAGACTTGGATCTAGCCTACAACTTCGAATATTATTCCAGCCTGGGACCTTATTTTTCTAATGAATCAGAATGGCATTCCCTGCTGAAAGATTATTACTATCTCAATATTCCAAATTCTTAAATGTTTTGGTTTTTCCATATACATTATTTTTTTTATGTACATATCTAAGCGTGTAGCAAAGGCTACACATCTAAGAAAAAAAAAATGTTTTACTAAATTGGCATGGAGTAAGTAATATATAAAAGAAAAGCAAACATTTTGTGATGGATCTGGTGGTGAAAGCTTTTTGTTGTAATATGCATCCCTCCCTCCCCGATACGGTTGACCCATCCTTAGGCTCATGGATCTGCTGGGCTGGGAGGCTGGATCCGGCCTCGAGGCTCACGCATCCAAAGGTCTTGGCTTGGCTGGATCTGGTCGTTGTAAGGTGCATCCGGCTAGCGGCGCTCGTCGAAACCCTAGCGGCGGTAGGGCCCAGATCGCACCCGCTAGGACTGGTTCGAAGTTTAGTTATTTTATTTTTTGTTTTGATTTATTGAGGCGATTGTCGATTCCAGCTAGATTGGGCCGGAATTGACACGCGGGACCGGGAATTGGGAGGAGAGGAGGATGATGGAGGCGGTGGCGATGGTGGTAGGGGCGGCGTGGCCGCGCGCCGGTGGGGCGGCGAGCGCGGCTGCCCTAGGTGGTGGGCGGGGCGGCGTCTTGGCGGCGGCCTTGGGCAGGAGGAGGGGGTGGCGCACGGGAGAGAAGGAGCAAGAGATTGGGATAAATTTCTTTATTTGCTTGTTCTGAGACCACTTACTTATGTAGCCCGGCTATTGGGACTTGTATCTCAAGCAATCTCTCTAAAGGTTTTCTTATAGATTGGAATACCTTTTACAAGTAGGTCCTATTTATTTATTTCCTAATAAGGGTCTCCCTTATAGATGAGACAGCCCCTTGCACACCAAAACACCTAAAGATAATCCTAAATATTTTCTTCCTTTTTTCTCCGTATTAGTTGTTGAAGAATCCGCGGAAGGGAGGGGCGGGGGGCGGGGCGCGCTGTAGCCGGGGGCGGCGCCGGCGCCCTTGGGCGGTCGGGCCTGTCCTCCTCCCAGGCCCTATTTCTGGTCGTGACAGACACGGTATGTGCACTTTGCCCGAGTGCAACACTCAAAAACTGTTTTCCGAGTGTAATATGGCGTTTACCGCTCAGCAAAGAGGCCATTGTGGTTCCAATTGTTTCAGTTCATGAGAGTCCGATAAAATAACACCATGTCAATGCATTGCAAGAGCTCTGTCAATATGGTCACATAAGACATCGCAAGAACACTATCAGAACTGCAAGAGTTCTCAAAATTTCCAGTGCACACGGCCAATTTGTTGTGTTGTATGGTGCTATTGCTACAGCCTACAGAGCTGCACCAAGCTTTGTACCCCTCCACTCCAGAGGCAAGCCGTGACCAGTGAATGAGGAGGCACCTTCAAGATATCAAGTGGCAAAGTGCCAATATTTTCTTGTTTTGCAAAAGAACATGAGGACTGCAGTACGTGCCAATTTTACGACTTAGTATAATATCTGTCTAAGCACTTCCTTCTCAAGTGATAATCCAAAGAAACATGGACCTTCTTCTCCACCTCTCCAAAGAGATCTCGGGCATTGTGGATTCTCGATGCTTCTCACTCCGATCCTAAATATATTTAAAATCTTGCTGCAAGCACTTAGCTCCTGTCACATTTGTAACTAGTCTATTATCTTAGACAATATTCATTGACTTGGCCCGTGGCTTCCTAACTATCCTGAAACTAAACTACTTGTGATTCAGCTTGTACGTGGCATTTTATAGGCATGAATGGCCAGGCCATAAACCAATTTTTATTGGTAACAAACAGTTACTGAAAGTAAAGACTGAACTGATATAAAATAAACAAATCAAAACATAAAATCTGACATCATAAAGTACATACTCTGACATCTAAATTGAACAATGTGAAGTGAAGTAGCACGTAAGCAGCTGTATATCAGTCTATGTAACTTAATTGTATATCTTTCGTGACACTGCCGGTTCTAATTCAATTCACTGATTGGTATTCATCAGACACTTTTCTGAGGGAGCCAACAACATGTCATCAAATAATTTTTTTTGTGATAAGTCAACAACAGATTGGGAAATAGAGAAACAATCAGTATAGTGGTACTTTTGTCTTTTTCCGTAATATAGTAGTGGTGTACAAATAATCAAAGCATCATGTGTAGGGTCATTTTATTTTTAATTAACAAAAAATCATAAATAGTTTATTAACCTCATTTAATTCTGGTTATTTGAACAAGGAAACTGAAACACAATTGTCACAACTACCATGTATGTGCGATCCTGCCTATAAATTGCTATGATTCATGTTCCATGACCACAACTCAGACTTGAGATTACGAAACATGTTTGTGTACCATTCGTCATCTGCCAAGAAAAGATTGAGAGATCACATTGAAAACAATGACAGATCACATTGTAAGCTGTTTGTTTTCATTGTCTTCAAACGGTGCCAAAGATGATCAACAAGAAAAATATATATATTATTGAGCATTGTTTGGTGGGCCATGTTTCTGGGAGTGAGTGGCAGCAGGAATTCCGGTCCATCGGGGTTATTAAAAGCCACTCGACATTCCTGCGCCCACAACAATCGAAGCCTTGGTGGCCTTTTGGTGTCTCGACACCTGTCTCCGGTCCTCCCTCCGTCTCCCGTCCCTCCCTCCCCTGTCCGTCTCCCTCGCACGGCCTCCTGACGTCGCGCTTAGCAGCGCTTCGCTCGCACTATTCCTCTCCCTCGCCCACCCCTCTTCATGTCGCCCGCCTCAGTAGTGCGCTCAGGTTGCTCGGCGGATGGCCCCTACTGCACTTGGGCCCGTTGGTTGGCAGGGACGGGTTCGCATGGGAGCAGGCGCGCCATCAACCTCCCTCGCTTGCCCGGTCGCCCTCCCCACGCCGCCCGCTCGGCGGAGCAGATGGGTGAGCTGTGAGCCCCAGCTAGGTGGATATAGGTCCTCAAGTGCATCTCCCTGCCCCGGGCCGTGTCGCGTCCGAGGTCGCCGCTCGTCGTGCGTCGTACGCGGCCATGCCTCGACGGCTGACGGCACTGTACCTGGTGACAGCAGGACCCCAACAATCCCAACCGTCAGACGCTCCAGCTTGATTTATCTGCATTCTTGCCTGTTGCCTCTTGTATTGATCTTGGTTGGAGGGACTGGTTTCTTGTTGTATGATCCCGTGTTGTGTGTTGATCTTCCAGCTGAGCTCCTAGGAGATGGTGTCGGTGACCTGAGACCGTCGGAATCTTATGTTCGTGAGGAGGGGAGGTATGCGATCTCTGTCTACCTATATAACTTTGTATACGCCTTTAAGTCAAAAAAAAAAACTCTCTATACGCCTCTTCTGTTGCTTTGCTTTGCCACTAGATGTCGTATTTTTTTGATGAAATACTAGATGTCGTATAGGACTCCACGTTTTGTGGGAAGATGTATCCTTCCTGGTCTCATGGTTACAGTTGTGGTTTATGTATGCTGCTGCTAGGCCTTTCTGCTGATTTGCTTCTTATATGGCCTTACATGGCCTGTATTTTTCCATTATACTTCTATGGTCCTTGTCTCTTTAATGGGTTCACAGTATTCTTACATCAGTGTTGCCTTGCAAACTTTCATGTGCAGAGGTTGACATTCAGCTTCCTCTTCTTTGGAGGGAGGGAACGTCACAGGGGCAGAGGCGTCAGGACAATTGTCTTCAGGTATTGTAGTTTCTGGTTTCATCCTCTATGTTTGGGTTTAGCTTTGTCTTTGATATATGAAAAAATAATTGCTGCAGAGGGTAACGCGTACTTTGGTTAGTTAGTGTACTGGCTGCACAGACTGACATGAACGAAGGTCTGCTTGCTGAATCAAGATATGTATAGTTCTCTGTATACTGCATTGGCAAAATATAAGTGTTGTATCCAAAAATGATGACATGCATTTTCCAGTCTACCTGTTTACTAGGTTAACATATCTGATTGTGCTCCCTACAGGCTGCTGTTAGTTCTACCATTAACCCAGATGTTCTTGACAGTACCAAAACCAATACACAGAAAGGACTGCTGCTATTTTCATATTTACATGGCGTGTATCACTTGCAATAATTAGATTTTCTTGCTTCTGTTTATGGCTCTTCTATTTACAGTGCAGTAGTTGAAGATAACTGATCAGCTAGGGAAATCAGCTAGGGAAGGTCATGATGCTTTTGCCTATACAGGGTGTGCAGAGAAGTG